>CAKNYM010052407.1:182476-226679 GCA_932195095.1 Andricus curvator
CTTTCAGCATCCCCATATCTCGGGACCATGTTTTTATTTTTGAAAAATATTAAAAATTTGTTTTGTAATCGCTATTCAAAACCGATTATGAAAACCCATGAAATGTTAATCTCAAAATGTTCGGTCGATTTTCTGGGAATTGGCTAACTTTTTCAACATCAAACTTTCTTTAAGCGTATTCAGAAACTTAATACCTTAGAAGCATCATTTTATTTTATTTTTAACTTCAAAGTTGAAGATTTTATTTCAAACTGCAGTCAAGCCTGATCCAATTTTAGGTTAGTGTCACTTTGAGATTGTCTACTTCCACATCCATTTCCTCGAACCTGGATAACTTTTTTTGATCAAACTTTTTTGGCCTCAATTCAATAACACTTCGGGTCGGTAGTGAAGATTTGTTTTATTAAAATAACCTATTTAAAACCAACCACTTATGTTTTAAATTTAGAAAATTTAGTTACTAAAATTAAAATTAAGTTTCGACTTCTTAATAGTATCGGAAATTTTTCATAATCAAAAAATGTCATCGTCGGAAGTATCATTCTAAATTGAACAGTTGTAATGGGAGTATAATAATTAAATTTCAAATTTTTGAAATGTAAGAGATTTAAGTTCAATATTTTCGATACTGGAATGATTATAATAATCAAAGCAAAATGTACTAAATTTTCCAAATTTTAGACGACTTATTTTAGAAATTATAAATAAAAGAGTAGGCAAAATGTATTGTCACGCACCTGTCTCAAAGTACAAATTAGAAATTGCTAAATAATATTAACACAATTTTTTTTAATATTTAAAGATTCACAAATGTCACTTATGTATGTTGAGTTGAAAAAGATAAAAATCAAGAGTAGAGTTCAATATTTTTGAGCTGAGAATTTTTCAAATCAGTTTGTCCTAAAGTTTTTTATCTGGTCACGCTGCTATGTAATTTCAGAATAAAACTCGAAAATAATTATTCCAATTATTCATAATTCGGGTTGAAATTGTTAATTTTATACTTACGAAGATTATAGTATAGTTAAAAATCGATTTATCAATATTGATTCCAAATAATTAATAATACTAATAATTATTGATACCAATAATTAATAATAATTAATGTAAATTCTGCAACCTCTACAGAAAATGTGTGCTGTCCCTAGCTTTTTTTTTAAGTACGAGGTCAGTCCGGAAAGTATCCGACCTTGTGGTGTACCAACAGTAAGAGTTAATTCTGGCCAATTGCGATGATATCCCCTTCAAATTACTCCCCCTTGGAAGTCAGAACCTTCTTCCAACGATCATCCCTCTTTCGGAATCACTCCTTAAAGTCACTTTTCGGAATAGCCAACAGCTGCTTTGTCGAATTCTGTTTTATTTCCTCTACGTCTTGAAATCGTTTTCCTTTTAGAGGATACTTCAAATTGGGAAATAGCCAGAAATCACAAGGAGCCAGGTCAGGACTGTAGGGGGGTGGTGAAGTTGTCTAATGCCGTGTTACACCAGAAATTGCTGAATAAGCTGCCGTGGTTCACCACGACAACGTTGTGGTGAAGGACCCAGCCGTCACTTTTTGAGCTCATCTTCAATTCTTGGCTCAACATTTCCGAAACAATAGTTTTTGGAATCGCGAGATCTTCCTCTATCTCTTACTGCTAAACGACTATTTCTATTACTTAACACTCGCACTCGGTCCACATTTTAAGGTGTTTTTACCGTTGCGGACCTGCCAGAGCGAGGGTGACTTTCCACTGAATTATGACCACTTTTAAATCGCCTAAACCACTCTTTAATTTGAGTATCACTCATAAACTCATCACCATACACTTTCCGAATCATAAAGATGGTTTCCGAATATGAATGGCCAAGTTTTTGGCAAATTATAATGCACACGCTCTGTTCTCTGCGTTCCGTCATCCTGAAATGCAACACGTAGTTAGACGTTATACGTTTACGCAATTGCGTGTGGCAAATGCCTGTCTTTGACAATAGCACAGCTAGGTACAAAGATAGATTTCAAGGTCGGATACTTTCCGGACAGACCTCATACCGTTGGGGCTTACAATGTTCAATGTACATACAGGACCACTGATTGCAGAAGTTGTATCTCTGCATGTTTGTTTAGAAGGCAACAAAAATTGTAATTCAAGACCCGACATTATTCAAGTTATGAAAAAATTATATTCTGTTACAAAAAAATTGTATAATGTTTCAGACTCGTGGTGATGCAGCCTCTTTAGTGCGCACTTTTTTGGGTCCAATTTACGGAGAAGATGTGCTCGATCTTCTAACAAGACAAGCGCGGGATATTCTTGTGTGTGCATATCACGGAAATCTGGAGAACTTCGTAAAAAGCTACTTGTCACCTGCCGCCAACTTGCTCGAGGAAGTAAAGCGGATTACAACAGAAAGGGTGAGTAAATTAAAATGATTTATCTAAAAAGGGAAGAGAAAAGTCTCTCCGCTGTTTCTTCTTCGTATTGAGGTAATTATTAATAAAAAGGGGCTACTTGTATACTTCCAGTTTCTAACTTATGTGTACATTGTCACAGCAGTAATGATAAAATGCGTGAAGTTTCTTCATTGGACCTTTGTTTAATACTCTAATATGGTCAGGGTAAAGTAAAAGCATGCGTCGCTTAGCTCAAAAGGTTAAGTGATTTGCAAAGTTTTAATATTGCAGTAATTCTGCTTTCGCTGTGCGGTAACACAGAAATCTGCAGTGAACACGCTTAATGCGCCTCGGAATTGCAGAAGTGTAGATGGAACTGATAGGTAAACGTAGTTAAGAGTCACGGCTTACAAAGAGGCGTGTCATAGGAAGAAGGAAGATATATTGCTACTATTCTAATTTATTTTTTACTTTCTAGCAAAGCACGAAGAAAGTAGGCAGCGAAAAGGATAGTCATGTATTTCATAATTTCCCCCTTTTACTCACATTAAAATATCGTATACTTTATAATCAGCCGAAAAACCGCAAGCTTTTTTTTATTACAAGATGTGGGTAAAAACTCACAGAGAGTGAACAATAACACTAAAAGCAATCCTTTATTTACACTGGAGGGCAAAAAGACCATGGCCTAATGCGGCAATTTTTTTATTGTAGCAGAACACGCTTGTTTTAACTGGTATTCTGTTTTTTGCTTGACAACTCTGCATCGGAAAAAACTACCCTATTGAAAATTCTGATGTCGTAAACATTATAGGAAATCACGTCGGAAATTGCATAGGACACTATGTCGGACACGACGTACGATCCGAAGTCGACGTGAATTCTAGCGTCGTTTCATACGTCGTGATTTAGTAAAAAGTTTTGTCTTAATAGTTTGTTTTTATGAAAAAAGGTCCACAAATTTCCCAAATAAAGTTCCTGTGTAGAAACATGTACACATAAGAATCAAATTCAGAAACATGCATAAACATTTAGTTTTCTGCGTCATTGGCTCGTCACTTAATTGCAATATAATTCAAATTCAAATACATTATTTTTGCAAAGTTCAGTTTATCAAAAGTTTAAATTGTTTATAATAGAAAATTATACGCATGTTGATGGAACTTGTGTCAAATAGAACTTGGAGTTCGGAGACAGAACTACACGCATCCGGCGTACACACAAGATTAAACAAATTCAGCGTTATGTTTATGAATTTTATGATTATGCTTACAGGTTTCTGTGAACTTTTTGAAAAATTCAAGGCCTTTTTTAATACTAAACCAACTACTTACACAAAATTTTGGTTTTAAGCCACGACGTCGTAAACTGCGTCTGATACCACGTCGGATACGACGTCGTAATCCACGTCAGAAATTACATTATACATGTTTTAGGTTAGTGATTTTCGCTGGAAATTGTTATTTTTTTAAAGAATTTTAATATACAATCATAAAGTTTTACAGAAGACTTAAAATTTCTATGAATTTTAGGTCTTACTAGATTTTGTTTTCACTGGATATTAGCATTTTAAAACAAAAATCATTTAATTATAGTTCGAACAAGATTTATAATGTTTGAACAGTTTCAGGTTGTAATAACGTTTTTCACAGAAAATTGGTTATTTTAAACGGAGACAATTATATTTCGAAGACGATTTACAACCCTTCAACAATTTTATGTTATGTTGGCGTTTTACACTATATTTCAAAGAAGATTCAGAGCTTTTTAACAATTTTAGGTTATGTTGGTGTTTTACACTGGAAATTGGTATTTTTAGTAAAAAATCATAAAAGTTCAAAGAAGACAACAATTTTTTGTACAATTGTAAGTTATGCTAGCGATTTTTACTGAAATATTTATCTATTTTTGGTTGAATCTGAATTATTTTTGGTTAAAAAGTCTACTAGTATCTTTTTGGTTCAGAATTCATCGCTTCTGGTTAAAAATTCTACTATTTCGTTGAAAATTTAATTTTTTTGTTGAAAATTCAACTATTTTGTTTAAAAGTCATCTTTTTTTATAAAAAATTCAACTTTTTTGTTGTACATTCGCCTTCTTGGGTGAAAAATTCGTCCTTTTGGATTAAAAATTAAACTATTTGATCAAAAAGTCAATTTTTTAAATTGAAAATTCATATTTTTTGGTTTAAAATTAACTTTATTGTCCAAACTTCAACTGTCTTCTAAAAGAATTAATTTTTTGGTTTGAAAATTTACATGATTTGTTTGAAAATGTAACTGTTTTTGTTTGAAGTCATGTTTGTTTGAAAATTCAACCATTTGGATGAAAATTCATATTTGTAAGTTAAAAATTCAACTATTTTATTAAAAATTCAATTCTTTTGTTGAAAATTTGTTTTTTTTTTTGTAGAAAATGTATATTTTTTGATTAAAAATTCAACTAAAATTTGTTTTCTTTGGTTGAATTCAACTGTCTTCGACTTAAAAGAAAAATCTTTTTTGTTTGAAATATCAACTATTACAAAATGATCTTTTTTAGTTGAAAATTCATGTATTTTGTTGAAAATTCGTCTTCTGTGGAAGAAAATAAAATTTCTTGGTTAAAAATTCTACTTTTTTGTAAAAATTTCAACTATACTTGGATGCAAGTTGAACTACTTTGTTAGGAATTCATTTTTTGTTTGAAAATGTGTCATTTCAGTTGAAAATTTATCTATTTGATTTAAAACTTAAGTCTTTTTGTGAAGTCTGAAATCGGTACTTCAAAATCATTGGATTTCAAAGAAGATTATAAATTTTTGAACAATTTTAAGTTATACTTGCATTTTAACGGGAAATCGGTTAGTTTTTTGTCTAAAATTGTTATTGTTAATAAAAAACCATTCGATTTTGAAGAATATTTCGACGCCTCCATTTAATATGAGTCTATCTGCTGACAGCGCCGTGTATGAGACTATGCGCTGTGTATAAGTATAGGGAATAGTCTCATACAGAGCGCTGTCAGCACATAGACTCATATTGAATGGAGGCGTCGATTTACAATCTATCCCGTGCGGAAAAATTAAATGGCCGTCTGGTGTCAGGTTTGGCCCAGTTCTGACTTGATCTAGACCAAGCCTGTCCAAGTAGGGGAAAACTGCTATTTTTCCAGATGGGAATTTAACACCACCACCGACCTCTACTCATTCAACTTCACGAGAGCGACCAACCCCCAAGCCACTGGACCTGAGAAGAGGAAAGTGGTGGTGGAACTCGAACATGTGGCGAATGAGCAGTTTTCCCATACTTGGACAGGCCTGATCTAGACTATCTAGTCAAGAAAATTTGATCTGGCCCATGTCTGGCGCTAGTTTTGCCCAGGTGTGACTTTATCCAGATAGTCTAGTCTTGAAGGTAAGGTCTGGTTCAGAACTGGTGCTAATAAGCTATCCCAGGAAAAAAAAAGTTCTGAGTTCGATCAGCAAATTTTTCCTTAACATGTTTCGACAAAGTTACAGGGTGTTAAAAATGATAGAATTTTTGTCTTGTCACATTGACTTTCTGGTTTGTTCCATGTTTGGCGTTGATCAGTTAGCCAAGAACAAAAAATTATAAGTTTGGTCTGGAAGGTATATATAGTTTGGTCCAGAACTGACGCTGATCAGCTATCCAAGAACAAACAGTGTTGTTCTAAGTTCGATCAGCAATTTTTTTTCACATTTTTTGAAAAAGTTACAGGGTGTCTAGAATGATAGAATGATAGAAAATAAGAAAGTCACACTATCAAAACAAGACTATGTTTCTTATCACCTTGACTGTCTGGCCTGGTTCAGGTTTGGTGCTGATCAGCTAAATACTCTTATAGTGAAAAATGATTTTTTTCAAGTCATTAAAAAAATAAAGGAAGTCCAGCCAGCGGTTGACAGACCCCCAACTGCCATTAACTAGTGACTGACCAGCCAATTACTAGCGGCTGACCATACGGTCCAGCCGGGTGCTAGCCAAAATGTTAGTACTCCTATATTACAATTAACAAAAATTGTTATTGTATGAAGCTCAAAAATGATATTCACCTCAGCAATAACGGATGCAGTTTTGCAACGTAATGGAAGTACATTATCGAAATTCAAAGTTATGTTGAATAAGCATGATTTTCAGTGTCGAATTCCTGTGGTGAGTTAATTCGGTGCTTTGTAAACACGCCTAAGATCACCCTTTTTGTTGCTCTCTGACGCTTTCAAAATGGATTAACACTCCAAGTGCCACGTGCTCTTCATTCTGGTCCTCGACCCGAGACCCGACTACGACTCGGGGTGAGAATGACAATACGATCATCCACAAGAGCAGATTATTATTATATTGTGAGGTTTCTCACACCCTCGCAACTTGTGTCTCGCCACGAAGCCTTTTAATCGAACGGCGCTGCAGGCATATGATAAATCGAAGGGTCTCTGCCGTCTTTCTTCCTGAAATGAAATGAGACCTTGTGCTGCAAAATAACAGTACGAGTTAGGGTCGAGTCAGACTACATTCAACGAAACGGGAAATGCAGATAACCAGAGCAGGGAGTAAAAGATAGTAAATGTTCACATGGAAATCGAAATAACTTATAACAGGCCTCGAAGTTCGATGTTCCACAATTTTTTACTTGATGCTTTTTTTAGCCAAAGCTAAATTTTTCAATGGAAAGCTACCTTTTTGCTAATTTTTTCAGTAAAGTGATATAAGAAATTGACCGTACTCACAAATTTCAGTTTTTTTAAATACAAAATTTAGGAAAAGTATGCCTAAGGAAAGTACTCTACCTAAAAAAAGAAAGAAATCGATAAAAATAGAACAATCGATGGGTTTCTTAAAAAATCTCAACATGAGAAGGCGTAGTATATATGTACATATATTATATACATTAAGGTGGATAAAAAAAAGATAGAAATCGAAATTTGAACTGGTGTGGATTGATAACAAGTTGTGCGTTAGCATTTTAGCAGCACTTTAAAAAACTTATTTCCGTAGTTTTTATATTTTCGCGTATTACAATTTTTTCAATGTTTTTATAGGTCTTAAACGTCTCCAATTTCTAGACGATAACTTATGTTTACAGGACCTCTCTGTTACAAAAAAAACAGTTTAAAACTCTATAGGAATGACGAAAGAATTTTATTAGGCATTTGAGGCTTTTCTACTGGTGAAAATGCATTAGAAATAAATTTGATACCTAAGTCTGGGCAATCATAAAGGTAAACAGTTTTTCTGAAATTCATTGTGCTTGCATGTATGATTTCCCAGACTTGCCAAAATTTTTTTCGCTCAAGTGTGACTAATTTAATAGAGCCCTATAAGAAAATCCAACTATTCTTAGTTAAAAGCTATCATTTTTGGTTGAAAAGTCTATCATTATATTTTTGGTTCGAAATATATCTCGTTTGATTAAAAATTCGTATATTTGGTTGAAAAATAATGTTTTAAACTGAAAATTGAACTATTCCACTTTTGGTTGACAATTTATCATCTTTAGTTCAAAATTCAACTATTTTCAGTACAAAATTAATTTTCTTGGCTAAAAAATGTAATTTTTTGGTTGAAATTTCAACTATTTGGTTAAATTTTGAACACTTTTCTCGAAAATTCATTTTTTTCTGATGATTCAATATTTTAGTTAAAAATGTATCTCTTTGGTTGAAAATGTAACTATTTTGCTTAAAATTTGTTGTTTTTTGGTTGATAATTAATTTTCTTAACTGAAAATGTAACTATTCCATTTTTGGTTGGAATTTAATCTGTTTTGGTTAAGAATTCAACTATTTTATTGAAAATTCGTCCTTTTGGTTGAATTCAACTATTTTTGATTTAAAATTAAAATATTTTTGGTTGAAATGTGAACTATTTCATATTTAGTTGCGAATTAATTTTTGTTGTTGTTGAAAAATCAACTATTTGGTTTAAAGTTAAACTAATTTGTAAACAAAAATTTTTTGGTTGAAGTTTCATCGCTTTAGTTGGCAAATTCAACTATTTGGTCGTAAAAGAAGTTTTTGTTGAAAATGCATATTTGCGGGTCGAAAATCCAACTGTTTCGTAGAAAATTCGAAAGGAGCTTTTTATGTTCAAAATAAATATTTTTGGCTGAAAATTCGACTGTTTTGTTAGAAAATTAAACTATTTGGTTAAAAATTAAACCTTTTATTTAAAAATTCAAGAATTTTGTCAGATTTTCGTTTTTTTGTTGTAAAAATTAATTGTTTTGTCTGAAAATATAACCATTCCATTTTTGTTTGAAAATTGATCCTTTATAAGTTGAAAATTGAACTATTTTGCAGAAAATTCTTGTATTTTGTTGAAAATTTTGTTAATAATTCGTCTTTTTAGTTAAACTTAACTGTTTAATAATTCGTTTTTTTGGTGAAAAATTAATTTTTTTATATGAAAATTTAACCCTTCCATTTTTGTTTGAATTTTTTGTTAGTTGAAAATTCAATTACATATTTCGTTCAAAATTCATCTTTCTTGATGGAAAATTATCTCCGTTGTTAAGAATTCTTCTTATCCGGTTTAAAAATCAAGCGTTTTCTAAAATATTCTACTTTTTAGCTTGAAAATTCAATTTTTTGGTTAAAAATTCAACTTTTTGGTTCAGAATTCAACTATTTTGTTAATTTTTAATTAAAACTTATTTTTTTAGTTGACAATTTAACTATTAGGATGAAAATTCATGTATCCTCTTAAAAGTTTATCCTTTGGTAGAAAATTAAGCTTCTGGGTTGTTAAAGACATCTTTGTTGGTCGAAAATTGAACTGTTTTCTTGAAAATTCGTCCTTTTCTATTGAAAATTCATTTTTATTGTAGGCTAGTCATCTTTCTCGGTTAAGAAATGCATCTCTCTTGGCTGATTATGAACTTTTTTGTCAAAAATTCTATTTTTCGGGTTGAAAATTGTCTTCTAAAAAATTCGTCTTTTTGAGTTGAAAATTCGCCTATTTGGTTTAAAATGCAACTACTAAATTTTTTGTTATTAATTTTGTGTTTATACTCACATCAATTGTTTGGGTCATAAGCGACTGTACTGTAGGGTTAATTATAAACTGCAGGGTATCTATGGGTTAGTTTACTAAGCCTAAGGGACAGGGATGCGACCATGTAATTTTATTTCACTTTTATTTCGTATGTCAGTTTTTTTTTTGACAAAAATCTGAAGTAAGGTCAATGTGAAATTCATGTCACTTCAGTTTTTTTGTCGAAATTCACAGTGGATATAAATTTTTTTTACGAAAAACTGAAGTGAGGTGAATTTTAAATTAACGCGAAAGTGAAGTGAAATTACATAATCGCTGGTTTAATCAGTAAGATTCACTGGTTTCTGAGTACCAGTAGTCATCTGGTTGTATTCCTTGTCGTCTATCAGCTGGTTAGGTATGACACTTATCAATCATCACTATTGTGGTAAAGTTGCAAAATTATCTTGTAAAAACCGCACTTCACTTTCACAAAAATATAATGGGATATAATAATATTTTGCGCCTAATTGTGGGAAGGCCCGTCGCGTCGTCATGTCAATATTTCGCGTCGCTCAAAGTCAAACCCAAGTGGCCAGGGGCCTTCCCACTTTCAAGCGAAAGATATTATATGCCCTGCTTATTGCAGCCAGGCGCCAAATATTTATAACACAAACACTAGTACACAATAAGCTTCGTTTTCACTCAAAAAATGCCAAGACCCGACGTGAGCGCACCAGACGACTGGAGGTTCATGTCTTGCCCGCGTGAAGCGCTATATCACTGGTTGAATCTATCACTTGGCGTCACTGGTATATTCAGTAACGCTATTTTAGTTGAGTCACTTACTCATTCACCCAGTCAAAGTGGGAAAAACACTGGGTCACCAGTGATAATTCACAATATACTGATTCAACCAGTGAAAATTTCACTGGTTCAGTTTCAGAGAGTACTAACTTTTTTGTGTCGATAATATTGGCCTTCAATGGATCGACACGGATATAAATTTTATTTTTTGATTAGAGAAGTGTCACGTGTTACAAAACCTTTCCGGTATTGTCACGTAATATGTGCACCGAGAAAAATGGCTAGTCAACCTGAACGCCTTGAGTGTCAGGCTGACCGTATTTGAGCTTTTAACTATCGGATAGTCCCCTAGATGGTGTAGCATGCCATCCGTGGAGTGTGTAAATGTTATGCTTAGGTTCACTAAGTTGACGATACTGGAGTGTAAACCTGATTATCCCAGGAATTTTATCTTGATTATTTTGGAGTGCTTGGACTTCACCTTAGAGGTCCGGGGTTCGATCCCTGAGCCGGTACCTCTTGACATTTTTCTATGTACCTTTACCGAGGTTCTGGTGGTTCGGATCCCACCTTAAGCTATAGGTCCCCCCATCATGCACTTGACTGCAACCTAGTCCGTGACTGCTAATATATACCGGGATAATAATAACTTAACTTAACTTGTTTTGCTTAACTTAACTTGGCTTGCTTAGCTTAGAGTGTCTTCATCGAAGAATGGTTCTGGCTACTTCCTGCTCAGTTCTAAATAGCACAGATTCTCTTATGCGACTCGTACATCAACATGAAGTCGTCAGTGCTGCGGCGCTTCTATACCGTGCCGCAGATAGGGCCGCAGAGGAGCTTGGCCTCCCATTTGATTCCAGCGACACTACACATGGGCTAGCATCACTAACTCCTTTGGTGCTCAAAAGTCGTGTACAGGAAGCAGAACATACGCTTCTACTAAGAGAACATGCTGACAAGCCCCTTTATGGTAAATTCTACGGCATCATACGTAGAGAAGGGCTCTCGATGGGTCTGTCCAACATGTTTCTCAAGTCTGCTGGATTGAGATCGGAGACTGAGGGATTTCTTTTTACCTGTCAAGACGGCGTTATAGACACCTTAGTTTACCGCGAGCGCATAATAAATGTACCTGTAGGCGATACCAACTGCCGAGCGTGCAAGCAAGAGCCAGAAACACTTGGACATGTTCTCAGTGGATGCTCAAAGTATGCACGCTACACAATGCGGCTCTAAAAGTGTTAAATTACCATCTTAGGCACTTCTATCGTGTTGATATATTACCCGTTTTGCCATACGCCCAGGGGATACTAGAATTTCTCATTCTCCACCACTCAACGTATCAGTGCTACGAAGCCTGATATTGTCCTCCAAGATCTGAAGACCAAGATCATTTACGTGATTGAATTCTCGGCACCAGCCGATGGTAATATCACGGCAAAGGAGGAAGAAAAACGGGCGAAATATCAAGCACTTCTTTTCGAGCTGAGCAGGCTGTACCAAGGCTACAAAGTCCATCTTGTAGTTCTCATAATCGGCTGTCTTGTAGGCATGAAAGCTTCATTTATTAGCCAACTCAACAAGATTCCGGCTTGCCAGCGTCAGGCTCATTCCATTGCGAACCGGATGCAAAAGTCTGTTCTTCTGGGATCACTTCATCTGGTCCGTCAACATTGTTCCTCATAACATTCTACAAAAATTGGTGGCTCTAAAAAAGTATCTAGAGGTGAAACCTTCATCTCCAACTGTCCCGTCTGCCTCGTAAGGTCATCCGCGGCTAGAGACCTGACTCCAAGGAACAGTGTTGCACGATGTTATCTCGCGTAAATTTCCCGCTCTTGCTTACCTTCTAGGACAGAAGGAGCAGAAGTGGATGACGTACACGTTCCAGTTGGGTCAGGATTGGTTATTTTAAGGATCCATGATCGTAGCTTCCGGAGCTTACAACTTCTCATAATAATAGCCCTACCGAAGGTGTTTTCGCATTGTCGTCACGGTAGGGCTTGAGCTTTACTCTTATGAATTTGAAGGCTATGTTGACTGTATCTAGGGATAATGAACGTCAAGCACCAGATCCACTAGAACCACATCCGGACATAAATAACGATGGTATGAACACCGAAGTCCCAGAAAAACTACAGCACCTTGAAAGGAATTTTGGTCATGCTTTACTATAATTCAGACATGTAGAATCAACACAAAGGCATTTACTGCCGAAGGTGAACATCATAAATGATCGGCGTGCACTAATAGAACACCTGAACAGCAAGGTTTTACCTATGTATTTGAACGCAACACAAACTGCGTTAGAGGTGCAAACTCTTGTATACTGTGCAGCTGTGGCAATCGTTAGAACGTTGGGCCGCAGAACTAGGCCTATAAATGCAGTCTTTTCCCCAGGAAGGGAGCGAGATCCACCATGGAAGATCAGATTGGATATGGATGTCGGTACATCGAGACATTAAGACCAGCACTATTGGATGAGATTATAGACTCCCAACGGCAGAGACTTGATGTTCTTACTGCTAGACTGCGTCGGTACAAGAAAAGTAGTGCAAGAAGGCAACAAAATCGAACCTTTCAGTCAGATGAAAGAAGGTTCTATCGTGAACTGAGTGTAAAGCAAAATAACCAGCAAGACACAAAAGTCCCTCAACTGGAAGACATGACTAACTATTGGTCGGGTGTTTGGGGAAAAACGAACAAAAGCAATTTAGACACTGCGTGGTTCCAACTAGAGAAGGCAAGAGCTAACAATAACCCTGAAATGAAGCTGACTAACATCACAGCTTTAGATGTTTCAGCGGTTTTGAAAAGAAAAAGTAACTGGAAAGCTCCAGGCCCGGACATGGTTCACAACTTCTGGTACAAGTACCTGACTAGTATGCATCATGCGTTGGCAAGGTGTTCAAGAAGATCATCGAACACCCAGATCCGATGCCAGGCTTTAAGCTCCAGGGTACAACGTGTATGTTGCATAAAAAACCAGACGCTCAAAATCCATCTGAATTTCGACCGATAGCCTATCTTCCAACAATATATAAATGTCTTACAGCTATCATAGCAGATAAGGTATATTCTCACTGCAACGAGAATGACATCCTTACAGAAGAACAAAAAGCATGTGTAAAAACTCGCGAGGCAGTAAAGATCTAGTCACCGTAGACGCTGTTGCCATGACGCAAGCTCGTAAACATCAAAGAATCTTGCACATGGCATACATTGCCTACAAGCAAGCGTTTCCTTCCGTACCACATGACTATTTGCTTGAAGTCTTAAAAATACACCAAATTTGCCCATGCATCATTGACTTCCTAAGTCGTGCGATGATGCTTTAGGGTAGAAGAATCAAGTATTTTGATCATAGACAACCAAGGATGACTAGATCAATACGCATTACGACGGGTATATTTCAAGGGGACTCCTTCAGTGCATTGTGGTTCTTTTTAGCGTTGCACTTACTGAGCAAAACACTAAGTAGCATGTCTCATGGGTTCCGAGGACATGATAACGAGGATGGTCATCAAGTGAGCCATCTTCTATACATAGATGATCTGAAGCTATACGCTAGTTCGGACCAGAAACTGCAGCAAGTGATCAATGTCCCGAAGCAGTTTTCCAATGATATCCACGTGGAGTTCGGACTAGATAAATGCAGAACATTGCATTTAAACAGAGGAGAATTAGGGACCGCAAAGCTAGAGAACGCTTTCGAGAATGACATTGATGTCATGGCTGAGGGCGAGTCATATAAATATCTGGGTATTCTCGAATCTAAGGGTATACAGCATACGATAGTTGAGAAAAGCCTAACAACTGCCTTCACTACAAGACTCAGATTAGTTCTGAAGAGTTCTCTTAACTCGACAAACAAGATCAGGGCAATCAACACCTATGTCATCCCTGTCCTCACGTACTCCTTTGGGCGTCAGGAAACTGTGTGAGTCACAAGTCATACAGTTGCGAGACTATTTTAACAGCAAGCGAGATGTTACGCTTCACAACACCATCTGTAAAGCGGATCTTGACTACACGCCCTTGAATTTTTCCTCAGAGGAGGCCTTGAATATCAGGGCAGAAATCATAGAGGAATTAGAAACGCAATGGAGACAGAAAGCCATCCACGGCCAGCACCGCCATTGCGATGCAGGACAGGGTTGTCAGCACCAGAAATTATCGCAAATACGTGTTACATCAAGACCTGGTTGACCGGTGCCGATTATGTTGAGATACCAACGAATCCATCGAGCACGTTATTGATGGTTGTCGCGTAATGGCTCAAAGAGAATATACGCACAGACATAATGATGTGGCGGGCATTATACATCAACAACTTGCCCTAAACCTAGGACTCTTAACAGAATGGATGCCTTTCTATAGATACATTCCAATGCCCGTTTTAGAAAACGAAGATTACATCTTATATTGGGATGTGACTATCCAGACGGATCATTACATGCGAGCCAATCGACCCGACATCGTGATGCGAGAAAAAAAAGGTGGAAGAGGCTACATCATCGACATTGCTTGTCCACTTAACCGAAATTTGCAGGCAACCTATACAACCAAGATTCATAATTATAGCGAGCTAAGGCATGAAGTAAAAACAATATGGAGGAATGTGAAACATGCGTCTATTCATCCTATTGTGATTTCGGCTACAGGCAATGTGCACGCAAGATGTACTGAACATCTTGAACATTTAGGAGTTAGTAGGGTACTGGCAGCAGCTCAGACGGCAGTTTTATTAAACATCTGTCGCATTGTAAGAAACTTCCTAGTCCATCAGGAAGCAAGCGACTAACAACCTATGGAGTGATACATGGTAGCTCTAAGAAAGCGGCCGCTGTGTAAGGATAACAGCGGTAAAAGACGAACTGAAAACTACACCATGCTCCTAATTTTGTACCTACAACATCATCGCAAATGATTTCAAACATCGTATTAAAATAAGTTATAACATCCTCATCTCATCAGTCACTTGACTTAGCCCGTGGCTATGATGAAAAACCGGGTTCACCCGAGAACAAGTTTGAACAAAGAATATAATAATAGATCTTTATTAAGATGCCAACAACGTATACAAAGTATTCAGAAAATATTAATGGAAGGGGCACTTAAAGGGCCGAGGTACAGCTTAGAGCTGATTTGCCGCTTTTGGTCCATTTTATTATCTGTTGTCCTTCCCCTGCCTACATATATATTCATGAGAGTAAGAGAGACGGAAATTAAAATTATTAAACGAAACCTGAAAGGCATGAAAATTGATATAAAATTCATCAAGTCTGAAAGCATCTTTATTATTTTTGAAGATTAAGATGCCTGAGACATAATTGCATATGCAAAAAAACTTTGACAACATATTACTTTGAGCACGAGAGGCTAAGGAAAGGGCATAACTGCACTGAATTGAAACATTTTTAACACTGGAAAATTCAGAAAACAATATGAGTGCGTTTTACAAATTTCGCAAGTCTTGTTTCTTTATCAACGAATTAGGAAATTTTGAGCACGTTTTCGGTCAAAAATGTTAAGAATACGCACTGATTGATGAGTGACACCTCTGTCCTTAGTCCCTCTCGGAAGTATCGAATTTTACATTTAACATCAAAACCAAAACCAGTTAACCCAATCTCTACCATGTTCTCCACATTTTATCTATTCCCCACACGTGTTTGAAATATCAACAGGTGTTTTAAACTAATTGAAAATTTGTGTAAATCGTAAATATGACGCGGAACGTCAATCGCTTCGAAAATGCATTTCGGGTGTCGGGTGTGTTCGCTTGGCGTTCGGTAGAAGTCGTGATGCAGTCACTTCTGATTGACAATCCCAGAGTGTAGATTTGATTATCCTGATATAATGAGTCTAAAAAACCTGTGATTATTCATCAGACTTTATAATGATGGTCTACCTGACTATGAAGAAAAAATTGTGGATGGTACTTAGTACTTTCTAGAAGATCAAACTGACCATCTAAATTTCGACACTCCATGTTTGACTATTTATTTTTCTCCGTGTGGGCTCTCCCTTAGACTAAAAGAAATTCCTTATCAATAGTAGCAATTCAGAAATGAAGCAACTTCGATTCGCTGAATTTGACTGTACTCGAAGCCTTGAATGCATGAATTATTTTTCCTTTTCTTTCTTCTTTAACAATGACCACCAATTTCTCGTCACGCGCAGTGGGTTTCTTGGCCACGGTTAAAAGCGAAAGAGCACCACCCGTCCACCCACGAAGACATGTGTGTCGGGTAATAAATCTTGAAGTAACTCGAAAAAGGCATTGGTGACTTATATGCGTCATGTGGCGGATTCGCGACAATTTGGCAGATATGGGGCAGCGCGACATCTTCGATGGAAAGCGGAGCACACATTGCCATTCGTATAAGTTCGTTGCTCGTTAGCGCAGGATTTCTGAAAGTAGGTAGGTAGGTAGACCTAACCTAATATAGTCCACGTGCAGTTCCCTTAAGACTTTGACGAAGTGTGCACGCCTTTAATTGAATTCCAACACAGGAAATTAACTCGATTTACTAAGAGGGCAAAAAATCAAAGCTCGATGACCCATTAAAATAGGAAAAGCTTGTTGTCGTAACTGACCACCGTCCACCGTAATCGACCTCTCACATTACGCAAACATATACTTAATACGTACCTCTTAGAACCTCAAACGTTAAAAAATTGCACAAACAGCAAATTGTTCATGCCGTTTATTTATAACAATCACATTTATCATAAAATGTCAATGTACTGCTCCGGAATATCACTGAAAAACCATTTGAACAAAATTTCCAAAAAAAACTACCTCAAACTTTCAAAAATTGCTTAAACTCTGCATTTGGTTATATTATTTGTTTATCGCAATAATATACTTCTGTTTATTTTTATAACGCTTGTACATGGCTTTAAATTGCATTGAAGACAACGGTCACTTTATACATATTCAAAATCATTACAAAATCTCCGACTGCTGTTTATGGCAATACAATTGTTGATAACAAATTATTAATTTATTTGAAAAACTCAATTAGTATTTTATGAATCTGCATTTATCAATTACTCATAATTTTGTTTAAACTGAATAATTTATGCATTGTTAATGCGTCAGAAACTTAAAAATTTTATTTTTTACAGAGTTTATACTGCAATACAAAAATTTATGAACTTTTTTTAAAAATCGGCTCGCACAGATCTCTTTAAGAATTTATTTAGTTTCCTTTAAAAAATTCAAAATCGGTTGAAAGTATAAGCGGGAACAGAATTTCCCGAATCTTACTAAATTCCAAATTATTTCAAATTATTAATTAATTAATACTAGCAGAAACATATTTCTTATTTCGATTGCCTTATTATATAATTAAAATATGCTTCAATTTAAAGTATTATAAAATATAATTGACAATCACAAATTAAAATAAATAATAAAAGAGCTACATCAGCTTTCATACAATTTTAATTATAATTTCAATTTTAATCGGCTTTCAGTAATCTGAAATTTCATTTAAATATATTTTTTTTCCCAACAGGAATTACAATGGAAGAAAAAAAATTAATGAGTTGAGGGATTTTTAAATTGTTTATATCCTAATAAGATGTTCCCAAAATACATTCCGCGATTCTGTGTCTTACTGATGTCTTCCATTTTTAACACTGATCCATTTTGAAGATGTTTACAATTAAAAATTTGGCAACTTGTTTAGTTTTGAATGTTTATAGTTTAAAATCATAAAATTTTGAACTTATTTTTGAAATATGTCTATCTTGAAGATTTTCAAGTGAAGATTTTTTATTTTTTAATGTATAATTTAAAATGATGTAGTTTAAATGTTTTCTTGTAATAGTTTAATGTTAAAGTTTTAAGTACAATTGAAACCCCTTCAATGTTAAAAATGTATGAATACAAATTCTTGAATTTTGATGATTTTGAAGATCAAAAGTCAAGTTTTCAATTCTAAATCGTCTAAATTGAAGAAATTTTTAATTAAATCATCAAAATTACAGAATTTTCAATTGTAAAACTCAAAATTGACATATTGTCAATTGTTAAAATTGAAAGCTCCTCAATTTTAAAGACTTACAATTTACAATCCTAGGATTTTAAAGATGTACCATTAAAATTCTTTGAATTTTAGATATGAATTAATAAATATTCTTACATTTGGATGATTTTGATGATTCTGTATTTGTAATTTATTCAATTTTGAAGATTTACAATTGAAAACTCTTTAATTTTGAAGATACATAAAAAATTAATCTTTGATCATTTTGGAAATCAAAAGTCCAGTTTTCAATTCTAAATCTTCCAAATTAAAGAAATTTGGAATGTAGAGCATCAAAATGATAGAATTTTTAAATGTATGGCTTTAAAGTTGCATAATTCTTAATTGACATTTTTCAAAATTAAAAACTCTTGAATTTTAATTAAAGCTTTACAATTCAACCTTCTAAAAGTTTGAAGAGTTATAATTGAAAATTCTTGACTTTTGAAAACATAGAATTGCAAATTATTTAATTTTCAAGATTGATGTTTTTAAGGTATGTACACCGAACTCTCGGTTTCAGTTCCCCCGGTTTCCGCCTTCCTAGAACCGTCTCAGGCGAGAGAACGGTTGCGACCTTTGTCGCAACGTCTCTTTCCAACGGTTATTTACGTTTGAATCACCCGATTTGGGACCGAAGACAACCCCCGACACTGAACTGAAACTGAGAGTTTGGTGTAATTATAAACGTTTTTTGGAATAATTCAATTTTGAAGATTTGCAATTGAAAATTCTTAAATTTTCACGAATTTCAATTTAAAATTCATGTATAATAGAAAATGGTGCAATTTTTATTTTATTTTTTCTATTTTGAAGATTTAAAATGGAAATTTATTCAATTTTCTACATTTGCAATTGCAAATTTTTTAACTGTGAACCGTACAAGTTTCAAAATTGATTAAGTCTTGGCAAATTCTTATAATTTTTTACATATTTAACCTATGTTTCCGTATATAAAAAAGGAACTTCAAATTACCTGAATCACTGACTGAAATGTAACAAGTTACTATTTGTACGAAGTGACTGCAATTAGTTCTTTTTTAAGGAACTTCTGCAACACTACATCTAATTTTAAATGATCCCAAAGTGATATTCCAATTCAAACTAAAGAATCTCCATTCAATGCGAACAAAGTGAAAAAGTGAATGAATTTGAAAATCATTGCATATATATATAATTAATTAATTATTAAGTAAAGGGGATGAGGACATGATTTATATCCGGACGTATAAAGTTATAGACTACCATAAATTTTAGTTGTAAAATGTTTAATTTTTTAAAGAAATCTTGTACCATGATGCTAATATCCTGAAACTTGAAAATCTCATTATTGCAAATCTTACTGCAGACAATCAGTAATATCCATAATATATGCTGCAGTCAGGAAACTTTAGAGATTGTAAATTGTCTTTAGAATATTGAAAAATTCCAGTGGAATATCTCATTCCTGGTATCGCTAATTAGGCACCGAGTATAATATTAAGTTGGATTGGAATTACAAGCGAATATTAATCACTGTCCATAACGAGATTACACGTGTATGGCGTAATGGCAATAATTTCTCTTGCAATAATGGCAGCCGCAGGTTGATCTCGAACTTGGCCTTATAGAGACTGGAGAGTCTTAGCTGTCTTCTCTCGACTCTCCTCCATTTCTCCTGTTTCACCCGAGTGCCGTTTCATTTTCTACATCGCCGTAAATTCCCTTTTTCAACGATCGCTCGTGACACTTTATTGGCAATTATTGCTCACTCAGCGCGCTTTTGTAAAAAGCATGTCAAATGTTCCCTCCTTCACACTCGCACTCTCACCCCGTAATTCGCGTCTCTTCCGTCAGCATCTTTACCTTCGTATTTTATTCTTCCTATCGAGTTTCTTAATCTCAGGTCCTTTGGGTTCTGTATTTCTTTTTATTAAGACTTCTTTTTGCATTTATAATGTAATACTCTTTTCATTTGAATCACTGAAATATCAGTTATTTTTTATTTTCCCAATAGAAAACTTTAACAACGTTTATGAAAGCGTTAATGAAATTACAGTAACTTTTTATATTCAAAAAAATTAGTTAAAGTAGGCGCCTTGTGCCTACAAAAAAAGGGTGTCGTAGCCTATCAAGAGATAAATAAGTCGTTCAAACCTCCCCCTCCTATATTTCCCGTCTCCTGCCCATACTTCCCCTCACTCCCCCTACCCACTCATTTCCCCTATTTCCGCTCCCCTAACTTCTCCTAATTACCCACCCCTCCAGTTCCCCTCCTTCCATTTTGGAAAAAAGAACGGAGATCCGACTGAAAAGGCCTTCAGGGTTTCTGTCCGAGGCTACGAAACCCTAAAAAGGGCTCCAATGGAATTTCAGTAAATTATTATAATTCGAAACTAAAGAATTTGAAATTCAAAGCTTTATAAAAGCTTTATAAGCTTTTTTAAATGAGCCTTTCTACGGGGCCATCCATAAACTACGTACCACATTTATTGCTAATTTTTTACCCCTCCCCTCCCCTATGTCACAAGTCGTAACATAATGTTTTGGACCCCTCCCACCCCCTCGCCTATGTTACGTAATTTTTTCAAATATGTAAAAACCGATAAGAATTTAGCAAAAATGAAACAACACTGTAATTTGTATTGTTCACGCTTGAAGAATTTTCAATTGCTAATCTATAAAATTGAATTGAATTAAAATCTTATAAACTATTTCATAAAAAGTTTACAAAATCTTAAAAATTGAAGAATTTTCCATTCTAAATCTTCAAGATTAAAGTACGTACATATTTTTTAAAAAACGTTCAAAATTACATCAATTTAAACTATAAACATTCCAAATTATTGAATCTTCAATTGTAAATCTTAAAAATTGAAGAATTTCTAAATGCAAATCGTTAAAATTGAAGAATTTTCCATTGTAAATCTTCGAAATTGAACTATTCAAAAAAAAGAACGTTCAAAATTACACACTTTTCAAATATAAATCTTGAAAATTAAATAATTTTTGAATTGTATGTATTCCAAATTCAAGTTTTTTAAATTGTAGCTCTTGAAAATTTAAGCATTTGGATTTATACATCCTTAAAATTAATGAATCTCTAATTGCAAATATTAAAAATTGAAGAATTTTCCATTGTAAATTTGCAAAATTTAACTGTATGTATAATAAAAAACATTCAAAATTACATAATTTTACACTGTAAATATACTAAATTAATAAATCTTCCATTGTAAATTTTCAAAACTGAACTGTTCTAAAAAAAAACATTCAAAATTACTTACCTTTAACATATAAATATTTATCCGTATAAAATTATACATATAAAAGTATCCAAATTAAAAAATTTTCATTTGTACGTTTTTAAAATTTAAGAGTTTTCAATTGTAAATATCTTCAAAATGGATCAATACCGACAATGCGAAACGTCAGAAAGATACAGAATGCAAAAAACACTCAAGAAAATGTTTTAAATTAAAGAAACCGATTCTTTAACGTATTTTTTTCATTTAACCAAAAATAACTTCAAACTGAAGATCATTTTAAATTAAAGAAAACTTTTTATTGGAACAAAATAAAACATTTATTTGAACTCAAGAAATTTCTTTAAACTAAAGAAACTTTTCCTTATTAATTTATTTATTTGCTTCTAATTCCTGCTGGTATAAAATCTGATATTTGATTAAAAGAAATCTGTATACAGATTAATACTAAAATTGAAATAAAAATTATATGAATTATTGAATATATGAAATAATTGGAAAGGTGTACCCAAGTGTTATTTGTGCTAGTTTTTTAAATTACTAGTATACTTTTAATTATTTAATATATTAAATAATTAGAAATGTGCACGCAAAAGCAGATTTTTACAATTTTCTACTGGTTATTTTAGACCTGAAGCCACATAAAAAATGTTGAATTTTGGGGTTAGTAGTAATTTCAAAAATTGTAAAAAAGACTGTGTTTTTTTGGATATTTTTCTTAAGAATGATGAAAAAAAATCAAAACACATTTTGGATTCATGGATTTTCTATAGGACTGATTTGTTAAAAATATTACGTAACAGTATAAATTTACCCCCCCCCCCATGATGTTACGTATTTTATAGATGGCCCCTAACTGATTATGACAAAAAAAATTCAAGATAGTTTTAAGGCATGTCATCTTTAAAACCCTGTTTGATATTTTAACATCTATGAATTTAAAGAAAAGTGAGATCCTAAAAAGTTAATTTTTTCGGATTTTTGTTTTGTGATTTTAGATGATTTTGCATTTTCCTTACGTGGGATTTTTTTCAACGTAACTTCAATTAAATTAAACTCTTATTATTCGTTTCCTTGTAAAAAAAGAACAATTTTCACATTTAAAACTTATTTATTGCTGGTAGAAAAGCCCCTTGAGGTCAGAATTATTTTAATTTATTGTCTCAAATCTCATTAGTACGCGTTTAAAAAATTAAGGGTGAAATTATTAAAGGCCTTTTTAATATCCTTCAAAATTGTGAATTTTTTAATTAAAACGTTTTAGATGGTACAATTAAAATTTGTAAACGTTATAAAATCACCAAAATTATCAACCCACATTTGGCTGATTTTCGGAAGGGACAAAAAAAGTTCCATAAAATCGAATTTGGACGGTAATTAAAAATCGATTTCTCAAATTATTTAAAAACTGAGGTTTCAGTTTCTAGATTATTAGTTGCTGAATGAACGAGAAAAAGGTTTTTAAACAAAGAAATAACCCGTTTCCGAGAAAATGGAAGCGGAAAGTTTTTGAGAAAATTATCGTTTTTGACTATTTTTTGAAAAAACGTAGAGCGCGAACCTGATGTTTTATATACTTCGAATAGGGATCAAATTAAAGATAAAACCTGCTGCTTTAAGATGAGCATAATGAAAAAATGTTATAGCATTTTCAAAATTTAAAAAAAAAACGAAAATAAAAATTTTAATCCAGGCAAGGCACGATACGAAAAACAGTCAGGAGAAGAAAACCGTTAAAAAAATTTCATTTTGCGGTAAAACTATGCAACATGCGAAAAAAGATGTGGAAAAAAAAATTATGAACCCAAAAAAGATCTACAATTTTGTTATTGACTACTTTTTGATATGACGCGTAGTTTTTGTTTTATTCATTGAAAAACAAATTAAAATTTTAAATTCTTGGGCAAACAACACAAGGTACGAAATAGCATGTTGCATTACAAGGGATGAAACACAGCGATCGCAATGAGTGTGAAGTTTGCTGCCTGAGCGAAGCGAGAGCTGCCTTCACACAAGTTGCGATCGTTGTTTGAGAAACAAACCTGTCGATACCTACAGGTATCGAAACTCGAAGTTTCAATAGAGGCGCGATGAAAAAATAAAAATAGACAAAAGTTGTTCACTCTAAAAAGAACTTCAAATTTGTCATTATTCGTTTTTTGATAGGATACGTAGTTTTTGTTTTAATTGTGAAAAATATCCTAAAAAAGCTAATTCCAATGGAAATCGATCCCGCATCCCCGTATATTTTCATTAATTTAAACATTGACATAATTTGGTAATAAATAAACAAATAATAACCAATTGTAAGCCTTGATACATTTATTATCACGCTCACATAACTTAAAAAAAGTGAATTCAAAATTCTGCGAAAAACTTTTATCGAATATTACAATTTCGATTTGAAAACATTAGTTACTGACAAGAATTTAAATAATATAGCGTACAAACTTTTTTTTATAAATAATATAAAATGAATCAATGCCAAATAAGGAAGATTCCAGCGCCAATGTGAAATTGCCGTTTTTAATTAGAAGTGTCTACGCGTACCGAAAAAAATCCAGCTATACGTACCGAAATTTCGGTACAAATTGCCCCTTATTTGTACCGAAAAAATCCAGCTATTTGTACCGAAATTTCGGTACACGTAGCCACGGCCTTTTTAATTTATAAATGCAGAAATTTACAACTTTCCAAAATGCACTTCATTTTAAAATATAAATAAAAGAGAAAGGAAAAATTGAATAACATTTATGTATCTACATGCTTTTAATGTTTTGATCTGAAAAGATGGGTCTGCCTTTTCAAAAACCTTAGTTTGTATACAACTACATGTATGAAAAATTTCGGCGGAAACAAAATTTTGTTTTAAGAATAGGCCTAATTCAAGGTATTAGAAAATTAAGCTGTAACAAAAAATACACACAGAGAAAGCCTTACTTTTGTTACAACCTAATTTTGTTATGTCTTACATTAAGCCTATTTTCGGCAGGCTGCAAAGTAAAAACTGATATTGCCTGTAAATGAAAAAAATATTTGTTTTTCTAAAGAGATTGCATTCATATTTTCTTGGAAACTCTTTGGCACACTCTACTTCTGCTGTCTCAAAACGTATACACATTTTATTAATGGCGGATAAACAGCTCATTTCTTAAAGTCAGTGTTTTGCATTTATTTATCTCTTTCTTGCCAATGATCATCATTACATGAAGGAAAAGGTGTCACGGAGACAGCAGCTAGCGAGGTTACTGTTACGAGAGTAGTTACGGTGAAACCGTAAAGTCTATTTGCCAAGCATAAATCTCCTCCTCTACTTTGTGCTCTGGTCAAAGAGTCGGCTGGCGGTCTTCATGGGTCAAAAGTCGAGGTTGAGTTTTCTCTCAGAACATTAGATTCCAAAGGGACAAATATAAACGTGTATCCTTCCTGTCATTAAATGAAAATGGACACACTTATTTTCTTATATTGTACACTACTGCAAGGAAAAGTTAAGCCAATATGAATGTTTTCTAAAAACCAGTACCGGATAAATACGCCGAGCAAAATGGCTAGGCAGCCGCCTGAACATCTAGAGCGTCAGGCTAACTATATTTGAGTGTCAAAACTGGATGGTTAGCTTCATTATCCAGGAGTGTACAGTTGACGATCCTGGAGTGTAAACCTGATTATGACAGGACAGTTAGATTGATTATCTCGAAGTGTTAAATTAATCATACCAGAGGGTCAACTTTAGTATATGTTGTCCTTCTATCTACATATATATTCATAAGCGTAAAAGAGACGATTGTCCTTAGTCCCTATAGGAAGCATCGAATTTGACGTTGAAATTTAAAACCAAAACCACTTAATCGATTCTCCACCATGTTCTCTACATTTTGTCCATTAAACACACATATTCAAAACATTAACAAGTGGTTTAAACTAATTGAAAATTTGTGTAACACGGTAAACATGACGCCGAATGTCAATAGCTCCTAAAATGCCTTCCGAGTGTCGGGTGTGTCCGCTCGGCGTGCGATAGAAGGCGTGACGCAGCTACTTCTTATTGACAATCCTAGAGTGTCCATTTGATTATCCTTATAGTCAAAATCACCTGTGGATATTCAAACAAACTGGAAAATTATGGTTTGCCTGACTATGAATAAAAAAGTATCGATGGTAATTGATGCCCTCTAGAAGATCAAACTGACCATTTAAATTTTGACACTCTTGGTTTGACTATCCATTTTCCTCCGTGCATACCAGGGTGGCCACTGATTAGGAAAACCTGGAATTAGTATGGAATTTTGGGCCCCGGGAAAAGCCTGGATTTTTTCAAGTTCTTTTTCACTTTAGCAATAAATGTCGTCTCGCTCTTCGACAAAAATGTCTTTGGAATTGTGTTCAGTGTCACCAACCATTTCAGTCAAAATATCAAAGATCATTTCATGTTATATTTTTTGGTTGAAATTCTATATTGTAAATTGAAAATTCAACTACTTGGGTTTATGTTGAATCACATTGTTAAAAATTTAATTTTCTGGTTGAACGTTCGTCTCTTCGGTCGTAAATTTAACTCTCTTGTCAAAATATCTATTTGTGCTACAAGTACCCTAAGTGGCACTTTTTCGGCCGAGTGTGAAAGTTGCAGTATGAGTCGGTGTCGAGGCGTAGCCGAGACGAAACGAGTACTGCAATTTACACGAGGCAACGTGCCACCTAGGGGCCGAGTGTCGCATACTATTTTTTATCACACCAGTCAATTATAAGTGCAGTGATAGGGTTCAGAGACGGAGTCCGGTGATGTGTGTGGGGTAAAAAGTCGATACTAAAATACCCTAAGTATTCTGCATAAATACCCTAAATACCCTAAGCGAAAATTTTACGGCCTATGCTAAAAAACACTAGTTTAGGTGTTCTTCGAAGTACCTAAAATCGCACTTATGATAGCGTTGTGATAAAAATTAGTTTTTTAACTAAAAATGTAAGCTTTCCACTTTCGGTAGAAAATTTATATTTTTTGTTGAAAATTAGTATTTTCGGGTTGAAAATTCAACTGTTTTACAGATAATTTCTCTTTGGCTTGAAAGTATAACAATTTGAATGAAATTTTTTTCTTTCTTGTCTGAAAAATCTTTATTTGTGGAAAATTCGTATTTTGTTTGAAAAATTCATCTCTTTAGTTGAAAATTTGACTATTTTGGTTCAAAATTTATCTTCTTTAGTTGGAATTTCAACCACTTATTTGACAATTCAACTATTGTCTTGAAAATTTAATTATTTTCTTGAAAAAGCAGCTATTTATTTAGATAAAAATGTAACTACTTTGTTGAAAATTAATTTTTTTGCTTGAAAATTCATCATTCTAGGTGAAAATTCATCTTTTTGGTTGAAAATTAAACTATAATTAAGCTACATATTTTTTTGAAATTTCGTCTTTTCAGTAGAAAATTAATATTTGCAGGTTCAAAATTCAACTATTTTGTAGAAAATTCTTTTTTTGTTGTTGAAAATTTGTCTTTTTTTTATTAAAAGTTGACCTATTTGTTAAACTTTATTTTTTTGGTTGCAGATTTATCATTTTACTTGAAAATTTATCTCTTTCGTTGAGAATTAGTTTTTTGTTGTAAATTTATTTTACTGCAAATTTAACGTGTATATTTTTAGTTGAAAATTGATCTGTAGAAGATTAATCTTCTTGTTTAAACATTCTTCTTTTTGGTTGATAATTCATCTTTGTACATTGAAAATTCAACTATTTGGTTAGAAATTCAACTATTTTGTTGAAACTTCAATTATTTTGTTGATAGTTGAACTATTTGGTTGAAAATTCCACTGTGTTGTAAAAGATGCTATTATTTTGTTAAAAATGCAACTGTTTCAGGTTGTAGTTTAATCTTTTTTATTCAAAAATTCAACCGTTTAGTGACAGATTCAACTATTTTGTTGAAACTTAAATTATTTTGATAAAAGTTTAAATCTTTAGTTGAAAATTTGTGTTTTTTTGTTTCTTAAAATATCAACTATTATTCTTTGGGAATTCTTTGTTTTAATTTAGCATTTCGGTTTGAAAATGAAATTGTTTTTGGTTGATGTTTAATCTTTTTGGTTAAAAACATCACTACTGGGTTGAAAGTTTATCTTTGTATGTAGAAAATTCCAGTATTTGCTTAAGAATTCAAATATTTTCATGAAAATTGAATTCTTTTGTTAAAAAGTCATCTTTTTTGTTGAAAATTCAACTGTCTTCTAAAAAATTCAATTATTTCATTAAAAATGCAACTTTTTTAGGTTAAAGTTTAATCTTTTTTGTTCGAAAATTCAACCGATTGGTTAAAAATTCAACTATTTTGATGATACTTCAATTATCATGTTAAAAGTTGAACTCTTCAGTTAAAAATTCATCTTTGTAGGTCGAAAATTCAACAATTTGGTTAAAAATCGAACTGTTTTGTTAAAAATTTGATTATTTTGTTGAAAATTCAACTATTTTGGTAAAAAGTTATCTGCTTCGGTGAAAAATTCAACCGTTTTCTTATAAAATCGCTCTTTTGAATTGAAAATTCGTCTTTCATGGTAACAAAAGTCATCTTTTTTGGTAAATGAAAAATTTGTCAGGGAAAAATCAGGGTATTTTGAAAATGAAGTTTTGGACTGAAAAAAATTTTTGGTTGGGACAAATAATAAAGTAGTAGAGCTAACTAATTTAGTTTGTAATATTCTGCTGTCACATAAATGGTAGTGGTTACTACTTTTATTTCTAAGAATAGTAGTTGTTGTCCTTACTACTTTACTTGTCGCAACTACTTCCGATAGTAGATAACCATTTTCAGGTAATTGTACTTACTACTTTGAGTAGTAAGTCTTACTAAAAAATTAGTAAGCCCGAGAGTAAGCCTTACAATTAAATGATTAGTTCTGCGTAGTTAAAATAGTATTCCTAACTATCAAAATTGGTATAGTTTCAAGTCCTGAAAGGAAAAATACATACATACATTGATCAGCAGTTCGAACTCGAAAGTTCATTGCCTCACTACCCGATTCGGGTAGTGTTTCTAGGTGGATATTTACTACCAATGTGGGACCACCACACCCACGACGGGCCAACAGCACGCAGTATTCCTGAACGGTCACCCATCCAAGTACTAACCGCGCCCAACAATGCTTAACTTCAGTGATCTTACGAGAACTGGTGTTTCCAGCGTGGTATCGCCGTTGGAAAAATACATTATTCATCAAAAATCAATTTCCCCTCAAAGGGAGTCATCGTAGCTCAGATGGTATCGTGCTTGTCTCAAGTTCCAACACTGCAGCCTTGGTAGCCACGCTGGCGCGGGTTCGATTCCCAAAGCAGGAAGCGAGCGAGGCTGTATGTGTTTTTCAGAAAGCTTCGCTTCTGTCCCTTGGTATCCTACCCCACAGACACCCTACAGTTTATGAGTAACTCTATAGCACAGTCGCTAATGACCCTGGTAGTTGATGCGACTATAAACATTCAATTAATAAAAAAATTTTAAAAATTTCCCCTCAAGTAGAGTATCTAAAAACTTGGAAAATGTCTATTAAACCAAGAAACTCAAACGTTGGTAGAAAATACTGAACTCGAGTGAAACGTGGAACTTTCAAAATTTTATCTAAGTAACCTAATCTCGTTCTATCCACGATTTGTGTAAATTACAGGAAGACCCACACGAGAAAATTGTTACAAAACGATTCAATAATTTATAGTGAATTTCTACTTAGATTCCACGTGGGCTTAATGGGAATTTTCCCTAATTATTTTTACCTGGACATCTCGTCGATTTAAGGAGATTATATTACTTAAATGAAATCCTGAAAGCTCCATATCTAACGAATTAACTATCATTTACTTAGAGTTTTTCTAGGTAAAACTTGTAACCTTTTCTATACTTTTATTTGTTGGAAAATATATTGGTGGTAAATGTGAATGCTTTTATGTGTTGGGCTTATAATGACTATCGTTACTAATATAAACTACGTATCATCTCTACTAATAAAAAGCTTGTTGTTCCAACCAACCATTTTTTTCAGTATGTGCCCGCCCTGATAGGTGCGGCGTTAAATTCGGATAATTAATTTCTCTAAAAGATTGAGCAATTGCCAGTTTCTCCTTCAATGACACTTGACATGGGGCACTTGTTTCTCGACATTGTTTAGGCTTTGTCTTATCATAGGGACTACAAAGTGGCATTGTGAAAAACGGGACTGGTTGGAAACATTGGAATGTTGTAAAAGAATGGTATTAGGCGTACAAGGGGACAGGCTGGCCAACAAGGAAGACACTGTAACGGTGCCTCGTACAAACTGATTGACAATGATTGAAGCCAACAAGGTCTCACAACAATCCCTCGAGTTTGAGAGTAGCAGGCAAGTAAGCCAAGTGATGTCCAATTCTCTCTTTTTCCGTTGGCCCATGAGCTTCACCATCAAAAGAGAAAGGACTGTCTTTTTCCTTAAATAAATCTCTCTTTCAAATAATTTACTTAATTTTATCAAATTGGTACCGAATCAGCGGACTATCTTAAAGCATCTAAAACAAGTATCTAACACAAATCATAGGAATACTATGTATGAGAAATAAGTTCAAGTTTCTACGATGTTAGATTATTTGAGATTCTTGCTCTCGTATGCATGTACTTGACCATGACCATTGCCGGAAGTTATCACGTTTCATATATGCGTTCTTCGGGAAGAAGCGCCGCATGAATCAACGACGCAGCTCTCTTGTTCATGATATATCGCTCTTGGGAGCAAGGGATGCCTCCTAGAGGTACCTGTCTGCCTGTAATCATATGTCTCATTTCTTAGGTATCACACCTGTTCCTCCTTTTGAGTTTTATATTCAACTGCATCTTCCTTCATACAATATTTCTATAGTTATCAGTTTTATACTTTATACTTAATACTTTATACTCATCGTAAACAGCGTCATATCAAACCGTTGCATATCATTCTATCAACTTTAGATCAAAATGATCCACTTGTTCGGATCCAAAATTAATTTTTACACAACTTCATTCATATCTGTCGAGTGGCAATTGTTATACTTTTTATTGAATGTTATAGGTTATTTGTGACCGATATATTATTTTTAAAACAAAAACGTTGGATTTTCAACAAAAGACCAAAAAATCAGTTTTGAACCAAAAATGGAATAGTTTAATTTTTGGTTCACAGAATACATTTTCAAACGAAAAAATTGAATTTCCCACAAAATACTTTACTTTTCATCGGAAGAAGATCAATCGTAAACCAAATAGTTGAATGTTCAAATAAAGAAGATTAATTTTCAACAAAGTCGTTGAATGCTCAACCAAAACAGATGTTTAAATTAAACAAACAGTTGCATTTTGTACCAAGAAAGATGAAATTTCTATTAAAAAACCAAAAAGATGAATTTTTAACGAAAGAGTAGAATTTTCCACCAAGAAAGATTTTTCAGTCAAAAGGCAAACATCGTATTACATGCCTTGTACCAATTTTAAGACACGCAAAGTGCTTTATGTATCTTTTTATGTTGTATTTTTTAACTTTTTCGACTTTCCTCATTCATAAACAATCGTTTTTTGCAGTATATATTAATAATTAATTATTTTGATTAACACAGTTAAACGCAGCTTTCTCTTACGAATCTAACGATACTAATATCAGATACCAGTATCTTTTTAGTTCGGACGGCACAATACAACTTCACAGCAGAGAAAAAACTGAAAGTAATTGAATTGTTGATAAAATTTCAGATCATGTTAGAGTGTCTTAGAAATATCAATCAATGTGTTTCTTTCTGAAAAGGGACTCATTCGTTCAAACCCATATAATTCATAAGATCGAAGCAGTTACTCAGCAAGACTAAAAAATAACGGTACTTCCCGACCTTCGCCCTTGGGAAGGAAGTCCGTTGACATCTTGGGGACCTGAAAAGACGAAGTATGTGCCTGGTTGGTGAGTCGTTGATGGTGCACAAAATACCTTATACGCGCTACCATCGATCGTAGATCTTGATAAGATATAATCAATGCCGGTTGTCATCGGGAAGTATCGTTCGTTCGGTAGCGACACTGAAATCTCGCTTGCAGATTCAGCTGCACTTCCCAAAGACAACTTCTACTCCGTGCGGAACGGGAGAGTGCCTCCTTTTTTGCATGACGGTGCTGAAGAAAAGCGCACAGAAGCTCTGAGAGGCGCCCGAATGATTACTTCGGTTACTACGGTTTACTATTCGTACATTTCTTTTATAATTGAACCGCTGGCGATCAAAAGGGGATACGCCCGAAACGCCGTCGTTTTAGTTGGCCCCTTGGTCATATTTTTTTTCAGGTCAAATTTTAATTTTTTAATAACATATTCCAATAGGAAATTTTATTGCGCGTATTTTTAGTCCCATAAATAAATGTGATAACTTTATTAGTTTTCGAAATAATCAAGAAAATGTTACTTTTTTCTGCAATCGCAAAATACGAATTTTTTGTGTTCAACTCGCCACAAGTTCTACAATAATAGGAATTTTGTAATAAAAATTTCAGAAAATATGCGCCATCATATAACGAAACTAACGTTATTTATAGAATTTCAATTAATTGTCACTAAAAATTTATAACGATTTTTATTATTCTCATTGCGTAAATTAGATATTGAAAGTTTCAAACGCTTCGGGAGTCGAACGAATTTTCAGAAAATTAAAATTAACGGTCACCTAAACATTTGTTAGGATTTAAGGAAGTTTTTTGGAAAATATCAGGCAATTATGTTTTATAGTTTTAAAGTCACAATTGATTTAAGATCTCTGCGCTGTCCCGTACGCGTGCTAGCTCGTCCTGCAATATCAACATCTGTATAACAGCGGACGATTGGAAGGTCAAGCCGGACACCAAAACAAAAAACCATATGTTTATTTTGATTTTTTCCTAAGGAACATAATGCACAGAAGCATTATTGTAGAATAGTGTTAGCATATAATATTCTGTTTAGGATAGTTTAAGTTTACTTAAAATAAAAAGAACCTAAATATGGGTCGAGGCAGAAAAAGAAATAGGTGTGAAGAAAAATTGGTTGAAGAATAAGAAAAAATGTTCCCGAAATAAGTTACTACTTAAAAGTATTAGAGAAAATTAAAAATTAACTTTTCTGATAATTTTAATATCCTATTATTATTTTTTATTTGATTTGTTAATAGTTTTTTCTAAAAAATCTTGTATTTTAAAATTAGTTCAAATAGTCTAATATAATCTTTTACATTGAATTCTACTATTGAAAATGTAAAAAGTTTTAAATATCAAATTATTACGAAATTAATGGAGGGCATTCAATGAATAGACGTTTCTTTTAATCAAAAAGTTTACAAAACTTATGTTATATTGTAGGGAAAGGAATATATTACTAAGTCTAAAACTATAAAGGACGGTGTAAAAGAAAAAGAAATCCCAGAGAGAATTTTCAAAAAAATGTTTAAAAAAGTTTCAAGGGCAAAATCCGCAAACCAAAAAAGTTTTAAATTAGTAAAGCTTTTGATTTACATTTTTCCCCCGACGGAAAAGTAGACGTTTATGATAATTATAAATTGGAGAAGGCAACTACTTTTTTCTTTATTACTAATCTTAAACTAAAAGATCTTCTAAAAAGTTGTTCACCTCGAATTGGTCTAAAAGCGGCTAAAATAACAGATTTGAAAAGTCTCTTTAATTATTTAAGTGCCCCTGGAAAAGAATTCTTTGAAAATTATTTTTCGCAATTTACTCAAAATAATTCTTCCGAAGACAACACTGAATAGAGTGACGAAAATGATTAAATTAGTTATAAAGAAATCGTACAAGTTATTATATAACCATTATATAAGTTTTAATTTTTATAATTTGTTATTAAAAAATAATAAACAAATTTAAATGATAATGTCTTCATTATTATTTTGGTGGCCGGCTTGACCTCCCAATCGCCCGCTGTTATACAGACGTTGATATTGCAGGACGAGCTAGCACGCGTACGGGACGGCGCTGAGATCTTAAATCAATTGTGGCTTTAAAACTATAAAACATAATGGCCTGATATTTTCCTAAAAACTTCCTTGAATCCTAACAAAAGTTCAGGTGACCGTTAATTTTAATTTTCTGAAAATTCGTTCGACTCCCGAAGCGTTTGAATCTTTCAATATCTAATTTAAGCCATGAGAAGAATAAAAATCGTTGTAAATTTTTAGTGACAATTTATTGGAATTCTATAAATACCGTTAGTTTTGTTATATGATGGTGCATATTTTCTGAAATTTTTATTACAAAATTCCTATTATTGTAGAACTTATGGCGAGTTGAACACAAAAAATTCGTATTTTGCGATTGCAGAACAAAGTAACATTTTCTTGATTATTTCGAAAACTAATAAAGTTATCACATTTATTTATAGGACTAAAAATATGCGCAATAAAATTTCCTATTGGGATATGTTATTAAAAAGTTAAAATTTGACCTGAAAAAAATATGACCCAGGGGCCAACTAAAACGACGGCGTTTCGAGCGTATCCCCTTTTGATCGCCAGCGGTTCAATTGTCAAGAAATGCCGATTTTGATTCATCAAATAATAAAAAAGATGTCCCATATGCAGGCCTGGGACTTACCACACTATTGACACTATTTGACAATTGTTTGAGCGATTACACTATTTTGATAATGTTTGGAAATTGCCCCTTAATTCGGACGATTTACGGGTGGAGAGTGGGATTAAAAAAGACCTTACTGTTTTTTATGAATTAACAAAGTAGTTACGTGGGTAAACCTCTAACCAAGTAGTTAAGTTTTCAACAAAAAATATGAAGTCTCAACAAACAATGCAATAGTTAATATTTGAACAACAACCGAATTTTAATTCTAATTAAAACACTTGAATTGAACCAAAAAATACGAATTTCCAATAAAATAGTTGAATCCTCCACCAACGCAGATTAATTTACAACCAAACAGTAGCATTTTTAACAAACAAAAATTAACTTTTTACCAGACGAAATGAATTTTTAAATAAAAAAGACGATTTTTCAACCAGGAAAATTAAGTTTCTATGAAAAAGGATAAATTCTCAAACAAATATATAAATTTTTTACCAAATAGTTAAATTTTTTACCAGAGAAGACGAATTTTCTATAAAACAGTTGAATTTTTAACCCGAGAATATGAATTTTCAACAAAATATTTCATTTACAACCAATCAGTTGAATTTTCAACAAAATGGTCCAATTTTCAGTAAAAAAATTATTTTCCAACAAAGAAAAAAATAGAATTTCTAACTAATATTATGAATCTTCAACCAGAAAAATGAACCAAGCAAGGTGTGGAAATTTCAACCAAAAAGGTTAATTTTCCACGAAAAATGTAATAGTTAATATTTCATCACAAAAATATTTTTATTTAAAATAAAAAAATAGTTGGATTAACCGAACAGAGACGAATTTTCAACAAAATACAGGAATATTCAACCAAATAGTTAAATTTTCTATCTATTAATAAAACAGTTGAATCTTATCCAAGAAGTATCATTTAAAAAAAAATTCATTTTCAACCAAAGAAGATTAACGTTTAACCAGGCAGTTGCATTCTAAACCAAAAAATATGATATTTATACAGAAAGAAATATATATTTCAAAACAAAAATATATGAATATTCAAACAAGAAGTATGACTTTTTAACAAAATAGTTGCATTTTTAACAAAATAATTCAATTTTTAACCAAATAATGCAATTTTTAACCAAAAAATATGTGTTTTCAGCTGCATGTGAATAACAATAGACAGGTTTATTATCTCAAATAGTTTAATAAATTTTAAGTTTCTAACAAATTGGGGTCAAAAGTTAGATTTATTTTGCCTTTATGTATCCATCTACTGAAAGCATCTACTCGATCCTCCATCTCTTTTTCACACTGCTAGACTTCACACTATTTTCCCTATTTCCCTCTTATTCCCTTTTTGAAAGAATTCCTCTCTTTTCCCCTGTTTTCATGAAACTTCCCCTTTTTTCGTTTTTGGCTTCAATGCGAACTAAATTAATAGAACCCAATAAGAAAATCCAAATTTTTTGTTAAAAGTTATTACTTTTTGATTGAAAAATCTACTATTATATTTTTAGTTTATAATTTTTTCTTTTGGTTACAAATTCTACAATTTCAGGCCTTCAGGTCAGCCCTGAAGAAGTGAACTGCAATGTTCACGAAACGTCGGCAACATTCATAGATTCGCACACGATTGAAACCCGAAAAATCTTTAATTTTTTAATTTAAATTTATTATAATTCTACAATTTGGTTGAAGATTGAACTATTTTGTTGTAAATTCGTTTTTTGATTACTTGAGAATTCATCTTGATAGTTGAAAATTCACCTACTTGGATGAAAGTTGAATAACTTTGTTAAAAATTTATTTCATTGGTTGATGATTTAACTATTTGGTTGAAAATTTATATTTTTTAATTAAAAATTTAACTATTTGGTCGAAAATACATCTTTGGAAATTGAGGATATTACTATTTGGTTGAAAATTCAATTATTTTCTTGATAATTCGTCTTTTTGGGTTAAAAATTCAAATGATGATTAATGACAATTAATTTTTTTTTAATATTCAACTGTTTGGTTTAAAATTCATTTTTGTAGATTAAACTGCCATACCACGCTGGAAACACCAGTTCCCGTTAGATCACTGAAGTTAAGCAGTGTTGGGCGCGGTTAGTACTTGGATGGGTGACCGTCTGATACTACTGCGTTGCTGTTGGCGGTGGTGGGTGTGTGGTGAGCCCACACTTGTGGTTATTTACTACAAGAAACTATCCACCTAGAAACACTACCCGAATCGGGTAGTGTCACGCTTACCCCTTGAGGCTCGCCGAAAGGGAAATGGCTTAATGGTATATATATAAACAGCCATACAGCCAACAGCCATACCACGCTGAAAAAACCAGTTCTCGTCAGATCACTGAAGTTAAGCAGCGTTGGGCGCGGTTAGTACTTGGATGGGTGACCATTCGAGTATACTGAGTGCTGTTGGCACATCGTGGGTGTGGTGAGCCCACACTTGTAGTTATTTACTACAAGAAACTATCCACCTAGAAACACTACCCGAATCGGATAGTGTCACGCCTACCCTGCCCGTGCGGAAATTTAAATCCGGGCACTATAAGGTCCTGAAAGGATTGCCGTATTATATTTAAGGTCCGGATAAGTAAATCCTATCAGGCCCTTATGGTGTTCCGTCACGCTCGGAATTAAAAGGGCCGTAATTGGCTACCTTATAAGGTCCATGTCAGGCAGCCTTTTTTGTACCTTTAAAATAATTAAGGTCCTTTGCAGGGCCGTCATTATTTCGTATCGAATCCCTTACTTATTTTTCAAATGAGAATGAAATAAATATAAAAATATCTATGTTGACTTCCAAAGGTGATGTTTTATTAAAATACATATTATTATGTACAATAATGTATATTAAAATCTTTTTCAATTCTGTCAAGTATTATAAAATTTTCCGTGTCCGTACAGCGCGCGTACACAGTCGCGACTAACAAAAATTATACAACCGAGATATCCACATCTGGGATATCTCGCAGCAGCAAAAGAGTCAGCTCGACCGTAAGTGCAATAGAAGAGACTCGCCCTACAGTAACCACCTTTTTTATCACGATAGCATTTATGCCAAGTAAGTATGATTTTCGGCGCCTCGACTCCTGTCTTAAACACTCGACGCGCCGTTTCGACTGCGAGAGAGGCAAATCGTTGCGCGCCCTGGCGCACCACAGCCGAACTTTTGCCCAAGGCGGCAAGATTCAAATCTTCAAATTTTAAATCAAATCTTTTTGTGTCAAATCTTTTATCCATGAATCGTGGTTTATCATTCATACCATTATGAGAGTTAGATATATGAATATACGAAATTATTTATTAAAGCTAGAACAAAATAATTATTTGTTCAACATAATACATAATAAATAATTTACGATATCAGAATTTGATTAATTATTATTTATAGTGATTAATAATGCGATGAAATTGCAATATTATTATTTCAAGCATTTTACATAGCTGAGCACTGTCGATTATTGTTAAACTATTGTAAAAAAATCTAATATACTAGATGAAAAAAATTCAACATGAATTAATCTATTTTCTCCTTTTTTTACGAAAGCGACTATTAATCATTATCATTATTATGAAAAGTTTCAATAAACTGCGTTACTTAATAAAAAGGGCAATCTATCCGGGCTTTATTCGTACCTGATCAGGGCCGTAAATACGGCCTTTTATCAGATTGCCTTAATTAAAAATAAGGCTAGCCTATCCGGGCCTTATTTGGACCTGACCAGGACCGTTATATACATTTTTAAATCAGGCAACCTTATCAGGGCCTGGTACGAGCCTTTTTTTAAATAAGGCTAAAAAAGGCATTTTCCGCACGGGTGAAAGGGAAAAATGGCTTAATGGTATATACATACATACAAACTCATCCGCTTTGAATAAAAATTCGACTGTTTTCATAAAAAATCGTCTTCTTTGGTTTTAAAATTCAAATGTTTTGGTAGAAAATACAAATTTGGTGGAAAATTAACATTTTTGTTTAAAATTTATGTTTCCAAGGTTAAAAATCGACTTTCCGCTTGGAAATTCAACAACCTGGCTGATTTTTTTTTCATTTTTGACTGAAAAATCTTTCTTGGCTGAAAATTTAACTCCTTTGTTAAAAATTTGTCTTTTTTATTGAAAATTACTCTCCTTTGGTAGAAATTTCATCTTTTTTGGTTAAAAATACAACTTATTCATTGACAATTAATCTGTATATATTTATTTATTCGTCCTGTTTTGTATTGAATTCAATTACTTTTTGAAAAGACGTTTTTTTTATAGGAAATTTGTCCTTTTGGTATTAAAATTCATCTTTATTAGTTGAAAACTCAAGTGTATCCTAAGAAATTCGTCTTTTGTAGGATTGAATGGGATTTTAGTGGATTTAAAAGATTTCGTTATTTTTAAAAAAATTTTGAAAGAGATTATAGATTTCAAGAAGTTCTAGGGAATTTTATTCGATGTTTGTGGGATTACTGGGGATTTTACAAATTGCAAGGGATTTCAAAGAATTTTAAAGAGTTTAGGGTATTTAAAAAAACTCCAAGGAATTTAACGAAATTTTAGAATTTTTAAATATTTGCAAAGAAAAACTCTAGGGAACAAATCAAATGAAATGAAATTTCAAAGGATTTATTGGGGATTCTTACGCATTTCAGGGAGTTCCAAGGTATTTCGACAGATTTAGAAGATTCTTAGATTTCAAAGGAATTTGAAAATATTGACGTGTTTTCCAGGAATCTCAAAGGATTTTAACAGATTTTAGGGGTTCTTAAAGTATTTAATTTGTCTGCTTACCAGATTACACTTAAATGGGTAACCCCTCGATGCAACATTTAAAAAATTGCACCACCCTATTTTCTTCCTATTTTTCAAATTTTATCCTACTATTGACACTAACTTGAATTTCCCAAATGAGTCCGAGGCCTGTAATAAGATAATTTCATATTTGGCCAATTACAAACTCAAGACGTTCAAAATTTGGCAAGTTAATTTTTTTTTAAGCAAATTTGAGCAAAATTGAGCAAATTCTATTTTTAGTCTCGAATAGTGCTCGGATAGTCATTTGCGTCGACAAAGTTTAACTTAACTGTCTTTAGACGAAGTTACGTCACACAGTGGGAAAAAGATGACTTTTTTGGTTCAAAATAACGTACAGCCCACAAATATTCACCGATTTGGACAACAAAAATTTGAAAAAAAGCTGATAAGATTTCTAAGAGAGTTGTCGAGCCTGATTTTTGAATTAGGTTTTCAATTTTTTTATAAATAAACAAATATGACGAAAAAAAATGGCCATTTTTTCTATTTGACGTTCCCGATGCTCGTCAATAACAGGAAAATTGTTGAAATCGCCTAAGTTTCATAGAGTAACATTAGTTAAAGATGTTTCAATATTATACAATAAACAAAAAAAATGTTATAAACAAATTATTTGTTGAAAAAATGTTTTCTACGATTTTCCATAATTATACGTTTTTTTAAGTTATATTGCAAGAAATTTGAATGGAAACAATATTATATTTAAAAAATTTTCTCTTAAAACCATAATTGTTTATATTATAAACAAATTTAATGAACAAATGCAGTAATCAGGCATTTTTCGATAGAAAAATTCGTTTTTTTCGATGTCAATTTTTTTTAATTAGGAACTTTATGATAATCTTAGCAAAATTCATAATTTGTTGATTAATCTTATGATTTTTTCAAATAAATTTAATAAACAAATGCATTATTCGGGCATTTGTCGGCAGAAAAATTCGGTTCTTTCAATGCCAGTCTTTTAAGTTGGGAACTTCATGACAATTTCAGCAACATTCATAGTAAGTTGATAAATTTTATGATTTTCTAAGCAAATGCATTAATCAGGCATTTGTCGACAGAAAAATTGGTTTTTTTCTATGTCAACTTTTTTAATTAGGAACTTCACGAGAACTTCAGGAAAATTCATAATTTTTTGATCAATTTTATGATTTTTTAAAACAAATTTAATAAACAAATGCATTATTTTTCTGTCGAAAAATTCCTGATTACTGCAATTGTTCATTAAATTTGTTTATAACATAAACAGTTATAATCTTAAGAGAAAATTGTTTTAATATAATATTGTTTCCATTCAAATTTCTTGCAGTATAACTCTAACAAACGTATAATTATGGAAAATCGTAGAAAACATTTTTTAAACAAATAATTTGTTTATAAATTTTTGTTTTGTTTATTGTATAATATTGGAACATCTTTAACTAATTTTACTCTATGAAACTTAGGCGATTTCAATAATTTTCCTGTTATTGACGAGCACCGGGAACGTCGAATAGAAAAAATGGCCGTTTCTTTCGTCATATTTGTTTATTTATTAAAAATTTGAAAACCTAATTCAAAAATCAGGCTTGACAACTCTCTTAGAAATCTTACCAGCTTTTTTCAATTTTTTTTGTCCAAGTCGGTCAATATTTGTGGGCTGTACGTTATTTTGAACCAAAAAAGTCATTTTTTCCCCACTGTGCGGCAGCCCTTTGCTTGTACGGGTACCGCCAGCCATTGGTTATTAATTGAATGATTGCACGCTCGGCCATTTATTATACGCACTTTAATTCGCTCGTTTCGTCCTGTTATCTCATGAAACGTCTCGACGAGGGCTCGCGGAAGCCCCATTATACGTCTGTAATAAGCACCTATGTATTGAGCTTGGAGAAGAGTTTTGTATCGCCATCGAAAGGCGGCATCTCGGCAGTCCATGCATTTCAACTTGAAAGAGTAAGACCTATATGTATATTGTATATGCACCACCTTTCATACCATTAGGAGATAGTGGGAAGGTACTTCACGATCATTATTAAATTGGGGGTATATTCGATGGGTTGGGGGTAAGACAATATAACTTTAGGTGCAATTTTTTTTTGGAAAACAAAGGGCCTATTTCAAGGAAAATTCAGAAAAGTGCAATAAGGCTCTTGAAATGAAACATTAAAAATTGTTTAATTTCAAATTCTGTCTCGTGAGTATGATCAAATCATTTCATTAAGTTAACAATAAAAACCCCATTTTTTCATTTTTACATTTGCTAAGATATTTAATCTCATGTTGAAAACGTTCAAATAATTGATCTTTACGGTGTCGCTGATTGAAAAATGTGTTAAACAAAAATGCCAAAGAAAATGGACTACGGGATATTGTTTGTCACCTTCGAGCACCTGATGACCATGACGATTAGAATCGTAGCTGATCCTTTTTCCAAATATTTGATTTTTTTTTAAATCTTATATTTGCGGGTTGAAAACACAGGGTGATCCGTGGATAAATTAATACACAGGTATTGTTTATAAAGTATATTTTTTACCAAAGAAGAAAAATATTGTTTTGAGCAAGAAAGACACAAGAGTAAACATTGATTTCATTTTTATAAGTGCGTGGAAGAAAATTTTACCACTGCTTTAAACAAATTAATTTGGTAATGTCTGTTGTGCATTAAAAGATTGATTTTATACTTTTCCCGAAACTTAAGGATTTCTCGATGAAGTGCCTCGCCAGGCTGTTCCGACCATAACCCTAAACCATCATCTCCTAAATTTTTGTAAGCCATTCTTCTAAATGTGCAATAACTACATGTACTTTAAGTGTCATAGAAAGGGTTGTTACTTTGAATAGTTTCCTAAGATTTTTCTAACTTTTGGAAATTTCATCAAAAGAGCCATTTCTTTTCACCGAACAACACATTTCAACAATTTTCTAATTTCCTTTAAGGCTGACACAAATGGCATACCATACAAAGGAGAGCAATTTTGAAGAACATCTTTGTATAATGAGACATCAGAATATCTGAAAAGTTTTCGGCAGGCATTTCCCTCCAATAGTTCTCCTTTATAATTCTTTGCGGCCACCTAAGTGCTTCAGTTCTCCCTAGAAGAAGAACTAAACCACCCAAAAAAACATGGTTTACGAAACATTATAAAAGTTGTAACTCTGATAGAACACATTTTTAAATTACTCTTTTAGTCTCATCTTCCTCTAATAGTGGATAATTTGTAACGCTGTAACAGTATTTGGCATTTTTTTCTTTTCGTTTTGAAGGAACAACATTTTTCAAAATTGTGCCTTAAATCTCCAAAAGTTATCAAATCATGTTGTTCTTTGTCTGTTTCTTCTTTGGATCTCAAGTCTTGCAAACTTATTAAACAATATGGATATGAGTAGGAGGAGGTAGCTGTTTGCAAGCATTAACTTTCATTATAAGTTTGAAGTCTGATTAGTAAGATCTACTAACAGTTGAATGTTGTTGTAACTTTCTTTGATTTCAGGCACAACAAAAAGTAAAATTACTTTATGAACGCTGGTGATTTTTGCAGTTTTCGAACCAGATCCTCCTTCCGCATATATTGTTCGTTTAGCTTCGCATTCGCTTTTTATTCCTCCATCTTCCTTCTGAACTTTATTCAAATCAGGGGAATAATTTTCTGGAAGAATATTGTTAAACAGATTTAAAAAAATCCCTGTCTGCCGTCTGCCATTACTTTGATTCTGCTCCTTCCTAAGATAAAATGCAATAGAGTAGAATGGAATAAAGTAAAATGAGATCTACATACCGGATCATAAAATTATTTTAAAAGAACAACTTAGCAGTTCTTTATTTTAGAAACCAACCTAGATATTTCCTTTCTCTAACCACCGCCTCTACAAACTCCTCAGCATATGCCCATACAACTGGTCTTTTTTCTTTTTTTTATGATCAACTTCAAAGTCATAGGTATCACTTTTGTAAACATCTTGCACAATCTTTGACCTCTCCGATTTATGATCTCTGTAGTTCTTTGGCACTGATTTTTCCCCTGCACAAGACCTCAAATATTATTTAAAATTTCTATTTTGTTTGACAATGGTCCAGTGCAACACTGCTACTTGTTTAGATTTTTCTGAGAAAACACATCTTTTTTTTCGGTGGGGTTAAGAAAAACTCTTACTTTTGATTCACAAGTAGCAAGACTTAATTCAATATTTTCTTAAATATTGAGTGCCTCATGAAGAACTCTCGTTCTAGATTAATTTTGGATTTAATTGCAGCAGTTGTTATTTGTTCCTGGTTCTTAACAGGTAGTTTTTTAATCAACTCTTTTGTTTTCTCGTGCCTGAGAAGACGTACAAGAATGTCTGATACCTTTTCCTATCTTTTTAAAACACATTTTGCACGTAGATACAGACTTGTTTACAATTTTATTACTGGAAATTGATTTATTTATATCCAAAGTCAAATGCAGAAAAAATATTTAAATTAAATTATAAGTTGGTGTGATTTTATAGAAATTTATATTTAAACTGATCTAAAGGACATTAACAAATTTTTATTAGATCATTTTATAGATAATTCCGCTAACTTTCAACGTATTTAAAAATTTAACTTTTATACGAGGGGGAAACAACATCTAAAAATAGAGTCCAGCGGATGTGGATTACTCCGCGTTACACGTGGATTGTTCAGGATTACACAGTATTAGCCGGATTACTTGGATTTCTCCAGACTACAAGTGGATTACCTACAATTGCACTGGATTACCGGGGATTACTTTGATTACTTCAGGTTATAAGGGCATTACGGCGGATTACAGTGGACTATCTAGGATTAAAAGCAGATTACCTAGGATTACACGTTGATTAATTGGATTCCTGCTCATTACAAGTGGATTTCCTGGGGTTACAAGTGTATTGCTTAGGGTTGCAAGTGTATTATATAGGATTAAAAGTGGAGTAGCCATGATTACAAGTTGATTTCAAATTGATTGTCTAAGGTTACGTGAATTACTCCAGGTTATAAATGGATTATTTCGAATTAAAAGTGGATTACCTACGATTACGCCGGTTTACAAGTGGATTCAAGCGGATAAGAAAGTTTATTACCTAGGGTTACAAGTGGATTACAGGTGGTTTATCATAAATTGCAATTAGATTCCCACGTGAAAAAATTCTACGGAAAGCGTTCTACGGAAATTCCATGTGGAAATTCCATGTGGAAATTCCATACGGAAATTCTACAAAAATTTCTACGAACTAATTTTGGATTAGGTTTGACTTCCGGTGATGAACTCCGGACATCACACCCTTGAGTAGGTTCCTCGAAGACACGAGATTGAACCAACGCACCAGGTGTCAAAAACACATCTTCTCCGGGGAAGTCTGGTTTTTT
>CAKNYM010052407.1:226862-346122 GCA_932195095.1 Andricus curvator
GAATTTCCACATGGAATTTCCACATGGAATTTCCACATGGAATTTCCGTAGAACGCTTTCCGTAGAATTTTTTCACGTGGGTTGCGTCGGATTACATATGGATGATCTAGGATTATAATTGGATCACCGTAGATTACAGGTGGACTACCCAGGATTACATTGGATTACCTAGGGTAACACTGGATTATTTAGATGATTTGGATTACCAGTTTGGATAATCAAGCGGTCCAGCGGATTAACAGATTTGTTTCCCCCTCGCTTGCATATAAATAAAATTAAAAGAACGTAAGCAATGATCGATAAACAGGTAGTGTCATACTTGTGATCGGTAATGTAGTTTCGATTCATATGTATCACTTGAGCCTGTGATTGAGGATAAGTTTGGCACGTGTAAATAAATAGATTGTTTTCTTCCCGACATAAATTACGTGTACATACACTGTCAAAATTTCCATTTCTATACTGCGTTAGTTTGGGACAAATTACAAAAAGACATCTTCAAATTGGTTGGGGGTAAAAACTTGTGGTCGGGAAGAAAAGCGGAAATTTTAACTTGCCTGATCACTAGTATAGATACCCGACTTAGGATTTGGGAAAAGATGATTCTTTTGCCCAGAATGAAAAATTGGAAATACATTTTTTTATCAAATTAGACTAGATTAAGGGTAGGGGTGTTAGGAGAAAGAGAGGTTGAAGTTCGAGAGTAGCAGGGTCCCAATCGCGATTGGAGGATCACGTTTCTGGATTACCAGGGCCTCGGGATCATTTTCTCGCAGAATCCTTTTTAATTGGCTCTGGCATCGTCGACCCAGTTGCCTGCATCTGGTCGTTTTATATTAGCTTACCTTACGAAGGTCGTATTATCCCACGCTCGTTGGTGGTAGGTGTGTCAAGACAGCCAACAGGTAACAAGGTGCGTGCTGTTCTCGCCTGTCGGGACTTCGTATTGGCTTGTACACATGTGGGTACCGGGTACCCAGTACCCAATACCCAGAGTCGTTCCTTCAACTTAGCTTAGTCCTTAGTCTTTGGTAAAGGAGAAATTGTGAAAATCCGCCTGTATCGAGTTAGTCGCATCGTGGCATATTCTATTCTCGTGGATCCAGTCGATTAATAATGATCGCCGTAGACCCGGAAGACAACTGATGTTTTAATTGTCTGCCATTTGTCACATTAAGTGAACATCTACGATAAAGATCATAATGTTTGTTTAATGTTTATTCGCTGATTAATTTATCAGCAATTCTTCAGGCATTTTCATTAATTAAGCAGTGGTTAAGGTATTCAGAGATATACACTGAGGGAAAAAAATCATGAATCAAAGAAAATTTACTTGATTCAAAGAAATGATCTTACTGAATACGTCCTGTAAAACATTTCTTCAATACAAAGGAATGGTTTTATTTAAAACAAAGGTATGAAATTATTGTTGCAAATTAATATTTATTTCAGCCATTGAAATATTAACTAAGCGAAGGAGAGTTTTTATTGGTTGAAGGAAATAATAGATTTGTGTTTCAAGATTAGGTAGTTGATATAGACAAATGTGATTTTTAAACAAGAAAATATTTCTTTCAAACAAATTGATGTCCATCGGATGAATTAAAAGTTTGCCTTAATTGGAAGATGTGATTCCTTGGGTCAAAGAAGGAAAATTTTATCAAATAGTTGTTGGAAACAAAGAAATATATTTTTTAATTTGAGTACATATTTCCGTGATCCTGAGATACGATATATTTTTCAGAATAAGCATGTAACAAAGTTGACAAAATATTAATTGAATCAAAGAACCAAATCCTTGATTTAAAGGAAGGAGAGAATTATTTTTAAAAACAACATAATTTATACAAATGAATCCAGTTTAAAATGGAACACCTATTGCATTCAAATACAAAAATATCACTACTGTTTATAAAATTAGAATAGTTCAAATAGTTGAAATACAAAAATTTAAATATAGCATTTGTTCAGAAATTGTAATAATAAAAAAGTTTTTTTCTCATCAAAATACTTTCCAAAATACGATTTGTAAACACAGAAAAAATGTAAACGTTAAATATTGTTGTTGCTAATAACAATATTATCAACAAAATATTAACTAGAGAATTTTTTATTGAAAAAAAAGATTTTTTCTAGTAAATAATGTAGCAGGTACCTCTGTGGTAATGTTCTACAAAAGAAATTTTGTCATCAACTCTTAATTGATATTTTGGTTAACTTTATGGCCGTGGCTACGTGTACCGAAATTTCGGTACAAATAGCTGAATTTTTCCGGTACGAATAGGGGGAGCTAAAAAAGGGGCTATTTGTACCGAAATTTCGGTACGAATAGCCGGATTTTTGTGTAGACACACCTATATTTGTACCGAAATTTCGGTACGCCTGAATAAGCGGATTTTTCGTTGTAACTATTTGAAAGCATCTTGATAGCGATATTTCAATAAGTAAATGTCACCATAATTATACGTGGGTATTGTTATTAAATAATGGTAAGTAACGGAGACTATTATAGATCAAATATTTTTCTTACAATTATTGTTATTACTGGAAAAATTCATATTAACAACTAATTCCAATAAGATTCACTAAAAAAACATGCTGAATTTTAACAATTTAAAATGATTACAGTCGTTATTATTTATTGTTTATTATAATTGATATCATAAGTATACTATAATTAATACGTACCACTAACAAGATGCATAAAATAATAACAACGAAAAATCGCTTATTCAGGCATAAAATAGCTATAGCTTAATATTTATTTAATAATTTGTTAATAACAATAACAATTGAGAGTTTGTGAGAAACTTTATGGGTTAAACATTGTCGTTGAGTTACCTGCATCATGAATTATCAAAAAAAATTCTGATAAAAAATTCAAAATTTAATATTTGTTCATGATATTGTTAATGAACATAAAAATTGCAGGTCGATGACACACTTTTCTGGTGGAACATTACCATTGAGGTACCTGAAACATGAGTTAGTAAAAAAAATTCTGATAAAAAATTCCAAATTTAATATTTGTTTATGATATTGTTAATGAACATAAAAATTGCCAGTCGATGACACACTTTTCTGGTAGAACATTTCCATTGAGGTACCTGCAACATGATTTACTTTTTTAAACAAAATGTTTTCGTTAAAAAATGTTGTATTTAATATTTTGCTTATAATATTGTTATTAACAATAACAAAATATTTAACGTTTACACTTTTCTGTGTTTACAAATCATAATTTTCAATTAACTTCAAAGTGTTTTTGTGAGAAAGATAGTAAGAAGAAAGTAAGATCGTACAAATCAAAAATGTACACATTTTTTATTAAAATGTTTATAACAATAGTCTGTGTTAAATTATAGTTATTTTTTATTCTGAAAATTACTTCTGTTGAAGATTTGCGCAAAAATATAGAAAAAATGATGGATTCAACAGAGTTGCGAAAGTGAAAAAAAATCTCACACTTCATTACCTAATTTTCATTAGATACAACATTTAATTTATAAATAAAATTTTTTAATTTATAAATAAAATTTTATTTTATTTTTCTGCCCAATGAAAGTGGTATAACGGTATGTATAAAAAATCTTGCAATCATTATAATTATTGAAAATATGATGCATGTTTATGCTAGTACTTTTCGCTCGAAATTAGAATTTGTAGAATATAATTTTAATATAAAATCAGGAAGTTGCGAAGAAGACTTAAGATTTCTACAAATCTTGGCTTGCGTTAGTTCTTTTTCACTAAAATTAGCATTTTTAAACAAAAATCATCATTAAGATTCCTAATAACCAAAAATTTTAGGTTATGTTTTTTTTTCGTTATTAAATTTTCTTATTCAGTGATAGGTATATTGTTGCTAATGTTATTTTAAGTTATGTTATGGTTTGATACCGGAAATAGGTACTTTTAACACAAAATTATTAGATTTCAAAGTCTAAAAAATGTTCAACAATTTACGTTTTTCTATTTTGTTAGGGGTTTTTTTTAACGGAAATTGACATTTCTTAATACAAGTAATTAGATTTTAAATGTTCGTAATTTTTTAACAATTTAAGGTTACGTTAACGCTTCACACCGAAAACTGGTATTTTCAAACCAAAATCATTATAGTTAGAACGAGATTTTCATTTTTTTAACAGTTTCAGGTTATATTAACGTCTCTCACAGGAAATCTGTTATTCTAAACAAAAATCATTAGATTTCAAAAAATATTTACAATTCTGAACCAGTTTCTGTCATAATATGTTAGTGTTTTTCGTCCGGAATAATTGGTATTTTTAATAAAAAATGATGATTTCAAAGAATATTAAAAAATTTTCGGCAACTGTAGGTTATTTTGGTGCGTTTCGCCTGAAACTGGTATTTTAAAACAAAAATCATTAGATTTAAATCCAATCATTTTTATTTAAAATAATAAAATTTATAAGCTTGAACGTTTTAGGATTTTGGTACTGGTTTTCGTTAGACATGGAACTTTTATTCAAAAATCATTAGGTTTCAAAGAAGATTCATAAATTTTGAACAATTTTAAGTTACGTTATTGTTTCACATCAAAAATTGATATTTTTTAAACAAAAATCACTATAATTTGAACCAGATTTAGAATCTTGTTAGAATTGTCAATATGTTTGTGCGTTTCGTCGGAAATTAATATTTTTAATTTAAAAAATGATATTTGAAACAATTCAAAGAAGATTTAAAACTTTAGTACAATTTTAGGTTATGTTCGCGTTTTACACCAAAAGTCGGGGTTTTTAAATAAAAAATCATTAGATATCAATAAAGATAGAAAATTTTTGTGCAATTTTAGGTTAAGACAGCGATTTTATCCGAAAATATCGATATAAATTTCAAAGAAGATTTATAATTTTGGAACAGTTTGAGATTGTGTTCACGTTTTTCACCGGAAATCGGTTATTCTTACACTATTTTAATTTTTGATTTTGTTAGTATTTTATACCGGAAATCGAAACTTTTAATAAAAAATCATTTGATTTCAAAGAAGATAACAAATTTTTGAATAATTTTAGTTTATGCTCACATTTTTAGGCGATGATTGAATTCTCTTTCATAATAAAAACATATTAATCCTATATCTAAAAAATTCGAATTGTTATTCAACTGCAAAGTGAGGGCTTCTCATGGAGTTCCTGTATTGGACCGATTCTTCAATCGCTCCTCCTGTAAAATATGAAGCTACCGCGCATTAGCCCTTTCTTCGCGGACGGTCACATGGTAAATAAAAATATATATTAATTCTGAAGTTATCAATTTTCGTGAAGATATCTTTATCAAGGGAATTTCAGCTGTACTTCTTAAATAAACAAGAATTTTTTGAAACGCTGTAAGATATATGTCTTACAGCATATTTTATATGTATATAAAATGCTGAAATATCTCAATTACAATCTGAAGAGTTGAATATTTTCTCAAAATGATATATTTCTCACATAAATCAGGAGTTTTTCGTGGGATGCAATATTACGTGTAGGCTTTGGACATACAATTAGACATTAAACTTATGATGGCACAGTTGGCACCATGCTGTCTTGAACTCCACAGGTTTCAGAAACCAGTTTATAATGTAAATCTCAGCCAGTCATTGTTTGTATTTCTCCGACCTTTGGGTTAAGTTAGACTGTTAGAGTTATTGAAGAACTGTAAGGAGTAGGTGTAGGAACGTTAGATGCTCTCACAATCAGTCAGTTTAGTGTTTAGACTTTTCCAGGTTGTAGTTTTGAGTTTAGAAATTTAAATTGGTAGAGATTAATTTTGACTTTTACAAACTACTGGAAATTTCCACCGAGGATGCTTAATACAAAATTTAAATATGGTAAAAAACTCACAAAGCTTGAATGTTCCAAATATTAATACCAGGGTATGTTCGAATGTAATAAATTTCTTTTCTTAAAACGTAAACAATTGCAGTACTGAGCATTTTAAACTGAACATTTTTTATTTTAAATCAAACTGCAGTGTGTCAAACTCCAAGCGTTGAAAATTAAACAAATATAGTTCAAAAATAAAACTTTACCATTCTTGAAAGTTATTTTCGTGAAAGAATGCCGATAAATGTACTACAAAATGTAAAATTTTTTTATCATTAACAACTTGGACTAACTTGAACCAACTGAGATGAAGAAAAATACGTCAATACAATGAATACAGAAACAATGAAATTTTCTTGGGATAACAAAGCAATATGGGACAATATGGGACTAAGTCGCTGACTCGTAAAAAAAAAGTGAAAGAAAGTGCTTGAAAAGAAAATTCTACAGACAAACTAATTATTTATAAGCAAAAATAATTCTGTACAACGATAAATCTATTGTATTATTCATGTAAAAATTTCCATAAATCTTGTTCCGGTGCTAGAAAATATGATTCATTGAACAAATTTTCACAAACTTCTGCAATTCAATTTTGTCACGAGTTCATTTATACAACCTCAACAAATTCCCAAAACTGTAAATTTTATACGAATGCACTTTTCGTTCGTTATAAATAACGAAACTGCACCAAACAAGATTCAAAATACAGGTGAGCCGGTTTCTCAAATACGCGCCGCTAAGTTCAATGTTACGGTATTCAAAAAATTCGAACGTAAACAAAATGCTTTTTTAAGTTTCTAATAATTTCATAATATAATACGCCACTGAAAACTGTACATATATGAATAAATTTTCCATAATTCTTTTGTTCTGAGAAAAGATTGTTTGATTTATCAATTCCAAAAACAGAAGAAGATATTCACCGATTTTCAACTTTTTATCACTAAAGATCAAATTATTCGATAAATTTCAGAATTTTCATTCGGCTTCATTGTGAATTGCGATCTATTTTTTTATCAAGTCTTTTTGATTTTCTTAATTAAAATTTTGAATACCTATTTAAAAAATAAAGTATAACGACAAAGTAATTTTTCTTTAGCGCTATCGCTGTCGGTAGCGAAAAGATGTTATTAATTACCGTTATGATCATTGTTTTCTTTTAAAGTTAATTTACAGTTATCGTTGCTCAATAATAATTGCAGAAAGTTACTCTTGTTATTAGCATTTTTTCAAAAATGTAATTCTAACTCATGAAGAGTAATTTCCTCAATAATTAATTAGTTCATAATTTTCCTAAAGATGTACTACTTTTTTGGAATTAAAGCAGGATTGAAGTGAGAATCCAATGTCATGATAGTTTCATGTTTCTTCTGAGCTCCCGCCTGTGCATCATTTCGAAATTATTATCTTCATCAAAAATGATTTTCTACACTAGAAATAAAATATTTCAGGTAATTTATAAGATATATCAACCAATCTTGATTGATTTTAGAAATGCATCAAAGTAAAAAAATACTGTGAGTTTGAACGGTAAAATTTTCAAATAATTTACATTATTATTATCAGCCCATTTATCAAAAAATGAAATCATCGAATTTTTACATTTCTATACACTGAAAAAAATACAATATCCAATGAGATGCCTTTCTTTGGTTTCTTTTCTTTGAACCAAGGATTTCTTTACTTAAGTTGAGTAAATATTGTTTAGAAGCAAAAAAGTCATGCCTCAGCCCAAAGAAATCATTTTTTGGGTGATATTTCTGTAACAGAAAGAAATATTTCTTTGCAATAAATGTAAGCATTATGAAGTCATACCTTAAGAAATATTTCCTCATTTCAATGAAATCAATTCTTTGAAGTGATAAACACGTATTTAAATAAGGTAATTCATCAATGTGTGATTCAAGTAATTCAGGTTTCTTTGAGTGAAAGAAATTTGTTTTTTTCAAATATGTAATTATATACATTTAAAAAATAATTTTTAAATTAAGTATTGATCTATTTTATTGGAAGAAATCGTCATTTGAATAAACAATCTGCAATTTATTAATTCGAACAAATATTTGTTCAAACAATGGAAATACTTGTTTGAAATAATTATATTTGCATTTCGTTGAAATAAGGATTTTCTTAATTTAACATTTTGGTATATTTGTTTTATATATACATTTATTTCAGTGTAAACAAGATTTTTTTGAATGAAATTTAAGAGTCATGTTTTTAATACGATTTTTTTAGTGGACTGACAATTCTGATCGGTGCTGTGTAGTATTATTAATTATTGATTATTATATTTTATATTATATTTTATATTATAATTATATTAGTAAGTATAATAATATAATAATAATTCTCCATTTTCTTTAAATCAAGCACTTGGTTCTTTGCATAAATTAATATTTTGTCAACTTTATTACATGCTTATTCTGAACAATATATCGCATCTTAGGATCACAGAAATATTTACTCATATTAAAAACTCAGTATTTGATTTCCAAGGAATTTTTGGTAAAATTTAGGATACGCTTCTTTGAACCATGGAATCACATCTTTAAATTACGAAAAACTTTTACTTCAGCCGATGGATTTTAATTTGTTTGAAGGAAATGTTTTCTTGATTTAAAATCACATTTGACTATATGACTTTGACTTTTGGATTGGATCAAGGCTGCGTCTAGTTGTTCCGAAAAATTCGGAAAGTTGGAAAAGGAGATGGACTAGTCGTCCCGAAAATTCGGGACGGCGAGACACTTCGTTAGATAAAACCATTTCAACTGGGACGAAAAATGATGAATTTGATCCAAAAGAGACTCCAGTTTGACCACCATAGGAACCCGATTTTAATAGAGTCTTTTTCCAAATAACCCATTTTTCGCTTTGCCCACTTCGACATTTTTCTAGTTAATGGCACAACTTTTACGTTAAAACACATATCTGATATAACTCTGACGGACATAATTTAACGAAGAGAATTAAAGTAAAAAATATTATCGCATTTAGAATAGATATAATGACTTATTAAATAAATATAATTTGCAGGTTATGTAGCATTCATATTACAGTAAAAAGCAATTCTTTGGTAATGTAGCCTTTGTACCAGCATGCGTACACAGACAAAACTAGTGTTTCTATGAGAACCAATTTTTGGTTCCAAAGGAGCTGCAACAAAAAGGAACCTCTCTTGCTGAAAAGGAACCCAAAATGATAAATGGTTTCTAAATGAACCAAAAGTGTGGATTCAAATGGTTCTAATAGAGCCTTTTTTTCACTTCTGCATCGACTCACTTCAAACATTTTACAAGTTAATGATGCACATTCTGCTTTATAATTCGAATTAAATAATATTGCACTTGGAAAAATTTAATGAAGAAACTAAAATCATAGACATTAGTCATTCTTGAAAGGAAGATATCGCACCTGAAATGTGACAGTTTTTAAGGTTATGTTGAAAATCCGATGTTTTCCACTGCGCATGCACAAGAACCGCGGGACTATTTAAAATGATATAATATACATTGCAATATTAGGTTAATATTACATTTTTTCAAGAAGCTAGGTATTTTTATAATTCAATTTAATTTGTTTTAAAGGAGAATAAAAATGTTTGTTAATATTTATGTGTATGACTATGCATAGTATTTATTGATTTCAAATAGGCCCGCGCTTTTCGGCACATGTGCAGTTGATAACATCGGCACCCACCGATGGCCATCTATCGGATATAAACGAACTAAAAAGGAACCCTTAATAAGAGTTCCCTTAGAGCCTAAGTTCTAAATGATCCCAAGTTTTACTTGAATCGCAACATTACTGAACCCTCAGTTTTTTCTGTGTACAAGAATATAAAATATTGATTTATTATTTTTTATACTCACGTTTAAAAAATGATACGTATAAAAAATATTAATATCGTTTGTGTTTGCTTTACCGACTCAAATTCTGTAAATCCCTAACTTACCAACCCCAGTTGGCAAGCGTATGTTTTGTGTATGCGCCTTCATGTTGTCCTATTGAAGCAGAATTCAAGTGTTCTCCAAAGGAATCCTTTTGGGTCTCCACAGGCTTTTTAGTGAACCTTAAGTTCCAAAAGATACCAACTTGTATTTGAGCCGCAATTTTAAAGAACCATCAGTTTTTTCTTTATGAAGACATTTTTTATAGGATGTATTCAGTACGATCATTTCTTTGCATCAAGTAAATTTTCTTTGATTCAAGGTATTTTTTCTCAGTGTAGTATAAACGAGACTTAAAGCATAAATCAAATAATAGAAAATCGCCTTTAAAACCTCATTAACAAATTTATCGTTCCTATAGTATGACATATGAATGCGATTCGCTCTATATACTATTCCCTGACATTTACCGACGTTTCTGTGCTAAAATATCTAGAAAACATCTCGGAGACATTTTGTGACACTGGTGTTGGATATAAACAGTAAACACACCACGCAGTATGTGGGAAGTGTATAACCAAAAAAAATGGTGACAGTTCCGTTGGATCTGGCTTTCACACGAGTCAAGTCATTAATGAATCGTCCTGTACTGCTGACAACACGAACGAACGAAAGAACGAGTATCTTTACATACCTAGGAGTCGAGTCGACACCAGGGAGGGCAGGGCCTTCTAGATAGCTCACCCACGACCGTTCTGCCTGTTCTGATAACGGGTTTAGTCGCGCCGTGTTATAATTACTAACGCTGTACATGCAAAACATCTTTATACACTGCCCCGTAAATTAACTCATTACGTAGACGTAGACGTAGAATCGGCGGAATCGTTAATTAGCATCGAACCGGTGCGCGGAGCACAGGGCTTCGCCAACTTGCATCTATAACTTTTCTGACGCGCTGCGCTTAGCCTAGCTGCATTTCCTGATCTCTTCTGGTGAGGAAAAAGACCCAGATTAGAATAAATTAACATATCAAAGCTTCTCTAGGAAGGTGCTTGCCTCAGCACTTCTCTCACTTGAAGAAGGAAAATAAAGAATCTGATTGGCAAGAGCAACTATTTAGAGTTAATGTTTATTTTCATCTTAGATGTTTAATTGCGATCGCAAGTAAATCACTCAAAGGAAAAGTTGTCTTGAAACAAAAGCATCGTCCTCTTACTTGTTTTGTTTTGAACGACGTGAGATAGTTTTTACACAAACAGAATTATTTGGCTGCAAGATTAGGTGAAGTTTGTAGCATAAGGAAATTTTTTGCTGCAAAAGGATTCCTGCTGAAATAAATGAAAATCCTCTCAATCTTAAATTTGAGAGGAAATGTCATTTACTTAAAAAAACCTTTTGCCACAAGAGGACATTTCTCTGAGTGAATTGTTATAATTATCTTCACTTATAGGCTTTGCTTCATTTGGATGCCAATAGGTTATTTACTTCATCAATTAAAAACGTTTATGGACATATATTATGTTATTTTATGCATAATTTAGATTATATTGAACTAATTTCTTTGGAGTAATGTAATTAAATACAGTAAAAAAGAATAGTAAAATGTATATATCTTACAAGTAGGGCGGAGTGAAATTGCTCAAATAAAATAAATTGTTATTGAGCTGAGGGAATAGCTATTTGTGATACAAGTGCGAAAAATAGCAATTGCCTGTGCGCACCTGTATCATAGGTTATTTATTGCAACAACCGTCCGAGAAAATTATTTAGCACTTTTTTACACTTTTTTACCAAATTTCCGACCCCGTATGGTAGTTTTGGGCCAAATTTATGTATAGTTTTTTTTAGAGAGTTGTTAAGAATATTTTTATTTTGCGGGTGTGCAAAATTGCTTATCTCTAAAGTGCGCATGAACGTCTATTGCGTTGGTTTGAAAAATAAATGCGTTTCGAAGTACGCATGCACCAATATTGTCCTTATACGCTCTGCTAGATTGAAGCACTTTGCACATCATTTGGAGACATGGAAGTCCTAACTTTCGATATGGATATTGCAACAAAAATTGTGGGTTAAAAACCTAAAGAACTAAAAAATAATAATAATTTGAAATCGGTTAATATCTTCTGTTGACTAATTTTTTTATTGATAGTTTTTGCTAGTGAACAATGATAAAAAGATTAGAAATTCAAACATCTTTCTTTTTGCCTAATTTACAATTTTGTGAAAATGTACAAAAAACATGTTAAATGCACACTTTTTTGGAAAAAGTTGAATATGCCGAATCTGAAATTTAGCTGAACAAATTTCAGATTTGACATATTCAACTTTGATCAAAATGTGTGCATATGAATCAATAAAAAAAAAATCTGCCCGCTTCGCGGGCACATTCTCATGGCGCGCTTCGCGCTCGATTATGTATTCACCTCGCGCTACGCGCTCGGGCGTATTTGCATCGCGCTTTACGCTCGGCTCCTCTAGATTTTTGAACTTCGCGTTCGCCTTCGATGAAAAGAAAAAGTTTGTTTGCAAATATTATAAAATTATCAAAACCTCTACATATTAAGTGATTGTTAAATTTATTTTTATTTTAGACTGAAAAGGAACTTTATTTACTCAAGGTTCTATCGACCTTAAGGAACACATTCTCATCCAGACACTCGCGCTTCGCGCTAGATATTTGATTTGAAAATCATTTGAACCGTATGATAGAAACAAAAAAGTTTGAGCGCACTTACGGCGTGCGATTTGGTAAATACACTGAGCGTGCACTTTGTGCTTCGTATTATATGTTCTTCATATACAAATTACTAAATTTGTATTTGATTTCAAATGAAAAGTAATGATATAATTCAGGCGACAAATTTTATTAGTTAACATTTTATTTTAGCTTGTGCCGTTTATCAAAAAAGTTAATTTTTTCATTTTGAATATATTCTTACCACAAAAATTGATTACGGGTGTGTAAGTCTTTTTTGAATGCACAATTTTTGTTCATTTATATGTTTTCGTACCTTGCATTGTTTTTTCAAAAATTTGATTTTTTTTACTGTCAATGTTAGTTTCACGAATAAAACGAAAATCACGCATCCTATCGAAACGTGAGTCACAATAAATTTGTACCTCTTCCTTGGATGAACAAATTTTGTTTCGGTCATTTTTTCGTAGCTGGTAATATTCGTCTGAAAATGTGATTTTTCTATTTTCAATGCTGTTTTTTACGAATAAAACAAAAACTACGCGTCATATCAAAAAGTGAATGATAAGAAGTTTGTAGATCTTTTTTGGGTGCACAATTTTGGTAAGATAATCTTTTCTGGTATCTTGCATAGTTTTACAGCAAAATGGCTTTTTTGATTTTTCATTAATTTTTTGTGCGATCAAAATTTGAATTTTTTATTTTTCAAAAAATTCAAAAAGTTGTTATGAAAATATTATAGGGTGTTCAGGAATCAACGTTTTTCTCCTCTTGACTTTTTTTCATATCGTGCGTTTTTCGGCTTAAAATGTTCATTTTCGTTTGTTTTTTGGAATTTTGAAAATGCTATAACTCCAGTAATTTTTTTTTTATCACGAAAAGTCATAAGAATATTTTGTTCGTCATTTTGCGTACTACTAATAACCGTACATAGAATATTCAAATCTTCCAAAAAAGTGGTCTCAAAAATTTTCAAAATGTGCTCACTTTTTGGATTTTCATCTAAAATAGCTGGTTAACGAACTCGTTCTCTATTTTTCGGCCATAAAAAAGTGTGCCAAAGCTCAATCAAATCTGATCATTTTTTCGAAAGTTATCGTGGCTACAGACAGACAGACAGACACCTTCGTAAAAACCGTTTTTTCTGGCTCAGGGGGTCTCAAAACGTGGAGATTTGATGAAAACCGACTATGTCAAATTTTACATAAAACCAATACCTTCTCATTAGAATGAGAATGTAAAAACATGTTTTTCGCACTTTTTCGAAAAATTATAAATTGAGTATTTTGTCTTTGAATTGCTAATTCTTTATTATTGTTAACCAGTAAAAACTGTACATATGAAAAATTTGTCATAATTTTTTAACCAATGAGAACAGTTTTTCAATTTTCAAAAATTTGAATTTTGAAATAAAAAAGAGAACAGAAGATTCCTTCTGTTTCTTACAGTTCTAACCTTACATTAGTAGGGGAGCCCAAGCGGGGATTTTGGAAGTAACTTGAGCCTGACAGATTAATATAAGAAAAGAAACCTTGTACCTTGTTATGTACTTCCACCACATATGAACCCTTAATATAGGGGTGTGCGTCTAGGACAGTCGATCAGATTAGTAAAAAAAAAATCGATCCTTAAAAAACTCGAGCGCATCAGATTTAAACAAAATAAGTTAATTACATGCAAGAAATAAAATCTCTATAATAATCTGACGATTTAAACGTGACATAAAGAAATAAACGAATCGCAAAGTTGCAAAAAAAAATCATAACCTCGAAATGTTCGAGCGCGGTTTTTTTTTTCATTTGAAAGAAAAATATTTAAAAATTGTAGGAATAACATAATCTGCCGATTTTCTTAAGCCGAACTATCTAAAATTATCAATAGAGTGTAGTGTTTACAACTACAGAGAACTATGTATTTCCCACTCCGCGCCACTCTTTCTCTATGTCTTACTCTCTCGCACTGCTACACACTACTTTCTGCCGCCATGATGCCATCACAGCTGATCACAACATCACAACAACGCGTCTATGTACAACTGTCCAGTACGAGGACGATTCGACAGACGACGACGATTAAATATATATATTTTTTTTGTGCTCATTTTCATTATTTTCAATACAAAAAAAAAAAAATTAAAAATAAAAATTAAAAAAAAAAAAATTTGTTTTCAATTGTCAGATTTAAAAAATCCCTTCACAAAATTGTCAGAATATGAGTCAGCGTGAACAGTGCATCAAGCTAAACAGTCTGTATAAAAATCTGATGCGCTCGAGTATTTCAATGTCACGATTTTTTTTGCATTTTGAAAAATCGGCTGTGAATTTCAGTCACGTTCAAATCGTCAGACTTTATAATAGGACATTTTTTAGGGTTCACTTAACATCTCTCTTGAATTTCTGACAAGCTCGAGTGAAAAATTTTTTTTTCCAATTTCCACCTCTTTGTACGGCCACCTTCCACTCGCAATCCGGCAGATTAATATCTCTGTGTGGTCAGAAGTTCGTAGGTCGTATACGCTATCAAACGCTGACGCGCTCGAGAATTTTTTTGTAACTACTTTTTTTTACATTTTTGAAAATTTATACACGCTCCCCCCACCACTAAAAGGGTACACATCATATAAACTTTTTTTCTTTTTAATATATCATCTTCACGATTCCTTAAGTCTTCAAAGGTTGGGAGAAAAAACACATTTAGCACGCTGGGCTCCCCTACTACATTAATCTTCAGAATTTATCTGAATTTAAGAATTTAATCATACATTTTCTTCAATTCACCTAAAGTTGACTTATTTCAAGATAATTTTTTGCTCATTTTTAGTTCACTTCTAAATTTAAGGTGAAAAAGTTTTTAAGGTTTTACAACTTTAAGTATTCATTTTCATTATGGTTAAGCTTCTTATGATTTAAAAAAAAAGTAAATGCGGAAATACAATTTAAATGTATGAATTTCTTCTGTGAAGAATTAACTCAATTTTTTGTATAGAAAATTAAGCTTTTCCTAGGATTTTATATAACTATGGTAATAACAGACAGAGAAATAAGTTTCAACAGAAAATTGTTTCTGAGTTAAAAAATTTTGAAATATTTATAATTTTCCAGGGCTCTGCTTTCGTAGTTTCCACGCCATATTTTGCAATTCTATATTTTCAATATTGAAGAATTTTCAATTTAGCTCCTAAAACTTGCAGAAATTTGAATTGTAAATTTTTTAAATTGAAGAGTTTTTAATTTTTAAAATTTTGAATTCAAAATTATGCAAGTTGTAAGTTTTACAATTAAAAATTTTGTAATTTTGATGATTTAAATTCATAATCGTCTTTAATTTGGAACAATCTAGAATTGAAAACTTGACTTTTGATCATAAAAATCATCCAAATTTAATCATTTTTATTTACGCATCTTCAAAGTAGAAGATTTTTCAATAGTAAAGCTTAAAAATTATTGTAGAAATTTAAATTTTTAATCTTTAAAATTCAAGAGTTTTCAATTTTGAGAAATTCCAATTTAAAATTATGCAAGTTTTAAGTTGTACAATTACAAATTTTGTATTTTTGATGCTTTACATTCGAAATGTCTCTAATTTGATTGATTTAAATTTTCAAAATCATCAAAATTAAACATTTTTTATTAATACGTTTTTAAGCTTAAAGGGATTTTAATATTGTAAATCTTCAAAATTGAAGAAGTTTAAATTACAAATCGTTAAAATTAAAGAATTTTCAATAGTAAATCTGCACTATTCAACTATTCCAAAGAAAATGTTCCATATTACAAGCCTTTAAAATAAAAATCTTGATAATTGAATAACTAAACAATTGAAGAGTTTTTAATTTTTCAATTTACAATGAAAAAGATGAAATGTTTAAGTTTTACAATTAAAAATTCTATAATTTTGACGATTTACATTGTAAATCTTTAAAATGGAAGTTTGTAATTAGGAATATTTACAATGAAAAATTATACAAGTTTTAAGTTTTGAAATAAAAAATTCTGTAATTTTGATGACTTATATTAGAAATTTCTTCAATTTGGAAAATTTTAAATTGAAAACTTCACTTTAGTTTTTCAAAATCATCCCAATTTAGGAATTTTTATTCATACATTTTTTAATTTAAAGAAACATTTTTTATTAATACGTTTTTAAGATTAAAGTGATTGTGATATTTTAAATCTTCAAAATTGAAGAAGTTTCAATTATAAATCGTTACAATTGAAGAATTTTCAATAGTAAATCTGCAACATTCAACTATTCCGAAGAAAATGTTCTATATTACAAGCCTTTAGAATAAAAATCTTGATAATTGAATAACTAAACAATTGAAGAGTTTTTAATTTTTTAATTTACAATGAAAAAGTTGACGATTTACATACGACAGTCTTCAACTTAGAAGATGTATAATTGAAAACTAGACTTTTTATCTTCAAAATCATCAAAATTCAAGAAGTTTTATTTATACATCTTTCAAATGAAAAGGTTTTCAGTTCGAATTCTTCAAAATTGTAGCACTTTGAATTGTAAATCTTCAAAATGCAAGTTTGTAATTAGGAAAATTTACAATGAAAAATTATGCAACTTTTAAGTTTTACAATCAGAAAGGTTGTAATTTTTATGATTTTTATTCGAAATTTCTTAAATTTTGAACATTTAGAATTGAAAACTTGACTTTAGATCTTCAAAATCATCAACAACCAAGAATTTTTATTTCTAAATTTTAAAAATTGAAGAGGTTTCAATTGTAAATCTTCAAAATAAAACTATTTAAAAAAACATTATAAACTACATCATTTTAAATTATACGCATTAAAAATTGAAGGATCTTCATCTATAAATCTTCAAGGTAGACCTATTTCAGAAAGATGTTCAAAATTGGCACTGTCTATAGTTACGGAATTTTCCGTAACGTTAGCCCTGAACGAGCTGGAAAGTATGATGTTAAAGTATAAACATTTAAAACTAAACAAGATTAAGATATAAATAAACCCCCACATTAACGTATTAATTTTTGTTTGCTCTTAATTCTTGTTGGAATAAAATCTTATTAGTCTTATAGAATCTTAGTCGATTAAAATTAAAATTAAACTAAAATTGTATGAAAGCCGATGTACCTATTTTAATATTTATTTTAATTTATGATTATTAATTATATTTTATAGTACATACTGGAAATTGAACCCCATATTTTAATATGATAATTAGACAATCAAAATAAGAAACGCGTAATACGCGCGCGTACCGCGCTATTTTTCCAGTACTTTTAATAATGACAAAATTAAAAGAATTACTGAAAGTCAGGAATAAAAAGGTTATCATTGTACACGGCTGCCTGTCTGGTACAGTTATATCTACTGACCGAAAAGCAGAAAGAGTAGGATGAGCAGGGAGTACGCACCTGCCGCATGCGCGGTCGATCGACTTGTTAGCGGCTGAGTTATACCTTCCCGCCGGGAGAGAAGTTGCGGAGAGTCACACTAGGTGGCAAACAATATACAATCTCACAAGTGACTCCTTTTCGTCAATGGTATAAGGCTCGGTCAATCTGGCGAACTCATCAGCTTTGCGCAGTGGCGATATCGTAACCAATGAGGTTCTACCGAGGTGCGATTATTGCTAGTTGAAAACTTTTACCAATACCCCGCCAAGACGATGTGAAATATCATCGGCTACGGCAATTTTTGAAAACCCCCACGGGGGTTTATTGACTAAATAAAAAAATAATTTTGCTTTCGGGACTGGGGAGATTTTATTAATAATCTAAAGTTATTAAGATTTATAATGGAAATCTTTTGCTTAAATGTTTTCATTCAATACAATTAACTTATTAACACAGTAGAAGCAAATACTTAAAAATGTTACACCTTAAATTCCAGTGAGGGGAAAGGTTACTTTTTAAAAGGAAACTAGTTATCGTTACCGTAACATCACACAAAATTTAACTATTTATCATTATCGTTTCACAATGTAACTTCTTCTTTGTTACTTTTTAAAAATAATTATCGCTTATTTCTCTCTATTTAGGGCTACCTCACAGTGACTTTAAGAGCCCTGGAAATCGAGTGTAAATCGCAAAAATAAGATTCAGGCCAAACGGTGAAGCCATCTTGTCTGTTTTTTTTTGTATAAATACTTTAAAGGGTATAAAGACTCTTGGCAAAGTTTGATTTTTTCGAAAAAATGTCTATTTCTTATGTAAAAATGAAAAGAAAGAAATTTTGTAAATCTTATTTTTGCGATTTACACTCGATTTCCAGGGCCCTTAAATAACTTTTCATTCTCAAATCACTTTTTAGCCACTTTTTAAAATTAAAAGATGACTTTTTTTCAATAAATTAAAACAGAAAAACCAAGCATTTATGATTTTATTTAAATACCTTTGAATTCTTTTGAATTTACACTGAATTCTTTGAAATTCCTTTAAAATCCATTCAATTTAATCGGGATGTTTAGCCACCTTGAAAACCTTAAAAACCTGGAATACTCCGTCAATTTTTTTTAATCTTGAAAACCTGGAAATCTAGAATTTTTGATGATGAGCTTGAGTTGCATTTTTTGTATTCTTTGCTTATAAAACCTTCGTTTTAGTGAAATTCGATGGGTAATTTAAATCTTTTAGTATTTCGGATAATCTTTTAGTGTTTTCATATTTAAAATTTGGTAAGGAATCTTAAAGGATACATTTTTTGTGATATTCAACTTGCAAATTATAAAAAATTTTAGTTGACCACTCCAGTTGAATGTACACTAGATTTATCGATTTCAAAACATTTCAAAGATTTCAAACGGTTTAAAAAGACTTCACAAAGATTTCAGAAAGATTTCAAATATTTAAAAAGATTTCAGGAGATTTCACAAAGGTTTCAAAGATTTCAGAATGATTTAAAATATTTCACAAAGGCGTACACATCATATTTTAAACGATTTCAAAAGGTTTAAAAATATTTTAGAAGATTTCACAAAGACGTCAGAGATTTCAGAGTTTTAAAAATATTTCAAAGAAAGATTTCAAATATTAAACAAAAAATCAGAATATTTTACAAAAATTTTACAAAGATATCAAACAATTTTAAAGATTTCACAAAGGTTTCAAAGGTTTCACGGAGATTCCAAGGATTTTAAAGATTTCAGGGATTTTAAAGTAATTCACAGATTTCAAACCGTTTTTAAAGGATTTCACAAAGGTTTCAGAAAGTATAAAAATATTTAAAAACATTTCACAAGATTTCATAAAAATTTTACAAAGATATCAAACGTTTCATAAACATTTCAAAGCTTTCAAATTTCACAGATTTCAAATGATTTTAAAGGATTTCATAATGATTTCAGAAAGATTTCAAATATTTAAATAGATTTCAGAATATTTCATAAAGATTTCAAACTTTTCACGACTATATCAAGAAATTCAAAGATTTGGCAAGATTAAAAAAAATTCACAAATGCGAGTACATCATATTTCAAAGGTTTCAAACGATTTCAAAAGATTTCACAAAGATTTTAGGTATTTTAAAATATCTCAATGATTTCAAATGTTTCAGAGAGATTTCAAACATTTTCCAACGATTTCAAAGCTTAAAAAAGATTTTATAAAGGTTTCAAAATATTTTAGAAGATTTAAAAAGATTTCGAAAAGATTTCTAAAATTTCAAAGATTTCAAAAGATTTCAGAAAGATTTCAGAAGATTCAACCTGAAGTCCTTTAAACTCACCTGAAATTCTTAGACATTTCATCCATTTTTTTTAATTCCCTTGACTTCTTCACAATTCGTCCAATAATTAATAAATTCAATGCATTTTAAAAATATTTTCGAATTATTTTTAATTCAATTAATTTTTTTTAACTTCACCTTGAATTTTTATGAATGCCATGTAAATCTTGTTATTTCCTTCAAATTCCTCTAAGTTCACTCGAATTATATGGTATATAATTCATTGCTTTATTTAATTCATTGTTTTATTTTTTTAATTTATTCTGAACTCGATAGGACTCAACTGGAATTATTATCAATTTTATCGAATTCTTTTTAATTCTGTTGAATTCAACAGAACTAGACGTCACAATTTGTATAGTGAAAATGAAAAAATAGTTGAAAAAGCAATATAATTTATTTATTGTAATAAAAAAGACTTGTGAACTATAGCTCGAAATGAACTAAAAAAATAATTATCAATCATCGAATTCTTTTGAATTCAACAAAACTAGTCAACACAATTTGAATAGTGAAAATGAAAAAATAGTTGAAAATGCAATAAAATTGACTGATTGTCATAAAAAAGGCTTGTGAACTATAGTTCGAAAAGAACTAAAAAAATAACGATTTTTATAGTTAAGTATTCTTTTTTAATATTAAAAATTTCTCTAATTTTTTTCATTTTTTTCATAGTGTTACAAGGTGTCGACCTAACCAGGAAATCACGAAAATGGGGAAATGATCGGGAATGTGATTCAGTGACCGGAATTTTCCTCTCGAATGTACTGACATGCAAATTAAAAGTTTTTTCACACATTTTATTACTCTAATAGTCAGTTAGAACAGGAATTTGTGAAAAATGATAATTCTCACTTGGAATAGGAAATTTTCCAAAAGAATTAAAATTATGATTTTGAACAGGGAATTTTCTTAAAGAATTATAATTCTAAGTTAGGACAGAGGATTGTAGTAACAAATTATAATTTCGACTTTGAGACAGAAAATTTTCTAAAAGATGTATATTTCTGAGTAGGCACAGGGAATAAATAAACAAAAAATCTCAAAAAATGCACGTAAAGAATTAGAATAAAATTATCCTGAAAGAAGTATAATTTCGACAATTAAGACAGGGAATTCCCGTAAAGAATTATAATTTTGAATTTTCAATAGGGAATTTCCTAAAGAATTACAATTTTGACTTCATTTTGAAATTTGCATGTCTTAACTCAGAATTTTATTTCGTTTCAAATTACCTGTATCATAACAGAATTATACCTTTTACAAAATTCTCTGTTCCAAATCAGAAAGATAATTCTTATAGCCAAAAATTATCTGATGCTAAAACTCAGAATTATAATTATTTTCCAAAACTCCCTGCTCCAAATCAGAAATCTTTTTAAATGTTTAGAAAGGTCTTCAAATCTTCAAAAATAGTTTGAAATCATTCAAATCATTCGAATCTTTTGAACTCTTTCAAGTAGACCGGGAAAAATTAACAATCGACCGGATTTAGGTGGCAAATTATTAAAGTCAATAGTTTTGTGTCAACAACCTATTTTTCATGCTGACCAATGCCAGAAAACAAAGTTAACAGCTTCTCATATAATAATTAATATTTAAGTGGGTTGAAATTCCATTTATGGGACTCCTTAAAAGATTAAAACGTATAAAAAAAGTAGGTGATTTTTGAAAGGTTTAATCAACCATGGTAAATAATTAATACTTGATGTTTTTATTCCAGAATAAAAATCTTGTCGAAAAATAATCAGCACAATTAAAATGAAACGAGATTCACAGTATGCAGAGGCTGATTTTTGATATGTTGATTTGGTGACTCGATTTAAACAGATTGGGTTTTGAAGCCGCTCCTAAAAACCTATGATTTTTCCACCTTAAATTATTTCCACAGCGACCTTAAGAAGATGCCGCTGGTGTGATATAAAACTTAATTTATGTGACCGTCGTCCATTCATGGATTATATCGTAGAAGGCAGTTTAATTAATATGTGGGTCCTGGGGGCCGGTCCCCTGCTCATAAGTCGTAACTCGAATCTCCTTGAACCTCTTTGACTTGATCGGGTTCGTTACGTATTTTACAGTTATTTTTTATTGCATGCGGGTGATTGCACCGGGCTCTCAAATTAGTGCAAACGCTCCCCAATGATCTATGGGATGAATTCTGCATCAGCCTCGTTTCCCAAGTACGATTCTTAAAAGTTAATTGAAATTTTGAAAGAGCAGTGTTCTCGACTGTAGACTGAACAAGAAAAATGGAAGAAGGATGTGCTCTTGTAAATGAACATCCTCAAGCGCTTCACCGTTTGTTACTTCTTGTAACGGTTTCGAGTGTAATTAGTAATTAGGTTATCGATCTTCGATCTTCGGAATTGTAAAAACGCTTTCAACGTCACTGCAGCGTCGATTGTTCGCATAATTAAACTACCTGACGTGATTTATGACTTCAACCTTAGTGATGCGAGTTAATTGTAATGGCAAGATTAATGCAAGATTTCCACTTACCAACATTTACCGACATCTCGAGCACTCAAGGGTTCGTGGCCGTGCTGCATTTTGAATCTTCATATAACAGAAGCTTGTACAGAGTGTCTGCCTGACCTGGTAATCGGGAAATGGCCGGGAATTTGATTCACTGACCAGGATTTTTCTCTCGAATGTGCTAATATGCAAATTAAAGGGCGATGCCCATTTGATCACCGTATACCTGCTTGCTCTACCCCCACTACCCAGCTCCCCCTCACGCAGCTGAAGAACCACCAGACTGCTGCCGCTGACCCTTTTCAGCGGGGATCCTTGGTACTTAATGAGGAATACAATACAAAACATAACATTTTTTAATTTAAAAAAAATTATATTATATTCGAAATCTATGATTTTTGGCGAATCCAATGAAATATGTTACTTGCCCTAATAAGTTGAAAATTAGAATAATTAACACTTTTTCGAAAATGATGATAAATGTAGGGAAATAATGATAAGTATTGAAAAATTCAGTTACAAATTACCTAATTTTCAGTTACAATTACGAAATGGTCGCCAAATATTATAGAGGAAGGAAAAATAGGGAAATTGCTAAAAAATAGTGTCAAATATAGTCAATAGTGGCGTGAGTCCGAGCCCTGCAAGTTACAGTTTTTGGAATTTTCAGATACAATGTATTATAGGAAATTCCGTAATTGTAACTGAAAATTAGGTAATTTATAACTGAATTTTCCTACAATTATCATTATAGCACATCGTTGGAATTTTCAAAAATCGTAGATTTCGAATACGAATATAATATTATTATATATATATATATATACATATATATATATAATATATTATTATTATATTATTATAATATTATTATATAATATTTCTAAATTTAAAAATGTTACGTTTTGTATTTTATTCCTGGGTAAGTATAAAGGACCCCCGCTGACAAAGGTCGGCGGCAACAGTTTGGTGGTCACTTGGCTCCGTGAGGGGAAGTTGTATAGTGGGGATAGAGCAAGCAGATAAACAGCGATCATATTATGGATGCTGCCCAAATTAAAAGTAGTTTCATGTATTTTATTTTTCTAATTCTGAGTTGGAACAGTGAATTTTCTGTAAGAATTATAATTCTAAGTTGGGACAGGGGATTTCAGTAAAGAATAATTCTTTACTGAATTCCTTTTTTCAAATCAGAATTTTTTTGAATTTAAACATTCTTTTTTTTTCAAATAAAAATTTTCCAGAATTTGAAACTTCCCTCTTCCAAATTTTATAAAAAGGGAGTTACTATATTTCTGAATTACAATAGAAAATGTTGTTAATAAATATAATTTAACTTGGAACAGGGAATTTTTGAAAATGAAAGTAATTCTAACTTGGAAAAGGTAATCTCCTCAAACAACTATAATGTAGACTTTGGAACAGGGAATTTTCGTAAAGAATTATAATTTTTGTTTGGAAATTATCTGATGTTCCAACTTAGAATTATAATTATTTTCCAAAATTCCCTTTCTCAAATCAGAAATTTTTTGAATTTTTCAAACTGTTTAGAAATCTCTTGAAATTTCGAAAAATCTTTGGAAATTTTTCAAATTTCAAACCGGAAAATAACCGGGAATTTCAAATTATCTGTCAGGTTGATCCCTGTTGTAAAGTATTTACACAAACCCTGTAGTGCTCTGGATGTCGGTAAATGTCGGTAAGTAGGAATCTTGTAACACTCAAATACTCTTATTTTATATTATAATTTGCAGTGTTTGACAGTAATGCTTTACCCAGAACGTTACATTTTTTTAGTAACGGTAAGTCAACGCGTTGCCATTTTTGGCCGTCTGTAATGTAAAGTAACGTACGTTACTGTACGTTACTTTACGAAATTTGTTAATGATATTTATGTTGTTTACACTATATTATATGCCATAATAACGAATCAGAAGACATATTTACATTAGAGTAGTATATCTCTATAAATTGGTCTAACAACCAAACAATTTTTTCCCCATAAAAATTGGCGTGGAGTGTACAAAAATATTTTATTAGAAAATTCTAATAGCGTGGAAACGTTCTTTTGGACAAGAAGAAAACAACTCAAAATATTTAAAAATCTGAGAGTGGCAGCATGTTACAGGCCTGTATCCACGGAAATTTTATCTCAGCTTGGAGTAATCAGTTCTGCAGTTTTTTCTGTGATATCTTCTGCTTCAAATTAGGATTAACATTTTTTACTTTGGAATTTTTTAAACAATATACATTTAAAAACTGAAAAACAATTATTTTTGTTATAATTTTTCATCGTTTGAATTCATGTCTCAATCCAATATATTTTTTATTTCAGTGTTCAAATAAAAAAAAATTGTTTTGAAAAAGATATACTAGTTTCAAATCAATGAGAATGGCCAAATCGAGAAAATAATGAAATAAATTATTAAAAAACGTTTTCCAAAACTAAACAGATATTTGATCCTTTGATCAATGCTCCCTGAAGAAATAAGCGAACAGGCATTTTTTTATAAATAAGTGGACAAATATCGCAATGTGAAAATGATGGTTCGTTTCGGTCATGTTTATAAAATGATAATAATTTAAATAGAAATTTTTTCTGGTTTTATTCTGCTCATTCACAGTTGAAAAAAACTACACAAAAACTTTCCCTGTATTTTTTTTCTGCATACGACATATTTTTCGTTATCCCATAATTGGGCTTCTATATGGACTGCGTCTAGTCGTCCCGAAAAATTCGGGGAGTTAGAAAAGGGGATCAAATATTCGTCCCGAGAATTCGGGATGACTAGCCAAGCTTATAAAAGATATTTAACTACTCATCCCGAATTTCGGGACGACGAGACACTTCGTTTTGTATGGGATATTATATCCGATATATGGGATTTCAGTTACGGCATTCGCACTACTTGGATGATTACATTGTTTAGAATTAATAATAGTGTAAAATAATAACACGTTTGAGATTATTAATGTAAAATTATTTATTAATTTACGTGAATTCAAATATAATTGTTAATTTAAAATAAAAATAAAAAAATCAAATAAAAAGCAAACTATCTAAAGCTTTTGGGAATTTAAAATAACTCATTAAAAATGTAATTAAAAAAAAGTAAACAATATTTTTCTAGGGAATTTTAATATTTTCGAGGATTTTTATTTAAAATCTTATTGAAGGTCGAAATGAAATCTACTTTCTTATGAATAATTTTATGCAAACAGAGCATGAAAAATATTCACAATTCAAAATTAGATTTCCAAACTACCTCCTTTTCGGTTCATTAGAGACAAATGTATAACAAAGGAAAAAGAGGGAGAAAAAGAAAACAGTCAACCAAAACCAACCTCTCACTTTTTCCTTATTTTTTCTTCGTCTTTTTTATACTGCTAGGGAACCAACATATTCCGAGACCAATTTAGATCTCCTCATCAGGGATTATTTATAGGAAAACTACAAGGTTTGATTAATAGAATCTTATGCTAATTAAAACTCACATAATACCTGTAAATAAAACCATACATATTTTTTAAAAAGGTTACTTTGTCTAATTTTGCATTCATTAGTGAAAAATTGATAAACGTATAAAAATGATTTTTTCTATAACAAGAATAAAAAGCAATTTAAAAAAAAACTGATACCAATTTTTGTTTTGTTAAATAAATAAACCTCTCTGGTATTTTAACCGGTTTTCCATTAATATCAGTTTCATTTCCCCATTTCAGTCAATTAAAAAAAAAGATCTTTTCAAATAAATATGAAGAATCAAAAATTGCAAAAAATTAACTCCCTGTGTATAAATGTATATATTATAATCCAATATTTTCCCCACAGTCATCACGACACAATTTCTAAAAATGTTCTAAAAAATACAAGAAAATGAACCATCTGTTGAAAACTTTTTTAAATCTTTTTTATTTACTTTTTTTTTAATTTTATAACACAGAAAGAAATCACCACTATCGAAATATACAAAGTGCATTGTTAAAAGTCACTACAAGTGACTAGATTTTCAAACGACCCCAACGACTGACGGAAAAGATCGTAAAATGCACGTGTTTCAAAAAATTTCACAGACCTCAGAGAAATCCAAAGCATAAGCATTCTTTCAAAAAATCATTGTCAATTATTCAGAATTGAATACATTAAAGAAGATATAATAAAGGAAATCTGAAAATTAAAATACAAAAATGAAAAATCACACAAATTCAGCATAAAAATTTCTAATGGATACAAAAATTACAATTGTACTCAATGGTACATAGAAAAATTATACACATATGTTATATACGCTCCACACCACCTCACATCTGCCCACACTTAGCCAAAGATTTCCAAGATTTTTCACGAATACTAGATTGCTGAGAGATTTGCAAGAGTTCCTCCAAGAATTCTCTTAAGATTTCCCGCGCAGAAATCTAAAATTTCTTAGTAAGTAGCCCCTCGTTAAATTTCTCATGGATAACATATTACAAAGGTACTTATTGGTACATAACAAAAATTATGCACATATTTTATATATGGCATCTTCCTCAGAATACGTATTTTTTATAGGTGGCGAGGGTGCCATTTTTTATAACCCAGTCTTACAACCTTATGACAAACTTATTTTTGATAAGTATCCGGTTGACATTTTAATAACATTATTTATAAATTTGAAAAATATGTACATCCCATTTGGCAGCCTTATTTTTTGATAAGTATCAGGATGACATTTTAAATATGAATATGTTATAACATACATCAGAATTCACAATAATAATTTAGTATGATAAAGGTCTAGACTCTAGGAGAGCCCTGTTAAAATTTTTCATGGAAACTGGAGCCGATTGCAGATAAGTACCTTCGCTTATGTTTGCGCATATGCTCCTACTTTTGTAATGGGTCGGGGTCATAAGTTTACAGGATCGATCGACCGTTCGATTTCCGTTCCTCAATAGAACATTTGTGCAACTCCCTCATTCGACCAGAAATGCATTTCATAACCCACTTTGTTTACCGATCAAGGGTCATTCAGAAAATAAATATATCTAGGACTTTATGTACAGTGTACACGCATTCAATTGTTGCCCTTGACAGTAGATTTTCTGTTGGCAGTCTTCTTATCTTAATTACAGATTATATAAACGATTATTACGCTCATAAGTCATAGTGTACCACACACTTATAATAAAAAAATTAAGCCGGGCCTTCCCTAGGATGAATTTAGAACTAGAATTACTGCCCTTCCCACAGTTCCACGAACTGGAAGAATTTACATTTGTGCATTCATGTGCATAAATTGAATAATTTTTGAGTTGAATTTGCCGCGAAACTTACGATAGGTTTTAAGAAAGTAGCCAAAAGCAAACCATGGCTTGACGAAGAGTGCAAACTCTGGTTTGAGAAACGTCGGAAGGCCAGACTAAGTAGTTTACAAAATAAGTGCGATCAAACACATAAGAAATATCTCGAGATTAGCAAAAGTACAAATAGGCTCTATAGATCCAAGAAAAGGGAGTGGGAAAAGAATAAAATACTAGCAATAGAAGCGCATAATAAACAAAATAACCCGCGTGAGATGTACAGGGGAATCAATTCTATAAGGAAAGGCTTTCAAAGTAGAACGGAAGTAATGAGGGACGAAAATGGCAATCTAGTAGCCGATGCGACAGAGAGACTGAATTTATGGAAAGATTATTTCGATAAACTATTAAATGTACGCGAAGCCCCCGTTGAAGGTAATCTCGGCGAAATCCACACTGCTGATCTATTAATTAACGATCCTACTGATATAGAAATAGAAATGGCCATAAAGAAGTTGAAAAATAACAAAGCCGCGGGCATCGATGACCTACCGTCAGAACTGATAAAAAATGGAGGCCCTTGCCTCACAAGGCAAATTTGTAAATTGATACGCGCAGTTTGGAAAACAGAACGCATGCCGGAAGAATGGAATACCTCTATCATTATTCCCATCTTCAAAAAAGGCGATAAAACTAACTGTAACAACTATCGGGGAATTTCACTTGTGCCCTCGTGCTACAAGATCCTGTCTAATGTTATCCTAAGTAGACTAACTCCTTTTGCCGAGGAAATCATTGGGGATTACCAGTGTGGATTCCGCCGAAACCGATCTACAAGCGATCAAATGTTTACAATTAGACAACTGTTAGAAAAGAAATGGGAATTTAAAGAAGCAGTACATCAGCTATTTATCGATTTTAAAAAAGCTTACGACTCTATCATACGCGCGCGAATGTACTCGATCCTAGAGTTCTTGGGTGTGCCAAGAAAATTGGTTAGACTTATCGAAATTTGCCTAAGCGGCAGTAAGGGTAGAATACGCGTAAACGGTAGTTTATCTGAAGAGTTTTCGATCCGCGATGGCCTGAAACAGGGCGATGCACTTTCGTGCGTCCTTTTTAACTTAGTTTTAGAATACGTGGTTAGGCAAGTGCAGGCGAATCCGACCGGTGCTACCCTCAATGGGGTAATACAAATTCTTGGATATGCGGATGATCTCGACGTACTAGGGGATGATAAAGAAACGGTAGCTAAAAATGCAGAAATCTTGATCGCAAAAGCCAAAGAGATTGGCTTGGAAGTTAGCGAATCGAAGACAAAATATATGACCGTCGTCAGGTCCGGACAAAGTAATCAAGACGGGGATCTAATGGCCGGAAATATGAAATTCGAAAGGGTTAACGAGTTTAAATACCTCGGGTCTATTATAACTAGCGAAAATAAGATTAAAACGGAAATCAATGCGCGGCTACACGCTGGCAATGGGTGTTATTATGCAGCAAACACGCTACTAAAATCGCGATCGTTATCTAGGAACATCAAAGTAAGAATTTACAAAACGATAATAATGCCGGTCGTCATGTACGGGTGTGAAACGTGGGCGCTGACGAAAGGAGAAGAGAATAGGTTTAGAGTTTTCGAGAATAAAGTACTTAGAAAAATCTATGGTCCAAAAAGGGACGAAGAGACCGGCGAGTGGAGAAAACTGCATAATGATGAGCTGCACGCTCTCTACGGGTCAGCAAATATTAATAGAGTAATGAAAGCGCGTAAATTAAGATGGGCGGGGCATGTAGCAAGAATGGGCAATGAAAGAACAGTAGCGCAAGTTTTAAGAGGGAGACCGACTGGTAAGAGACCCCTAGGCAGACCGAGAAACAGATGGGAGAAAAATGTAAGGGATGATCTAAAAGAACTAGGACATGATTACTTAAACTGGATGGAGAATGCACAAGACAGAGATATGTGGCGGTCTCGGGTAGATGAGGCAATGAACTTTCGAGTTCGAACTGCTAATCTATAATAATATAATAATAATTTAGTTGAATGAAGTTAAAAATTATAAAAGTTTAATACTGACTAACTGAGAATTATAGTTTCCAAAATAAAAAATTCAACAATCTGAAGTTTGAACTATGAAATCATTAGAAATAACCAATTTCAAATTTTAAGCATTCAAAATTAAACACGATTAAAAAAATCTAAATAAAAGTTCAAAGTCTTATACAGCAAATGCCAGTTTTCGATAGATTTTGACAATTGGAAGGTGAACTTCAATAGCTCGTAATTCCTAAGATAAATTGTTTTCGGCTAAACTATGAAATGCTTATGCCCTTTATTTTAATTGTAAAGTGATATATTTAAAGGCCAATTTATTCTGACACCCTAACCTGGACCTCTGTGCATGATTTGAAATGGAATCGGTCTTTAGTTTATGCAGCGCAGCTGCAATTTACAATAACGATAAAAATGGAAATGCTAATGAAATTTGTTATTTATAATTTTTTTTTAAATTATATTGCTATAAAGCATGTCACTTTCGAAAGCTGTTTTTACAACATATTTTTTATTTCTAATATTGAAATAAGTACACTCAACTCCCGATATAAGAATGGTTTCGGGCATGGCTTGCAGTAGCTTTGATCCTAAATCGGCGGAATTTAAACGTAAACAAGACAGGGCCACATGAACCATTTCTGTTGGATTTGGACGCATGACGCAACCTATTGCAACTAATGCGCTGAGAGTGCGGCCCTCATGCTGTTTGTCACGCTTGGCTGAGCACCGCCTCTCTCTCGGTTCCGTGGCTCCCCGCATCAAGAAACTGCCGATGATACTAATTCTAGGTATATCGTAAACCGCGGGTTCTTATATCGGGAGTTGATTGTACAAGCTAGTCACTTCAGAAGAAATTTATGTAGCTTTAAGGGTGAATATTCATTTATTTTTGAGCGGAAGTGTCTCGTCGTGGTTTTCTCGGGAATAAGAGTAATAGAATAGTATTTTAAGCGGCGTTTCCGATGGAAACGGATAATCGTTTTTTCTTGAGCGTGTGGCTCACAGGTCCTCTTGTAGTACTATTTGCAACATTCACGCAACGATAGTGGCATCATTAATCATAAACTCATATATACTTAATATAAATATACAAGAACATATATATTAATTCTTGCAATGTAGGAAATGCATCGTGGCGCCGATATGCATTATTCACCGTGACGACTTGACGCACGATGGATTAATTGCGTATCACGTCGTCACGCCGATTAGAATATCTTGTTCAAGGTGGGTATGCCTATAACCGATGAATTCAATTCTCTCTGGAGAAAAGAGAGAGTCTACGAGTCTCTCACTTCCAGCTAGGGCATGGCATCTAAATCATTCAATAGTTTAATAAATGCCAAGGAAGCGTCCAGATATTATGTGACGCTATTTTTAGTGATTTTTGACTCACCCCTCCTCTCTTGTGCTCCCTCTTTTGACAATTTGTGTCATTTCGGTGAACCCCGCGTCAAAATTTCATGTGACACTAAAGCTGACCCCCTCTTATTTTTAAATATGAAATATAATTTTAGTTTTATCTAACCGTCAATCCAATAATGAATGACGAGCTGGAACTGTTTGATACTAGTAAACTGTTATAGAATGTAGCTGTGAAACAAAATCCTCTCTAGCTTCGCTGGGATTCGACCCCAGATCTACAGACTGCAGACAGGTGTTCTAACGGCTAATCCACTAAGCTAGGGAGGGGAACGAGATTCATTTTTTTTACAGATCATGACTATAACAATTTTCGTTTAGACTAGTAGATCAAAAACTGTCATTCGATCGACAAAATAACTATTTCACTACGTTAGTCGACAACATAACATCAAAACTCAGTTTAATACTAGTATGAAAATACTTTCAATTAAATTCTTTGAACATTTTTTTTTCATTTGAGAGACATTAATATAATTTAAATATTAACTTAGACCGCAGATTAACTTATTAACAGTTTAGGGGCCATCCATAAACAACGTTACCAATTTTAGGGGTATTTTAGTACGTTTTTCAAGAATTCTTTTTTCCTGTTTTCAAGAAACTTCCCCTTTTTGCTCATTTTTTCGCTTAAATGGAAACTAAATTAATAGAAACCAATAAGAAAATCCAACTAATCTTGGTTGAAAGTTAATTTTTTGTTGTTGGAAAGTCTACCATTATATTGAGGTTCGGAATCCATCTCGTTTGTTTAAAACTTTGACTATTTCTTTGAAAATTTAATTACTTTGTTGAAAATGCAACAGTTTTGTTAATAAGTTAAAAATTCCTTTCTTTTTTGGATGAAGATTCATCTCATTGTTTGACAATTTAACTATTTTGTTGAAAATTCGTTACATTTTTGTATGAACATTAATTTCTTTAACTAAAAATCTAACTATTCCATTTTTGTTTGAAAATTCATCTTTTTTAGTTAAAAATTCAACTATTTAGTTGACAATTCCTCTTTTTAAGTTGAAAAATCAAGTACTTTGTTGAAGATTTATTTGTATTTTGTTGATAATTCGAATTTTTTGGTAAAAAATTAATCTTCTTGGACAACAAAATCAACTTTTTGGTTGAAAATTCAACTATTTGGTTGAATTTTGAACTCTTTTCATAAATTTTTGTTTGTTGAAGATTCATCATTTTAGATGAAAAATCATCTTTTTGGTTGAAAATTTAACTATTTTGCTGAAAATTCGTTTTTTTGGGTTGAAAATTAATGTTCTTCGCCGAAAATGTAACTATTCCATTTTTGGTTGAAAATTTATATTTTAAATTGAAAATTGATCTTTTCTCGTTTAACATGTATGTATTGTTTTTGAAATTCGTCATTTTTTAAATTAAAATCTTTTTGTGTTGAAATATTAACTATTAAATGTTTCGTTGAGAATTTTTTTTTGTTGTTAATAGATCAACTACTTAGTTTAAAGTTGAACCTTTTGAAAAAATTAACTTTTTTGTTGCAAATTCAACTTTAAAATTCAATTTTGATAAAAAATTAAACTATTTGGTAGAAAATGAACTTTTTTGTTGAAAATTCATATTTTTGGTTGAAAATTCAACTTATTTGATGGGAAATCAAAGTATTGATTTTAAAATTTAACTATTCTGTTAGAAATTCGTTTTTTTTATAAAATTTTTTTTTGTCGAAAAATTTAACTATTCTATTTTTGGTTCAAAATGTATCATTTTAGTTAAGAATTGAACTATTTTAGTTGAATTAAACAGGTTGAAAATTCGTTTTTAAACTAAAAATTTAACGATTCCATTTTTGGTTGAAAATTTATTTTTTTTCTAGTCGAAATTTCGGCTATTTCGTAAAGAATTAATCTTTCTATTACGGTTTAAAAGTTAACTATTTTCTAAAACATTTGAATTTGTGGCTTGAATTTGTTGATATTTTGTTAAAAATGTATCTGCTTGGGTAGAAAATTAATCTTCTTTGTTGAAAATTCGTCTCTGTGGTTGAGGATTCGACTACTTTGTTTAAAATTCGTATTTTTTCGTTGAATTCAACTAGTTAAAAACTGATGTTTTCAAGTTGAAAATTCAACTACTCGGTTGAAAATTCATGTATTTTCTTGAAAATTCGACTTTTGGTAGAAAGTTAATCTTCTTGGTTGAAATTTCAGCTATATTCGGGTTAAAAATTCGACTCTCTTTTAAAAATTCGTCTTTTTGGATTGAAAATTCTACTATTTGGTTGAAAATGCAATTACTCGTATTAATTTTTTTTGTCTTTTTGATGTTAGGTAAGACTACCCCCCCCCCCCACACACACCTCCCTCCCTAGAGTGTCACGTAATATATGGACGCTTTCCAATCGGCCATATGGTCAAACGGTTAAACGGTTAACCGTGCAAAGTCAGCCACAAAATCGATTGCCGGCCAAACCACATGTCATTGAAAGATTTTCCATAATCTTGTTTGATTGGGTTTTATTTAAAAAAAATTTTATTTGAAATCGTACAGTTATTCTTTTTGTAAAGAAATTTTTCCTACATATTTTTAATTTTCATCAAAGCTAATCCAACGGAATGGAATAAAATCAGCACTTGATTATTAGAATTGGATAAGAATGGCAGTTTTTATCTAAAATTAAAGCTGAGTATTAAAGTGGACTATGCGTAGTAAACATCCTTAAAAAATATATTGTACCTTAAAAAAATTCGAGGAATTTTATGGGATTTCAAAGAATTTCGTAGGATTATAGAAAATTTCAAAAGAAATTAAAAAACTTCATAAAATCATAAGCAATTTCTGTAGATGTCAAGAGGTTTTAAAAAATTGGAGCTTTTTCAAGAGATTTCAAAGGATTTTAACAGAAATCAAGGGGTTTTAATAGATTTTAGTAAACTTTAACGAATTTCAAAGCTTTAAGGGCATTTTAAAAGAGTTGGAGTGATTTCAAGGGCTTTATCAGATTTTATGGGATTTTACGGAATTTCATAGTATTTAAAATATTTCAACATTTTTCAAGGAACTTTGAAAGATAATACAGGTTTCAAGCTTTTTTACGGGATTTGACTTGACTTTTATAGGATTACTAGGGATTTCACAAGATTTAAGGGATTTTATTCATTTCAAAGGATTTGAAAGAGTTTAGGGTATTTTTAAAAACTCCAAGCAATTTAACGAGATTTAAATTTTTTAAAGGGATTTTAAAGAATTTCAGAAAATTTCAAATGATTTTAAAAGGTTATCCAGGATAATAATGATATTTAAAATATTTCAAGGGATATCAACGAATTTCTACAGAGTTTCAGGGAATACATGTAATTAAATTTCAAGGGACCTCTAGGGATTTCCTCATATTAAAAGGATTCATAGGATTACAAGGGATTTAAAAAGATTTAAGAGTTTGCTAGGAATCTTTAGAGGATCTTAAAGAATTTCGAAGCTTTCAGGGTACTTCACAGGATTCATCCCCATAATGAGCTTTTCAAACGTTAACAGGCTGTTTATGATTGATTCCAAATTGTCCTAGACGACTTCCAGTATATAATTCTTTTGGTCTTCCTTCAGCAGCTGTGGAACGAATCTCTCTCACTGTTAAATAACGATTTCCATTAATAAACACTCGCATTCGTTCCATATTTTGAGGAATTTTCTCGGGAATTTTACCCGTTCTGGGTATGCCAGAGCGAGAGTTACTTTCCGCTGCCAGTACACAGTAAAAAAAATGTTCAAAATGATACCGAAATCAATATCATTTTGATATGCAACAAAAATGACACCGAAATCAAGAGCATTTTGATCGGCCGCAATGAATGATCGACTTTGAGATCATAATGATCTGATGCGGGATCATGTATCAAGTCAAACCAAGGTGGCTTACGTTCTTAGAGTACTTTAGCTCATATGCGAGCTTTTTATCGTTTCTGATCGTGCAGTGTACTTGTAAAGTTGAGAAATTAACGAAGTCTGACATTAGGAAATATCACCTGTTAAGTGTAGTTGTCACTTGCGTGCGGTTAGATACAATTTTTAGGTTATGTCGTTATGACATCGGCGCCAACAATTGGCGGCCATTTTGTTTAGTCTGACAAATGACCCAAAAAAGAAGATCAAGGTGATCCGAATGGACAGATCATTATGATCTCGAGAGTCAAATGATCATTGGAGCAAAATGCTCTGCAACAAAATTGATCCATTTTTTTAACTGTGTACGGACACTGTTAAATCGACTAAACCACTTTTTTATTTGAGTATTACTCATAGACTCATAACCATACACGTTCCGAATCATAACGTTGGTTTCCGAACATGAATGGCCAAGTTTTTGGCAAAATTTAATTCACCTCTTTGTTCGGTGCGTTTCGTCATCCCGAAATGCGACGCGTACATGGTTACACGTTTGCGTAACTGCGTACGCTAGTTTAAACGTTTGTCCACATGGCCGATTGTCATTTGTTTAACTTTTGAACGAAATTAGACGCCATGCCCTACTTCCGGCCAACCAATTCCTTTTATCGATATACCATACATTATACATATTTTCTTTGTCTCTTTCTATTTCTTCCGTTTTTGCAAATGCATATGTTTTCACTTGGAAATCACATTCGAGATTATGGGAGCGTGATATTTAACGGGACAGGAACCTGTCTTCTTGCGTCCTAACCCTTCCGGGCATCGAGTGCAATGCCTGCATAATTTCGCGTCATGGAATCATACGAGATGTCGAGTCTAGTTTCTTGGAGAAAAATGCACGCAGTTTGCATTAATCAATGACGGCGGCGTGGCGCCGAGTTCATTTCCAAAGTGCGAGGAAACGTCTTTGCATTTGAGAGAGGAAAGCTTTCTGCTCAAGCTTATGTCCAATTAAAAATTTAATATAAATTCTACAGAACTTGAGATCTCAGTAAAGCTGAAATTATGGGACGGAGTTTCAGAATATGTTCAATATTTCAGAATAATTAGAAAGTGTCAGAAAGTCAGGGAAATCAGAGAATTTTTATATTAGTTTCCAGAATATCCTATCCAACTATTCTAAATGTTACTTCTGATACCACAAAAGTTCATTTTTTACATTCTCATCAGAGAAGGTATTAGATTTGTGTAAAACTGGACCCCCCCCCCCCTTTTTTTTTGTCAAATGTCCACGTTTTGGGACGCCCTGAATCCAAAAAACAGGTTTTTACGAATGTGCCTGTCTGTTTGTCCGTCTGTCTGTTTGTATGTAGATTTTTAGTTTGTTAGCACGATAACTTTGGAAAAAATTAACAGATTGGATTGGCCTTTGGTATACTCTTTTAGTGTCAGAAATTGAAGGTGTAGTTCGTTAGCCAGCCATTTTGGATAAATGTACGGTTATTCGTACTACTCAAAAATTCGAACAATTATCCTGATGACTTTTTCTGATAAAAAAAAATTACCAGAGTTCTAGCATTTTCAAAATTCCAAAAAGCAAATGAAAATGAACATTTTAAGCCAAAAAACGCACGATATGAAAAAAGTCAAGAGGAGAAAAACTTTGATTTTTAAATACCCTACAATAGTGTCATAACAACTTTTTGAATTTTGTTGAAAAATCAAACATTCAAATTTTGATCGCACAAAAAAAATAATCAAAAATCAAAAATTTCATTCTGCTGTCAAACTATGCAAAATACGACAAAAGATGAATCGACCAAAATTGTGCACCTAAAAAAGTTCTATAAATTTCTTATTATTCACTTTTTGATACGACGCGTAGTTTTTGTTTTATTCGTAAAAAAAGCATTGAAAATTGACAAATTAAATTGTTAGACGAACAAAAAAGCTGCGAAAAAAAATGAAGATACAAAATTTGTCCACCCCAAAAAGAGCTACAAATTTGTTATTAATCATGTTTTGATAGGATGCGCAGTTTTTGTTTCATTCTTGAAAATAACATTGACAATAAAAAAAATCTGCCCTCTTCGCGGGCACATTCTCATCGCGCGGTTCGCGCACGGCTCGCAAGTTTGAGCGCGCCTAGGACGCGCGGCTGTTGGATCTCGCACTTCGCGCTCGATCATATATTTATCTCGCGCTTCGCGCTCCATAATGTATTTACCTCGCGCTGCGCGCTTGGTCTTTGTATTTTACCCCACATTTGTGCACAGATATTTTAAAATTAAAGGTCAAATCATCGACAACTGTAATTTGGTGATTGTGAATTCTCTTTTGTTAAAACACCTTCGCCTTTAACGAATACATTCTCATCAAGTACCTCGTGCTTCGCACTCGATTTTGTCCAAAATACGAAATTTTCTACATTATATGTTAAATATTATTGTATCAAATGAATATTACATTTATTTCTGTACGTCCGTCTGTGATTGCTTATTTAGATATTGCAAAATAAAGTACAAATTGTATTTATCATGATTGCTTTAATATTTGTTCCTGATATAATAATAATACTAATACAGACGTATTTTCCTTGTCTTGTTTTTATAATTGAAAAAAGTGGGCATCCTATAAAAAGAGCAATTTTGTTATTATGCATTTTATTGCAACTTGTGTCGTTTTTCCATCAATTTAATTTGTTTATCTTCAATATTATTTTTTACGTTTTAAACAAAAAATATGCATCCTAGCGTGAAGTGCTTCTAAGAAAATTTGTAAATGTAATTTAAACGAAACATTTTGTTAGATAAAATGTTATTGTAGTGTGTATCGTTTTTTCAAAAAGTTAAATTTTTATTTTAAATGTATTCTTATAACAAAAGTTTATAACAAATTTGTAGATCTTTTTTGGTTGAACAACTTTTGTCTATTCATCTTTTTTCGTCCCTTGCGTCGTTTTTCCAAAAAAAATTTTTATTGGTAATGTTATTTGTTACGATTGAAACAGAAATTACGCATCCTATCAAAAAATGATTAATGAAAAATTTATAGCTCTTTTCTGAGTGAACAACTTTTGTCTATTAATTTTTTTCGTGGTTTGTGTCGTATGTCCAAAAATTTAATTTACTTTATACTTAAATCAGTTTTTTTACAAATGAAACAAAAACTACGCATCCCATCAAGAAGTGATTAATAACAAATTTGTAGACCTTTTTTGAGTGCACAATTTTTGTTTATTCATCATTTTTCGTATCTTTTATAGCTTGACCGCAAAATGCAATTTTTGGTTTTTTCATTATTTTTTTGTGCGATAAAAATTTGAATTTTTCAAGAAAATTAAAAAAAGTCTTTCAACAATATTACAGGGTGTTCAAAAAGAAACATTTTTCTGCTCTTAATTTTTTTTCATATCGTGCGTAGTTTGGCTTAAAATGTTCATTTTCGTTTGTTTTTTGGAATTTTGTAAATGCTATAGCTCCGGTACTTTTCTTCTGTCAAAAAAAGTCATAAGAATACTTTGTTCGCCTTTTTGATTACTATTAATATCCGTCCTTAGAATTTTCAAATATTAAAAAAAAGTGTTTTAAAAAATTTTCAAAATGTGCTCACTTTTTGAATTTTTAACCAACATGGCTGGCTAACAAACTTTACCTTCATTTTAGGACACTTAAAGATTATACCAAAGCTCAAGCGAATACGTTAATTCTTTTCAAAGTTATCGTGCTAACAATCTAAAAATCTACAGACTGATAGACAAACAGACAGACATTTTGTAAAAACTATTTTTTGTGTTCAGGGGGTCTCACAACGCCGACGCCCCCCCCCCCCCCGGGGGGGGGGGGGCGCTCAAATTTTACACAAATCTAATACCTTCTTATTATAGGATGAGAATGTAAAAATAAAATTTTTGGAAAACGATGCAAAGTATGAAAACAGATGAATGATAAAAAACTGTGCATTCAAAAAATATTTACAAATTTGTAATCAAATTTTGTTATAATACATTCAAAATGAAAAAAGTAAACTTTTGGAAAAACGACACAAGCTAAAATAACATTTTAACTAATAAATTTTTTCGCCTAAATTATATCTACAAATTTCCTTAGAACCATTTCACGCTAGGATGCGTTTTTTACATTCTCATCAGAGAAGGTATTAGATTTGTGTAAAATTTGACGCCCCCGCCCCCCCCCCGTTTTGGTCAAATCTCTACGTTTTGAGACCCCCTGAATCCGAAAAGCAGGTTTTTACGAATGTGTCTGTCTGTTTGTCTGTAGATTTTTAGTTTTTTCGCACGATAACTTTCGAAAGAATTGACATTTAGTATATTTTTTTACTGCCCTAAAATGAAGGTCGAGTTCATTAGCCAGCCATTTTGGATAAAAATTCGAAAAGTGAGCGCATTTTCAAAAATTTTCAGACCACTTTTGTTAGATTTAAAAATTCTATGTACGGCTAGTGGTAGTACTCAACAATACGAACAATTTATCCTGATGACTTTTTTTTGATGAACAAGAAACTACCGGAGTTATGGTATTTACAAAATTCCAAAAAACAAACAAAAATGAACATTTTAAGCGAAACAACGCACGATATGAAAAAATGTCAAAGATAGAAAACCGTTGCATTTTGAACACCCCACAAGATAATTACAACAACTTTTTTAATTTTCTTGAAAAATCGAAAATTCTAATTTTGACCGCACAATAAATAATGAAAAATCAAACATTCCATCTTGCGGTCAAACTATACAACATACGAAAAAAGATGATTTGACAAAAATTATGTATTCACAAAAGATTTACCACTTTGTTACAAATAACTGTTTGATAGGACGCGTAGTTTTTGTTTAATTCGTAAAAAACTGCATTAAAAATAGCAAAATTAAATTTTTAGATAAACGACACAAGATACGAAAAAAATAAATAGACAAAATTTTTTTACCCAAAAAAAAGAGCTACAGATTTCTCAATAATTATTTTTTAATAGGATGCGTAGTTTGTGTTGTAATCGTGAAAAATAACATTAGCAACGAAAAAATTACATTTTTGGAAAAACGACGCAAGGTACGAAAAAAAATAATCAACAAAAAGTATGCGCTCAAAAATATCTACAAATTTGTTAGCGATCACTTTTTTATAGGACGCGTGGTTTTTTTTTGGTTGAAGATTTAACTATTTTTTTGAAAATTCGTTTTTTCTGGTGGAATGCAGCTGTTTTCAGATTAAAATTAAAATATTTTTTGTTTGAAATATCAACTATTGTATTTTATTTGAGAATTCATCTTTTTTGGTTGGAACTTCAACTACTTAGTAGAAAATGAAACTACTTTGTTGGAAATTAATCTTTTTGGTTGATGATGATTCATCATTTTAGTTTAAAATTCTCTTTTTTATAAATTTAACTATTCTGTTTAATTTTTTTTGGAAAAAATTAATTTTTTTAACTGAAAATTGAATTATTCCATGTTTGGTTGAAAATTTATCTTCTTCAGTTTAAACCTCAAGTATATGGTTGAAAATTCCTCTATTTTATTAAAAATTATACTTTTTGGCATGAAATTAATAATGTTGGTTGAAAATTTAACTATTAGGTTGAAAATTCCTTTAAAGTTTCAAATATTTGTTTGATAATTTTGAAAATTTTATTAGAAATTAACCTTTTTTGTAGAAAATTAATCTTTTTGGTTGATGATTCATCATTTTATTTGAAAATTATCTTTTTTTATAAATTCAACTATTCTGTTTAAATTTTTGTTGGTGAAAATTAATTTTTTTAAACTGAAAATTGAATTATTCCATGTTTGGTTGAAAATTTATCTTCTTCAGTTTAAACCTCAAGTATATGGTTGAAAATTCCTCTATTTTATTAAAAATTATACTTTTTTGGTATGAAATTAATAATGTTGGTTGAAAATTTAACTATTAGGTTGAAAATTCCTTTAAAGTTTCAAATATTTGTTTGATAATTTTGAAAATGTTATTAGAAATTAATCTTTCTTGGTAGAAAATGAACATTCTTGGTTGAAAATGTATCCTTCTGGTTCAAAATAATTTATCTCTTTGATTGAAAATTAGATTTTGTATTGAAAATACTTTTTTATTAATGAAAATCAACCTATACTATTCAATTTTTACATTCTCATCACAGGAGGTATTAGATTTGTGTAAAATTTGACCCCCCCCCCCCCCCCTCACGTTTTTGTCAGATGTCCACGTTTTGTGACTGTCTGAACCCGAAAAACAGGTTTTCACGAATTTGTATGTCTCTCTGTGTGTGTGTGCTTCTGTGTGTCTGTAGATTTGTAGTCTGTTAGCACGATACTTTCGAAAAAATTGACATATTGGATTGGCGTTTGGTATACTCTTTTAGTGTCCTAAACTAAAGGTCAAGTTTGTTAGCCAGCCATTTCCAAAGAAAATTCAAAAAATTAGAGCATTTTCAAAATTTTTGAGACAAGTTTTTTTTGAATTTGAATATTGTATGTACAGCTTTCTGTAGTATTCAAAAGGATGAACAATTTATCGATATGACCTTTTTAGATAAAAACACAAATTACCAGAGTTATAGCATTTACAAAATTAAAAAATAACGAAAATGAAAATTTTGAAGCCCAACAACGGACGATATGAAAAAAATCAAGAGAAAAAAAACATTGCTTTTTAAACACCCTATCAGATTGTCATAACAACTTTTTGAATTTTCTTGAAAAATCAAAAATTCTAATTTTGATCGCACAAAATATAATGGAAAATAAAAAATTCCATTTTGCGGTCAAATTATACCAGTTCGAAAAAAGATGAATAAACAAAAATAGTACATTCAAAAAAGATCTACATATCTGTTAATAATCACTTTTTGATAGAACGCGTAGTTTTTGTTTAAATTCGTAAATAACAGCATTAGAAATAAAAAAAAATTAAATTTTTAGACAAATGACACAAGCTACGAAAAAAGATAATGAAACAAATGCTGTTCACCCAAAAAAGAGCTACGAATTTTTCATGATTTATTTTTTGATAGGATGCGTGGTTTTTGTTTTATTCGTAAAAAACAACATTAAAAACTACAAAATTTAATTTTTGGACAAACGACACAAACTATGAAAAAAATGAATTAGTTGCTCATCCAAAACAGAGCTAAAAATTTGTGTTGAATAATTCTTTGATAGGTCGCGTAGTTTTTGTTTTAATCGTAAAAAATAACATCAAAAATTTTAAACATTAAATATATGTTTTGGAAAACGGCACAAGGTACGAAAAAAATTAATAAACGAAAGTTGTTCACCCAAAAAGGATCTAAAAATTCGTTATTGATAATTTTTAAAAAGAACAAGTAGATTTTCTTTTAATCGTAAAAAACAAGATTAAAAATAAAAAAGTCAAACTTTTGGAAAAACGACATGAGAGACGACAGAAAAATGAAAATACCAGGGCGGCGACAAAACTTCATTTTCAAAATTCCCTGACTTTGACTTAAATTTAAATCTATACATTTTTAATTTATTATTCTCAGGGCTGTCAGAGCTCTGAGTAGTTACTAATTTCTAACCCAAAAAGTGATTACAAGTGACTAATGTGCATTAATAATGTAACTAGTGTTCTTTTAAATTTAAAAGAGTTCAAAAGAATTCAAATCAATTAAAAAATATTCAAAAAATCTAAAAAATTCCTTTGGTTTCAGTAAAGTTGGAGTGAATTTCCAGGAATTTAAGGGGAATAAAAAGATAAATTCATACAAATTCTAGGCGAATTAAAAAAAATACAAGTGAATTGAAACGAATTTAAAAATATAAAAAGCACATTGAATTCAGTAAGTTTGAAATGAGTTTAGAAAAATCTACGGGAATTCAAAACACTTCAGGGTGAATTAAGCAACAACTAAAAAAAAATCCATTGAATTTAGTGAATATAGAAGAATTCGAGGGAAATAAAAAAATTCAATAGAATTCCAAAGATTTCAAAAGAATTTAAAAGGATTCATGATAAATTAATAAGAATTCAGGGTAAGTTCCCATTAATTCAAATGAATTGTAAAGAATATTTGAAAATCTCTTCAAATCATTGAAACCCTACGAAATCCCACACTTTTTCTTAAGAAGTTCTTTGAAACATTTTAAAACTCTGGAAAATTAGGTATTTTCTCTTCAACCACTAGCAGTTCAAGTGAAAATACCTAATTCCTTGGAAGTTTTAAAAATACACCATAATTTTTCAAATCCTTTGAAATACAATCAAATTATTGAAATCTATTAAAAATTCTTCAGAATCTTTTAAAATACCCTAAAATATTTCAGATACTTTGAATTCGTTTGAAATCCCTTAATTCTCTTCAAATGATTGACATTTGTTAAACATTTCCTGGAGTCTTTTAAAATAAAATCACAGAAAAAACAGAAGTGAATTTTTTTTGTGGGTAATTTTCAAATAGATAAAGTTGAGTTTTTTCGCATAAAAACAAAGCAAGATTCAATAGAGTTGACATGGTAATTATTTCCAATGTGGTGGGTAAATCTTAACACGTGAAGGTAATTTTTGTTGCATTTAAAAATTACTCTGAAATCGCTGTAAAAGTGTAAAGATTACATTTTGTTTTTTCAGTGATAAAATATTTCAAAAAATGCAAGAGATTTCAGAAATAGTTATAGACCTGAATTCAATAGTGGTTAAACCATGGGTTAATTTAGTGAAAGAAAAGTCACTAAAGTGATTTTTTAATTTTAAATAGTGACTACAGCGACTTTATCTTGAAAAGGTTCTTTGAGAAAAAAATGACTAAAAGTAACTATGTGGCAGCTCTGATTATTTTTGACAATTACTTAAAGTGCTTCTTATAGAAATTCCCTAACATTTGCATTTTTTTCACAAAATCGCTGATTTTTCCCTGACCAGTAAAATTCCCTGATTTTTTTTGATTTCCAGGTTTTTTCCTAACTGCCGCCACCCTGATTATACATTCTTCAAAATGTTTAATGTACTTACACCACATTTTATGCATAGACATTTTAAAATTAAATGTCAAACCACCGACAACTGTAATTTGGTGATTGTGAAATAACTATTTTTGTTTATTCTTTTTTTTTCGTATCTTGCATAGTTTGACCGCAAAATGGAATATTTGATTTTGTAGTATTTTTGCCGGTTGCTAAAAAACCGTTGGTAAAAAGGTGCAATCCAATATGATTATTCTGTTTTTCCGGATTTAGGGGGTCTCGAAACGTGGCGATTTAAAGACTTTCGCGATAGTCATTCTTCACATAAAACCTTGTTTTATAATACCTTCTCATTATGATGAGAATCTAAAAATACAGCTTTGAATGTTTCGACAATAATTTCAAATAGCCAAGATTTTTTTTAATAGATTTTAGTGGCTACCCTCGAGATTTTCCGTGGGATAAAAAATCTTGAGTCTCTGAACGGAGGTCAACAACCGCCGAAACCACGAAAAGACTTCATTGGGCGGGTGTTTTTATGTCTCGCCGATAAAATATACGGCTTCCTAGGAACGAAGTTTCCATAATACCAGGGCGAGATGCGGTCGCTCCTCCCGCAGCGACAAAATGTAATATGTATAAAGGTAGGATGAAGAGTCTAGAAACTCGAAGGAAAAAGAATAGAAAAGGAGAAAAGAGAAGAGAGAGAAGAGAGGAGAGAAGTGGAAAGGTAGGAAAGGGCAGGAGAGGCGCCATGACGAATAACAGTTTCCACGAGGACTTTCTCTACTGCAACCCTGCAACCCTCCAAAAACTCACCAAAGCCATCTCGCCAGGCACGATTCCCATTTCCACCCTCTGCTACCCTGACTCTCCCACGTCTCTCGTTTGGGATGCTTCTGTATCCGCCATCTTGAATTACATGGCTTCCGGTGGGTGGGTCGTTCATCCCCACAATTTGAGGCTACATGTGCACCAACGCTGATCTAGCAAGGGTGGAAAATGGCGGAAACCCCCAAGGGGTTGAAGATAGGAAATGGAGTGGAGATAAAGCACCACTGATTACTATTTTCCCTTTTCTCAGTAGCTTTCATCGCGGTTTAATGTCATCATCAGATATTTCTACGGATTTCAAAAAGTTTAAGAGATATGAAGAAATTAAAACATTTACAAGAGTCTCAAGAGATTCACAAAATTTCAAGAAATGTCAAAGAATTTTGTAGGATTTACAAAGATTTCAAGGAATTTCAAATAATTTCACAAGATTTGAGGGATTTTATAGGACCTCCAATTATTTCAAAGATTTCAAAGCAAATCAAAAGGGGTTCAAAGATTTCAAGTTATTTCTACGGATTTTAACAGATTTTAAATATTTTAGTGGATTCAAAAATAGTTTTGATAGATTTCAACGAAATTTTTTTTTAATTCATTTAATTCACATTAATTCCTTGCAATCTAGGAAGCGCCAAAAATCCGAGTAATTAACCCCTCGGAAAAGTACAAGTAATGAAGAGTAACAGGTACTTTGAATTGCGCTTCTTCTAGAGGTTTATCATCAGACAAATGATAGATTTGACATAGAAAAGGGAAAGGGAACAGGAACTCTGTTTTCAATAAGAGTTAATCCCAAAATAATTTCCTGGCCTCTTTCTGGGTCTAGATAGCCACATGGGATTTCTCCGGATGGCCGGGAATTCTCTCGTTCAATGACTTTTCTTCCTCTCTCTCTCACTCTCTTTCTCCCTCCCCCTCCTTATCTCTGACTCGCAACCATTTCTCCCTCACGCTTCCTTTCCCTCTCACTCTCCTTGAAATTTTCGTCTTCTATTTCGCGCTGGTTTCAGTGAACTTTCGTCGTCGACGACGACTTATGTGCAACCCTGAGTTAGGTGGTGCTAGGCACTGCCTTGCCTGACCTACCACTAAGAGACGTAAAATATGCAAACACTGGAACATTGAAAAATATGTAAATAACCGGGTTCATCCATTATCCGACACGAAGTCGTGCTACGTGGGACTATGTGCTTTTTGTTCCACAGCCTTTCGCAGAAGCTGATGCTGACTTTAAATACCCTCGAGTACCACTTGGATAAGAGAAAACACATTCGATAATAGGGATGTCCTTGGTTGTTTATAATCTGCGATTCTAAGTGATCTTTAATTTTATTCTACCTAGCGTAAAAAAATATATTCAACTGCCAGTCTGTATCTTTTCAATCTTTAAAGGTTTTTCGTTTAGGGAACGTCAGGGAAAAAATTGGGGGTTCGGTAATGTTGTGACTCAAGTAAAAGTTGGCATCCTTTAGAATTGAGACTCTGATAGAGCTCTTTTTGAGGGTTCCTTTTTAGTTCGTTGATATCCGATAAATGGCCTGTTACGGGTGCCGACGTTTTGAACTGCGCATGTACCGAAAAGCGCGGATCAATTTGAAATCAATAAAAACTATGAATAACTGTGCAGATACATATTAATACATACATATTGACGTAATATTGATTGCTAAAAGTTAATTTTTTTTTGGTTTAAAAGTTTAGCAGTATATTTTTGGTTCAGAATTAATCTCGATTGGTTAAAAAGTCTACTATTTGGTTGAAAATTTAACTATTCTGTGACAAATTCGTTTTATTTGAGATTGAAAATTAATTTTTTAACTGATAATTTAACTATTCCATTTTTGGTTGAAATTTTCACTTTTTACGTTCTCATCAGAGAAGGTATTAGATTTGAGTAAAATTTGACCCTCTCCGTTTTTGTCAAATGTCCACGTTTTGAAACCCCCTGAACACGAAAAACATGTTTTTACGAATGTGTCTGTCTGTTTTTCTGTCTGTCTGTAGATTTTTAGTTTTTTGGCACGATAACTTTCGAAAGAATTGACAGATTGGATTGGCGTTTGGTATATTCTTTTTCTGCCCTAAAATGAAGGTCAAGTTCGTTAGCCAGCCATTTTGGATAAAATTTCAAAAAGTTAGAGCATTTTCAATATTTTTGAGACCATTTTTTTTAGAAATGAAAATTCTATGAACGGCTGTTCAAAGTATTTGAAAAGACGAACAATTTATCCTCATGACTTGAGTCAAACTATACCAGATACGAAAAAAGATGAATGAACAAAAAATGTGCATTTAAAAAAGATCTATAAATTGCTTCATTATTACTTTTTGATATGACGCGTAGTTTTTGCTCAAATTCGTAAAAAACAGCATTAAAAAAATAAAATTTTGGACAAACGACACAAGATACGAAAAAAATAATAAGACAAAAGTTGTTCACCCAAAAAATAACTATAAATTTGTTATTAATTATTTTTTGATAGGATGAGTCCTTTTTATTTTAATCGTAAAAAATAACATTAAAGATTTAAAAAAAAATTCGGATAACGAGACAAGGTACGAAAAAAATTAATGGACCAAATTTATTCACACAAAGAGGATCTACAAATTTGTTATTAATAATTTTTAGATAGAACAAGTAGATTTTCTTCTAATCGTAAAAAACAAAATAAAAAATTAAACTTTTGGAAAATCGACACAAGAGACGAAAAAAAAAGAAGACAAAATTTGTTCAACCACAAACAATCCGCAAATTTTTCAGGAACTCTTGTTATAAAAATAAAAAAATTACCTTTTTGAAGAAGGACACAAGCTACAATAACAGTTTATTTAACAAAACTTTTCGCCTAAGTTTTATCTACAAATTTGCTCAAAACCACTTTACGCGAGGATGCGTATTTTCAGTTTAAATCGTAAAAAATAACATTGAAAATAAACAAATTAAATTTTTGGTAAAAGACACAAAATGCAATAAAATGTTTAATAACAAAATTGTCTTTTTCTTATAGGATGCGCACTTTTTCAATTATAAAAGCAAGACAATGAAGATACGTATGTTTCAATACCAATGCATATTATGGATTGTAATAATATACATTTATTGAAATGATATCAAATTTTCACGCTAGCTGAGGATAAAATTAAGTGCGAAATCAGGAACAAATATTAAAATAATCATGATCAATAAAATTTGTACTTTATATTGCAATATTTAAATAAGCAATCCCAGATCGAAGTACATAAATAAATGTAATATATACATTTCATATAAAAGTGTTGAACATAATGGAAAAAAGTTCACAAATTTTGACAAAATCGAGTGCGAAGCACGAGATACGTGATTAGAATATATTCGTTAAAGCCGCAGGAGCATTAAGAAAAGAGAATTCACGATCACTAAATTACAGTTGTCGATACTTTGACCTTTAATTTTAAAAGGTCTGTGCACAAATGTGGGGGAAATACAATGACGATTATGAAGATTCATAATTTTAAATGAAAATTCATCTCTTTAATTGAAAATTTAACTATTTTGGTAAGAATTCGTTTTTTTTTCACATTCACCGTTCTTCTTCTCCTTCTTGCTTGTGGCTTCTTATAGTGCCGAACCGTAGACTGCGCAACTCCGCTGACCTTACAAGCGCTTCACTCTCTCGCCCCTTGGACCACCTCATCCGGTATATCGGGTTCAGGTAAATCGGAATCCCAGTGTATTTCATTTTTGGATTAAATTTGATCTTTTTTAGTTTAAAAACAATATTTTTCAATTTTTTTTTGTTGGTGATTAATTTTCCTCAGTAAAAATGTAACAATTCTATTTGATATTTAAAATTGATATGTTTAATTAAAAATTCATGTATTTGGCTGAGAATTCTTTTTTTCGTAAAAAATTAATCTCCTTGGTTAGAAATTCATCTTTTTTGGTTTAAAATGCAACTACCTGGTTGAAAATTATATCTGTTTTGGTTGAGGATTCAACTATTTAGTTAAAAGTTTGTCTTTCTTGGTCGAATTCAACTGTTTTTAATTCTTAATTAAAATCTTTTTTGGCCGCAAATTAACTTTTTTGTTGAAAATTCATATTTTCGAGTGGAAAATTCAACTCTTTTGTAAAAAATTCATCTTCCTGGTGAGAATTAAATAATTTGGTAGAAAATTAAACTATTTGGTTAAAAATTAATTTTTTTTGTTTGAAAATTCATATTTATCATTGAAAATTAATATTTTTGATATTTTTTTAAAACTATTTGGTTCAAAATTAAACTTTTATTTGAAAATTTAACTACTTTGTTCCAAATTCGTTTTTTGGTTGAAAATCTTTTTGAAAATTTAAGAATTCCATTTTTGGTTGAATTCTTATACTTTTTAGTTAAAAATTCAACTATTACTTTGAAAATTCGTCTTTTCTGATTGAAAATTAACATTCTGGTAGAAAATTCTTTTTCCCCGGTTTAAAAGTCAACTATTTTCTAAAACATTCAACATTTTAGCTTGAAAACTTGATTCTTTTGTTGAAAATTTGTCTCGTTGGCTAGAAAAGTATCTTGTTTGTTGAAAATTCATTTGTTCGGTTGAGGATTCAACTATATTCTTAAAAATTCATCTTTCTTCCTTGAATTTAACTAATTGATAATTCGTTCTTATTTTGTCTGAAAATTAGTTTTTTTCGATGAAAATTTAACTATTCCATTTTCATTTGAAAATTGATGTTTTTTAGTTGAAAATTCAACTATTGTTTAATGATGAAAAAGTTTAATGATTTTGTTAAAAATTCAATTACATATTTTATTAGTCATCTTTTTTGGTCGAAAATTCAACTGCTTTGTTGAAAATGTGCCATTTTGGATCGAAAATTCATTCTTCAAAATTCATCTTTTATGGTAGAAAAGACATCTTTCTCGATTGAAATTCATCTCTGTTGGCTGAAAATGAACTTTTTGTCGAAAATTCAACTTTTCGGGTTAAAAATTTAACTGTCTTCGTTGAAAATTCAATTATTTTGTTGAAAATTGAACTATTTTGTTAAAAAGTAATCTTTTGAGGTTTCAAATTCAACTGTTTTGTTGAACATTCGTCTTTTTGGAATTTATCTTTTTGGATTGAAAAATCATCTTTTGGTAGGAAAGTCATCTTTCTTGGTTGAAAATTCAACTGCCTTCTAAAATATTCGTCTTTTAGACTTAAAAATTCAAGAATATGGTTGAAAATTCAACTGTTTTTGGTTGAAGTTTAATCTTTCTTAAATAATTTGATGTTGATTGTTTTTTGTCTACTGGTCTAAAATCAATATTTTTTTAATATTGAATTTTATTTATAAATTGTGAAAAAATTACTCTCGAGCTCCGCTGGTATCCGAACCCAGGTCTTTCAGATTGCCGGTTTGATGCTCTTACACGGAAAAAATGTATCCGTAAAAAAGTCACGAACTAGTAGCTAGGTCTCGGATATGAGAAAAATGCATCGGATATTGATGTATTTTCGTAAATAATCTGCGAACTTTGAAAAAGAATTGACGAACTGGATGTGAAAATTCTAAAACGGTTCATCACTTTTTTTTACGTGAATAATTGCAAAAATATTACGAGTGATTGGGAAAAGATTCTCAGAGCACTCACGAGCTTGCCCGGAAAATCTGGGAACCGGAAACCGGAATCGCGCGGTGCGTGTGTGCGCTCGTATGTGTGCTTCGAGCTCGTTGGATGAGTGTTTGGCCTCGATGGCTGCGCGTGTTTACGCACTCCTGGTATTATGTTTAGAAACTGATGAGTCAGCAGTCTTTGAGGGTTCGAATCTTCTGAAATGTGAAGTTATAAATTAATATAAATTAAATCGCACAAATAAAATTTTTCCTCTATATTTCAGTCCGAAATTTTCAGGAACTGTTCCTAGGCAATTCGAACTGTTCGTAAAGAACTTCGAAATTTATCCATACATTTCTCATAGAAATAAGGATGTAATGTTTCATTTTTTTATCTCGTATCTGAGACCTAGCTACAAGATCGTGACTTTTTCACGGATAAATTTTTTCCGTGTACCCACTAAGCTACGAAAAGACGAGATTAATTTTCTCACAATCCCTACAAGTTTAATTCCGACGTAATTCCTTATAATTTTAAGATTAATTTTTCAAACATTCGAATGTTTTATATTTTTTGATGTTAATCTTTTTTGTTTAAAAAATCTATCATTTGGTTGAAGATTAATCTTCGTACGTTGAAAATTCGACTATTTCGTTAATTTTTTTCTTCAAATATTTGTTACAATTCCTTTGAATTAATTTTGAATTATCCCTGAATTTATAATAGTTTATCTTGAAATCTTCGGAATTCATTTGAATTTTTTGAATTCACTGGAATTATTTAAATTCACTCAATTATTCTAGTCAATTCAATGGATTTTTTTAGTTCTTCTTTCATTCATCCTGAAGTCTTTTCAACTCACTTTGAATTCTTATGCATTTAATCAAATTCTTTCAATTTCCCGCAAATTCCTCTAAATTCATTTCAAACTTACTGAAATCGATGGAATGTTTTGAATTAAAAAAATTGCAATTTGAATTCTTTTGAATTTATCTTGATATTATTTTAAAGTCTTATGAATTGAGTTCTTTTAAATTCAAAAGAACATTCGTAACTTTGAGTTACTTCTTGGGTTGAAAATTAGTTACTTTTGGTCAACAAGTAAATTAGGCTATGGCAGCCCTGAGAATAAATTAAAACAAAACTTTTGTTATTCCATTTTTAGAAGAATCTATATTAAAAATGCCACAAAATTAAAATTTTGTCCTTGCAATATTAATCGCCAAGGAAAATGAAAAATTAGTCAGGAAAAAATCAGGGAAAAGTCATTGATTTTTGAAAATGAGGTTTTTCGGCCACCCTGGTTTAAACTTTCAATCCTTCATTGTTGAATTCAATCCAATTTTAAATTTGAAGAATCATTAAGTCTCGCAATCGGTTCAATTTTAGTTAGAAGTGCAAAAAAAAATTTATTTCATTTATACGTTCTCGTACTTTTATTACATATTTTTTTTAATAGCCGTACTTGCTGGTTTTGAACATAGAAAAGGAAGCGTAGGGTTTGAAGAGTTAATGAGAAGGATTGCGTGCAGATTCCTTCTTTATTTCGTATAGGTTTCCCTCCTTTTTTTGCGTTAGCGCCCTCTCTCGTACGATAAAAAGTTGGCGAAAGGGTGTCCGTGTATAGAAGTGCCTTTAATTCTTGCTCAATCCGAGAATCATCGCTTTGGATTTCGAACTTCCGGTCCGGGCTAGCGTTTTCGCGAACCTTATCTCTGTTTTTCACGTGAGCTCTCTGTGCCCTTAAATCACCGGAGTAATTAAAAGTCCGCCGTCGTCCACGCCCCTGTCTCCGTTTACTGACGGGCTGGAGAAGCGCGAAGTTTCGCGATTTCAAAAAGTGCGCGAAAAGTTTTGCAAATCGCACCTCGCAAGTTCCGCGGGCTTTAGAATGATCGACCAGGCACGATATAAAATTTCGAAACTACCTTTCCGTGACCTTAGCAATTTCGTTGGCCTTGGGAAATCACGGTCTCTGCCAAGAAAATCAATTTAAGTTTTGTATTTTATAAGGGATAAGATAGGGATAATAAGAATTTTTAAGGCGGGGGGGGGGGGTCAAAAAATGTCTTACGAAAGATTCCTCCTTCTAATTATTTTTTTCAAATATGCTGATTAACACCTGTTTTGGCTGTTTAAATTCCTTTTGATACTATTATACAGACGATATCATTATTTGTTTTATTTACTTTTTATCATGTTATATTTCATACTATACTCAGAAAACGATTTGGTTGAACCAACAAAATTTTTGTTGGTTCAACTATAAAATACGGTTATTATATGAACAAAAATCCCTTAAACCCCTTTAAATCTTCAAAATCTCATAAAAATCCCTTATAACTCTTCAACATCCGTGGAAATTCTTTAAAGTCTCTAAAAATCGGTCGAATCCTTAAAATTCCCTGAAATATTATGAAATCTTACGAGATCCCTTGAAATCTTTGAAATCCTTTTAGAAAATTCATTAGCATCTTTGAAATCCATGAGAATCTTTCCAAATCACGCGAAATCCCTTACAATATATTAAAATCCATTAAATAATATATTTTAAAAGCCATTGAAATTCCTTGAAATCTCTTGAAATCCTTTATAATATTCGAAAATCCTTTGAAATACTGTCAAATCTTTTGAAAAATTACGAAATCCTCTAACATCCGTGGATATACTTTGGAATCTTTTGCAATCTCTTAAAAACTTTTGAAGCCCTGTGAAATCGTGGAAAACACTTAACATCTCGTACACGGAAAAAATTTATCTGTAAAAAAGTCACGAACTTGTAGCTAGATCTCGGATACGAGATAAAAGAATGAAACATTACATCCTTATTTCTATGAGTAATGTATGGATGAGTTTCGAAGTTTTTTACGAAAAAGTTTTTTTTTCAGACTGAAATATAAAAAGGAAAAATTTTATTTGTGCAATTTAATTTATATCAATTTATAAATTCGCAACTCAGAGGATTCGAACCCTCAAGACTGCTGACTCTCCAGTTTCTAAATATAAACCAGGAGTGCGTAAACACGCGCAGCCATAAAGGCCAAACAAAATAAGTATTATAAAACTTCTAGCCACTCATCCGAGGAACTCGAAGCACACATGCGTACGAAGACCACGTACAGGCGAACCTACTTTCCAGTTCCCAGATTTGTCGGGCAAGCTCGTGAGTGCTCTGAGAATCTTTTCCCAATGACTCGTAATATTTTTGTAATTATTCACGTAAAAAAAGTGATGAACCGTTTTAGAATTTTCACATCGAGTTCGTCAATTCTTTCTCAAAGTTCGCAGATTATTTACAAAAATACATCAATATCCGATGCATTTTTCTCATATCCGAGACCTAGCTACTAGTTCGTGACTTTTTTACGGATAAAGTTTTTCCGTGTAAACTCTGTTAAAATCTTTTGAAATATTTACAAATCTTTTGAAATCCCTTCAAATCTTCGAAATCTCATTAAAATCCTCTGATATCCTTCAAACTTCGTGAAAATACTTCAGTATCACATTAAATACTTTTAAATCCTTTGATAGATAGTTAAAAGATTTAGACGTTTTAGAGCGATATGAAAATAATTTAAAATTTGAAAAGATTACAATAAATTATTTAGAACAAAATGTGTCTTTTTGGAGATTTCGAAACAAACTTTAGAAAGGTTTTAAGGATTTTGAAAGTTTTCAAAAGAATAAAAAAATTTCTTAAGATTTATGCGAATATTTTAAATGATTTTTTATTTTGAAAAATTAATTTTAAGAGAATATTTAGAAACATTTCAAAGCATTTAAAAAGATTCACAAAGTTGTCAAAAAAGAATCTGGAATATTTTGAGGCAATTTTTTAAATTATATCGATTTTTTTGAATCTTATGAAAAGTACGAATCATTTTAGAAGTTATTTAGAAGTTATTTAGAAGATTTAGAAGTTTATGTAGAATTTTATTTAAATTTTAGAGAAAATTCGAATAATTTAAAAGGTAGTTAGAAGGTTTAGAAGTTTTGAAAAGATTTAAAAAAAATTTTTAAGTTTAAAAAAATTTCAAACATTTTTTAACAAAATGTGGATTTAAAAATATTCCGTAACAAAGTTTAGAAGGGTTTTAAGAATTTTAAAAAGTTTTAAGAAAATTTAAAAAAAAATTCAAGATTCATGTGCACATGCGTAATGATTTTTTATTTTGAAACATTAATTTTAAAAGAATATTTAAAAACGTTTCAAAAGATTTTCACAATTGTCAAAAAAGAATCCAGAAGATTTTAAGGCAATTTTTTTCATTATGTAAAATTTTTCTAAATTTTTGGAAAAGTACGAATCTTTTTAAAAGATATTCAGAAGGTTTAGAAGTTTATGTAGTTTTTTTTTAATTTTAGGAAACCTTCGAATTATTTAAAACATAGTTAGAAGGTTTAGGAGTTTTAAAAGGATTCAAAAATAATTTAAAGTTTAAAAAGATTCTAAAAAATTTAAAAGACAATATGGATTTTTTAAGATATTGAAACAAAATTTAAAAGATTTTTAAGAATTTTGAAAGGGTTTAAGCGAATATTTTAAAAAATTGAAAAAAATTCAAATGATTACAACATTTTAGAAAAAATTCGAGTAAGTTTAAGAAATATTTAAAAGCTTTGAAAAGTTTCAAAACTGATTTAAAACTTGTAATGATTTAAAAAAGTTTTGAAACAAAATATAGACTTTTGAAGATTTTGAACCAAAAATGTAGTCATATTTTTTAATTTATTCGACATGAGCGATTAATTATTGAAGAGTTATTAAAAAACTATTATAAAAATTATTTATTTCAATACTAAGTGATTTTTACATTAACTATGTTATAATACCTGTAATTATAATTAAACTGACACAAAAGGACATTCCTCTGAGTGGTCATAATAAAAGATTTAAAATAGTTTTTTGTTATTACTCTCCAATAATTAATTAATAAATAGTCTTTAAAACCAAAAACTTAAAAAAATTAAATCAAAGATTTATTTAAAAATTGGAATACCAGAAATAATTAACCAAAGACATATTTATACAAAATAACCACTGCCATGTTAACATCATTTGCGCAGATTTACTCGACACCTTAAATTACCAAAATATTATTTTGTTTAAAAATATAATAAGATATCGCATTAAATCAAATTACACATAGGTAAATGAATTCACGAATTTAAAGTCTCCTCTACTTTAGCAAAGAATAATTTAGCAACATTATTTCATGACGGTGAATTTTTAGACCGACAATTTTGACACCTACAATGTAGTTTCAACTTTGCTTTGCAAATTTTGGTTGTTGCACAAAATATTTTTACATATTCAATGACTCTAGAGGAAGTATTAACGAAAATAAATATTCGAATGAGTTTGCAATTGCGTAAGGGATTACAAATATAGTCGCCTAATTTCAACCCCACGCTTCAGTTGTCTTCATAGGGCATTTTAAGATCAGAATCGAATCTAGATTTGCAAAATTCGATAGGCGTGGTATAAAAATTATTTTAATCATGAGGCGATATTGTTGGTATTGGAAGTATTACGTTCCAGAAGCGACAGTGTTCTGATCTGATTACGACATTGGAACGAGATCATTGACTATTCCACTTTCACTATTTTGTCAAAGTCGAAATCGTCTAACTGCAGCATCGTTACCATACATTATGCGTCATATTATCTATTAGACGGGAGCTCCACTCGGTGCTTTTGACTAACAATGAATACCAAACCTATAGTAAAAAAAATGAAGTAGGTGGGATTTGTTTTCTTTAAGAGAGTACGCATTTCATCTTGATCTTGAAAAGTGAATCGTATCTATTGTAAGAATGTAAGATAAAGCTCTCTGGACATTCAAGAATCTCTAGTTTCAATCAGGTAGCATTTTTTCTATTCATTTTGTCTTCGATTGTATGATCTGGAATTGTAGTCAATTAAAAAAAACTTTCTTTTTCCAACTACAATCAGCTATTTGAAATTGAAATAAATGCTAATTCTTAATCGGGTTAAAGAATATCTCCTTCAAAATAATTGGTAGATTGCAGTAAAGTTTTATTGGATATAAAAAAATAGATTATATAGAAGTAAAAAGTATGGTTCTTGTCACTTTTATACTAATTTAATACCTATACGCAGAAAAAAACTAACAAAATTATTCTTTGTTTTGTTTCAGGTGAGTTCAATATGCACACCTCCTGTATTTATTTAAGGACTTCGTAAGTAGAAACTGTTTTTAAAACTTGAAAAATGTTTTATAATTTTTCATTCTTCTAAACGAAGGTCAAATATCAAAATGATTATTTGAATAATGTGTATAGATATATATTTTTTTAATTGAACAAAACATCGAGAACTGTTTGCAGTAAATATTCCGCCCATAAATTACGTAAGAATTTTTTTGGATGGAGGAGGAGTCGAGCATTTTTCTATGTATCTTTAATTCTCTATGTGTCGAGTTCTAAATGTTTCTTCACGACTTAGAATCAATATTTTATTTAAAGGTGAACAATCCACAAATTTAAAACTTTGAAATAAATATAATAATTTTTTTTCAATTGATAGACTTTTCGAGTTGGAATCAACGTTGATAAATCAATGTTTAATGTACTAACTTCGTAAGTATAAAGTTAACAGTTTTAGCCCGCATTATGAATAGTTCGAATATAGTTATTTCTTAGTTTTATCCTAAAATAACAGTGCCGCGTGACTAGATAAATTTTGAAAGGCTTTAAAGTGTCCTTGGAAATCCTTAACTGTAAAATATTGAACCCTCTTTTTCATTATCATCCTTTCAACTCAATATGATTAATATCTGTGAATCTAAAATATTTCAAAAAATTGTTATCATATTTAGAAATTAAAAATTTGTTATTTGTAGTTCGAGACGGGTGCGTCGCCAGATATATTTTGTACTTTTTTTATTTATAATTTCTAAACGAGGTCGTCTAAAATTTTGAAAGTATACTAAATTGTGCTTTGATATAAGTAGGGGAGACCACCCTACAGTAGCTAGCTAAAATTTCCATATCGTTTAACTGCGTCAATTTGCAACCAAAAGGAAAGATTTACATATTTAAATGATTCCTGTATATTAGGGTGGGCTGAAAAAAATTAAAATGATTAGATTCATTGGTTGTGGGTAAATAATCTTAGATGGAAAAAAGTGAGAAGAATTTTTTTCGTCGAAATATAATATTTAAAAAAATGATGAAAGTTTCAATTTTGTTAATTTGTACCTAAAGTTGCAAAAAAACAGTTTTTCGTTTTTTTTTTTTTTTCTTATGCTCCCTTTAATGAACTAAGGAAACATGTACATATTTTTAAGATTCAAACAATCTTTTTCTCATTTTTACGGATCCTGTGAAAACAAACCGATCCGTAAAACGTAGAAAAAAATTTCGTTTGAAACTTGAAAATATATCCGTGTTTTCTTAGTTTATTAATTATTTTATCTGGAAAAACTCGAATTCAAAAACTTTCCAAAACAGAATAAACAAGAAAACATAGCCTCCACCACGATCCTTCCTGGCCTTTACATTGGTAGAACTGTGGTTGTTACTCCATCAGAAAAATGAGTATCTTCGATTATTATCGATAATTATCTTTTGTTGGAAAATGTAATGTAAAATGAAAAGTCCTGAAATATTTATAAATAATAAGAATCAAAACTTTTTGCCATATAATATGTTCATATGTTCAATAAATTTTTTGATCTTACACAATAATTAATTATACTTTTTCAATTAAAATTCGTCAGACAATGTACACTCTTAAAAAGAACCAGTGAAATCTCACTGGTTGAAACAGCCAGAAGTGTGTCACTGACAGTCAGTGAGAATTCACTGGTTCATTCAGTGGAGTTCCGGCACTGGTTTAATCAGTGAGGTTCACTGGTTTCTCAGTACCAGTGATCATCTGGTTGTACGCATTTTCGTCTGTAAATTATTATTTACTGTAGGCTGTAGGGTACTACGGTGGTCCAAAAATTCGATTTATGGTGATGTTCCCCCCCCCCCCCCCCCGTCTCTTACCTCCTGACAATTTTTTCGTTTTCCTGAAAAATAAATTCCCAATTTTTCCAAACCGGTCAACATTAACCCGTGCCCTGTTTTTTTGAAATTACTACGGGGTTTTAAATAGTAAAGACTCGGTTTTCGAAAAAATAACTTTTTATTTGACCCCCACAACCCAGGGAAATAACCCAAAAACAGTCAAATAGAAGTTTTATGTCAAATTCAAGCTAAGGCGGTATTTTTCACATCATTAATTTTTCTTATTAGATAAGTGACAAGTTTCCAAGTATTTTGAACTAATTTTCAATTGTTGAAACAATTTCTATTTGTATAATTTTGTTTAATTAACCATTAATATATTATTATTTATTAATCACGAAAAGTTATTATTTTCTGGAATTAATGACGCAGTTAATGAAAGTTAAGAGTAATATTTTTCTTGAAAGACAGTTAGTAATTATTTAAATAATTAATAACGCTTGCTCCTCTTCATAGGAAATATGGGGATAATTCTAGTTTTTTCGAATTTCTTACACTATACACTATCGTCTGTAATCTATATACACTCTCACACTATCGTTAAAAAAATATATCACTCTCAACATTCGTAAGTTGTGTCATTAATTCCAGAAAAATATAAATTTTCGCGATTTACAGGGGAAAACATTTTTTAAACAAATGAAATTTTTTTAAATAATTACCTAATATGTTAAACAAGATATATCACTCTTGAGATTTATCAACTGTATCATTTACCCCGAAAAATAATAACTTTTTACGATTTACAGGTGAAAACAAATAATCATTGTTTAAACAATTGGAAATTAGTTAAAAAATACTTGTAAAAATGTCACTTATCGAATGAAAATAATTTATAAATAATATGATGTTAATGCTGTTTTTGTCTACATGGTCTAAAATCAATATTTTTTGAATATTGATTATTAATTTTATAAGTTGTGAAAAAAATCTCTCTAGCTCCGCTGGGATTCGAACTCCCGGTCTTTCAGATTTCCGGTCTGATGCTCTAACCATCTAATCTACGGAAAGACGAGAAGATTTTTTTCGCAACTCCTACAAGTTGAATGTCGACGTCATTCAATGTACTTGCAAGATTAATTTTTAATCATTCCAACATGAGAGTGAGTGGGTTAGAGCATCAGACCGGAAATCTGAAAGACCTGGAGTTCGAATCCCAGCGGAGCTAGAGAGATTTTTTTCACAACTTATGAAATTAATAATCAGTATTCAAAAAATATTTATTTTAGATCATGTAGACAAAAAAACATTAACATCATATTATTTACTATATTTCGCTGGTCAAAAACCATAACATCAATTAAGGAAAATAATGAATGTTGAAAGAATTTCAAAAAATACCATCTTTAGCATCAATATTACATAAAATTGCTATTTTGCATCTTTTGGGGCATTACATGGGCACATTTTTCCGAAAACTGAGTTATTCCCACTTAAAACCTCATGTTAATTTCAAAATACCGGGGGCATTTTGACAGGTATAAATTTGGTTCACTCTACACTAGGGTAGTCCCCCCTAATTTATTCAGATATTTTTAGAACAAATTTATTAATAAAAGAAAATGTGTCAAATGGCTGGGACTTAAAATGGTCAAATTTTGTGCAATCACCCTTACCTATTTTTAAATAAAGCGTCTGGGGCGTCTAGGCTCACCGAAAACATGTGCGCTACGTTCTCCGAATTTCGGTGATTCAAGCAACCCCGTTCCATATCTCCTGAGCTCATGGAAAATATTTATTCTACGCTCATCGGATTTCGGTGAACCTAGACACGGAAATTTTAAAAATACCATCTAAATTTGAATATTTTAATATTAATGAGATAAATAAAAATAATTGTCTGGGTTCTCTGTGATTATTGGGAGTTGAGGCTTTACCCTCCACATCGCTGTCTAACATGTTTACACATAAGAAAAATCCTCGTCCGATCTACTCCATCAGAAAAAGACCCTTCTTCTGTGAATCAACAGTCCCCGCTCGAGACGAAAGGGCCCACATGACTCGTCATGTTGTCTTTTGTCGCGGAGAACCGTTCGATCCCTCGCGCTTCCCTATTCTCGAGGATGTGACAGGATGGTGGCGGCGGCGGTGGAGGCACCGGTTCCGTGCTGTTGAAGATGGCGCGCCGCTCTTGTCTGGTGGGGGTGCGGGCACGGCGACCTGGTGGTAGGGGAACCTTGGGGTTTCCGACCGGCGACTGCGGCTCTCAAACCTCCGACACGGGGGCATTGCCGTCGCAACCGCACGACTGCACGTTCGCATCCGTCCCGCTGTCTGTTGCCAGTCCTCGTCGTCATCGCGTGGATGGTCTGTCCTTTCGTCCGTGATAACCACGTGCCTCTAATCGATCCGCGACTTCCGGTCCCAGTTTCTTCCCTCAAGTGGTCCTACACCCAGTGGATGAGGATGAAGAAAAAAAATTGTCATCAAAACAATGGATCAGTGATACATTCTTCTTTCAACGTGACCGGGAGTAGTTAATTATTTTCTGTGCACCGTTCCGGCCTTTTGGTTGTCCATCAATTGACTTGTTCGGGCTTGTTCGTGAGAGTCGTGACAACTGTTTCTGGTTGTCTTTTTTTGGCTCTTTCTTTTTTTGAGCACCCAGTACCGCTTAGTTCCGTGCATGTCGTGAATGAAGGGTCATTCGCACTAGCACGCCACGAAGGAGGTGAACGATTCGTCGTAGGTCAGTTCCCGAGGCGAGGCCATCGCCGATTAAGGCAAATACACACAGTGTCCGCGTGACTTTTGTATCGGTAGCGCCGCCGGCGTTCGAGTGCGTGCCGCCATTGACCTTTTCGAGGCGATCGAATCGATAATCGAATTACCTTACTTACTTCCCAAGAGACCGTGACCTTCGCTGAGGTAATAGATCTGCCGTGGACCTTTCTTCCGAGTCTTGGGTAAAACTGAGAGACTCCGCGAGTGCCATTTCTGAAACTGAGATTGCTATTACGTGCCTTCGTCGAAGAACCGATATTGTGAGTAACCAAAAGTGTTCTGTTGTGACAGTCATTGACTGTGAAATAGTGTCAATTTGTGTGATCCAAGACACTCAGCTGGTGGATTCTTATAGTGCCTTATTTGGGAGATACCTTTAAAGAAAGTTCTTCGTGCCTTTGGGAATTTTCTCCTCGAATTTTCGGTGAGATTAGTCAATATGATTGGAACTGAGAATGAGGTTGTTTCGTAAGTCAGCTAAGTGGACTAGAGACGAAGCATTATATCATTTTTATATTTACATAAATTCAAAAACCGGGACCCCATCCGAGAAGTCTGAACATAATTGTTTTAATGTGGTATCTAAAATTACGAAACAACCCTATTTGCAGCGTTTTCGTATAAGGAAAATAGAAATATTACTATCACCTTCGACTTTCTCGCAACCTAATGAAACTTTCAGGATGGCCACTGATCGGGAATTAGCCTGGAATTTTGAGTACCGGGGAAAAGCCTAGAATTTTTCAAATTTATTTTTACTTTTGCAATAAATATCGCCTTGCTCTTCGAAAAAAAATGTGTTTGGAACTGTGCTCAGTGTTACCAACCGTCTGCATCTCTTCCATTAAAAAGTTATAATTAAGGGATACTTCTAAAGGCTTCGCAAATAAATTGAAAAGCCGCTTTTCGAGAAAAACTGATTTGAAGTTGGAGAGAGCCATAATCTCACGTGTTATATATTTTGTCTTCAACACCGAAAGGGATTTGGCTTGATAGTATAATAATAATAATTATTTATTAATTTTTTAATAAAAATAATATAAAATTGACCCACTTCCGGTCATTTCGGGGACATAATAATATAATGTTACCAAATAGAGCACAGATTGAAGTATGATTCCCTATCGAAATTCTATATTTTCGATCATGGATCACAAAAACGCGATTATCTCCTAAACTACGATCGACAGATAGGCCCTTTTCTTGCGGAATGTCCTCGGGAATGTCACATATATGTTCTGAAATAACATCAGTTGCTTCCTTGTGCAGAATTTTCATTGCGGTTTATTAAATCACAGACTTCACACTCTTTCCCCTATTACCCTCTTTTCCCCTTTTTTTAAAGAACTCTTCTCTTTTCCTCTGCTTTCAAGACAATTCCACTATTTTGGTGGAAAGTTAATCCTGTTTAATTAAAAAATATACTATTATATTTTTTGTCCAGAACTCACATGTTTGGGTCGAAAATTCCACTGTTTTGTCGAACATTAGTCTTTTTTGATAGAAAATTCGTCCTTTTGGATTGAGCATTCATCTTTTGGTAGAAAAGTCGTCTTTTTGGCTTAAAATTCATCCTTTCTTGTTTGGTTTAAAATTTAATTATTTTGTGGAAAATTCAACTGATTTCTTAAACAGTCATCTTTTTTTTATCAAAAGTTAATTCCTTTTAATTAAAAAGTCTACTATTATATTTTAATTTCAGAGTTAATCTATTTTTGTTAAATATTCTACTATTTGGTTAAAAATTTAAATATTTGGTTCAAAAGTTATCTTTTCGGGTCAAAAATTGAACTGTTTTGTTGAACATTTGTCTTTTTGGATAGAAAATTCGTCCTTTTGGATTGAAAATCATCTTTTAGTAGAAAAATCATCTTTTTCTAGTTGAAAGTTTATCTTTTTTGTTTGAAACTTAATTCTTTTTAATTGAAAAGTCATACTATTGTATTTTTGGTCGACAATTCATCTCCTTTAGTTAAAAATTCTACAATTTGGTTGAAAATATAATTATTTTGTTCAGCATTCATCTTTTATTAGAAAATTCCACTTTTTTGTTCAACCTTTTTGTTCAAAATTAGTCTCTTTTGCTTGAAAGTTCAACTATTTGTTTGAAAATTAATCTTTTCGTTTTTAAACCTTAGGAATATGGCACCACACAGAAAAAAGCTAAACTTACTTTTGCCATTCTTCTTATTTTTTTCAGGTCAATTTAAGACTTTTTTGACTGAAAAAATGCTGCGTCTCAATTTTGGGTCAATAATTAACTGAAAATAAGCCCAGCTTTTTTCTTTTATTTAAAAGAATTTATTTATTCTTCTATATAAATTTATGATTGATAAAGGGCACTTGACTAGTATTACAGAATTTTTCATAACGTTAGCCTTTTGAACGAGCTGGCAAAGGGTTTATAGTCTTACGGAAAATTCCATAACGGTAGACACTTCGATAATAAAGCAACTAGTATAGAATAATTATTATTCTAAACGCGTAAAAGTCAACCGGTTTTTTTTTAAATAAAATGTTATTTTTACGCATAAAATTCGATGTTCTTAAGCGACAGTAATTACAAATATGTCTAACACTCTACGTGTCTCTGTTGCAACCCAATGTACTTAAACGCGATTACCGCCTTCCGTTCGATTGTGTTGCATTAATTGAACACATACCAATACCGAAATCAGTGAACAAATTATACTCTTGCATAACAAGGTGCGTTGCAGGATCGTTTACGAGGTTCTTGTGGTCACTGAAATCATCAGGAAGCTCGTTCTCCCGTAGAAGCGCCACCATAAATGTCGCCGACCTCTCGTAATTTGGTCTTGCGACAGGGCGCGATTTCACGGCGCCGTTAATTAAAATGACTTGCCTCGCAAAATACTTGCGCAAGAAAAAATACTCGTCGTGTCAATCTCGTCTCTCACTCGATCTCTTCCCTGTTGTGCCACTCCCCCTTTCCTCTTATCACTCGCAATCGAAAAGGAAGACTTTAACAAAATAGTTGAATTTTCAACAAAATAATTAAAATTTTACATAAAATAGTTCAATTTGTAAACCAGTAGTTGAGCTCTAAAGCAAAAAAGAATCTCAACGAAAAATGTGATAGTTGATATTTTAACCAAATTAGATTTTAATTTTAAATCAAAAAGAAAAAAAGATGAATTTTCAACCAAGAAAGATGACTGTTCTACCATAAAGGATGAATTTTCAATCCAAAAGGTCGAATTTTCAACAAAACAGTTTAATTCTCGACCAAAATGATGACTTAACAAAATAGTTGAATTTTCAACAAAATAGTTGATTTTTTAAACAAATAGCGGAATTTTTAACCTACAAAGATGACTTTTCAACAAAAGAGTTAAGGTTTCAAGCTGAAAATTCGAATATTTTAAAAAATAGTTGACTTTTATACATGAAAAGATGAATTTTCTACGAAGAAGTTAAATTCAACCAAAAAAGATTAATTTTTAATAAAATATTTGAATCCACAACCAAAAAGATGAATTTTCAAAACAAAACAAAAACGGATTTATTTTCACCCGAAATGACGAATTTTCAACAAAGTACATAAGTTTTCATAAAAAAAAATTCTGCCAATTAGCTAAATTGTAAAATAAATATTTGATTTTGTAAACAAACAGTTGAATTTTCAACCAAAAAAATGAAATTTCAACAAAGAAGATTAACTTTCTTTTCTACCAGAAAAAAACGAAATTATAACAAAATACACGAATTTGCAACTAAATAGTTGCATTTTTTGCCAAAAAGATCAAATTTTCACGAAAATAGATGAATTTACAAATAAAAAGACGAATTATCAACCCAAAAATATGAATTTTTAATCAGATAATATAATTTTCTACCAATTTGTTGAATTTTCTGCTTAAAACAGTTGAATATTCAACCCGAAAATAAGATTTCTGAACGAAACATGTAATAGTTGACATTTCAAGCAAAATCGATTTTAGTTTAAAATAAAAAATAGTTACATTCAACCAAAAAGACGATTTTTAGCAAAGAAGTTGAATCCTCAACCAAAACAAATTACTTTTCAACCAAACAGTTGCGATTTTAACCAAAAAGAATGAATTTTCCGAGTAATTTTCGACGAAGAAAATTAGTTTTATGCCAATAAATTGTCAACAAAAAGAATTTCCAACAAAATACATGTATTTTAAGCAAACAGTTGCATTTTTAACCAAAAATAATTAATTTTCTACCAAAGAGTCCGAATTTTCAACAAAATATATGAATTTTCAACCATATAGCTAAATTTTCAAACAAAAAAGATGAATTCTGCAAGAAAAATTCAATTGTTGACATTTCAACCTAGAAAGATTTTAATTTAAATAAAAAACAGTTGAATTTAATAAAAAAATACGAATATTCAACGAAATAGTTACATTTTCAACCAAGGAGATGAATTTTCAACTAAAATTATTACTCTTCGACAACAAAAAATGGATTTTGAACAAAAGAGTTCAACATTCAACTAAATGATTATAATTGATGTTATTTTTTCCTCTTAACGTGTTTTTCAATCAATATTTTTAGAAATATTGATTCAAGACCATGAATAGATTGTAGACCATGTAGATCTGGTCTACAGCGTTACACCAAAATAATAAATTCAACTAAATTGTTGAATTTTCAACGAAGAAGATGAATTTTTAACTAAAAAAGATCCATTTTTAACCAGAAATGGAATACATCAATAGGGTTGTTTCACAATTTTGGATAAAATGATTTTTTAATACGTAATTTTAATCTAAACTCAAGGTGCGTCCTGAAATTTTCTTCAGTTGAGTCGTTCAGCAGAAAAAAATGATTGAAAATAGAAGGCGGGAAAACACTTTTTCAAGATGGTGTCACGTGGGTGTCACGTGACACAGAGGTTCTCATAATTATCAATGCAACGATGTAGTTTTGATGGAAACTAACGAAACTTGTGATAAAGAGGTTAGGCTACGTCTGGTGTCAATTCTGACCATTCTGACTATTTTCGATAGCTTTATTTATTAAGATTTATGTGACAAACAAAGTTCTCTTGTTGTGATATTTGAATTTTGAAAATTTGTGCAAAAAAATTATTTTTGTTTTTGACATTAACAAGAAATTCTATATCACAGTGGCGAAACATAACCTATAAGTTATCAAGTGAAATCCTTTGAGAATACGCACGTACATAAATGGACAAAACATTTTTATATATCAAATACAAAATTCACGTATTAAGATGTTTGAACAATTATGACAAACTATAATTGTACAGTAATTGTCAGAAATAATATATTTATAAATGCGTTTATTGGTTCACTTTCACTCCTCGTACTTCAGCACTTACAAAGTCACAATTACTCTCAAAATACTCCGATACCGTGAATACATCTATTTCCAGTAGATTTCCGCTATTGGCTTTTACGAAACCCTCTTTTGCCATTTTTTTAAGAATATTTTTCGGCTTCTATTTTTAAGATTTTTAACGTGCACATAACCAAAAGAAAAAATTGACACCTGAAAACATATTTAAGAATTACTGGCACGTAAGCTGTGATTGGTCGAAAATCCGACCCCTTTTACGTCAGAGGGGCCCTCCAATCGACATTGTGATAGAAAATTCATATTTCAATATTAAATTAAAATTAGTAAACAATATGTGAAAAATATTGTATGGGCGTTTATAGAATTAGAATTCTATAAACTATAAGATCCATTCGTTGGAAAAGTTATATCTGACTTTGGAAACAACCCTATTTACAGTTTAAGAAAATTAATTCTCAACCAAAAAAGAGACAAACTTAAAAAATAATTAATTTTTTAACAAAGTAGTTCAACTTTAAGCGATAAACGAGAAGAATGGGAACTTTCTTCAAAGCAGGGGAAATAAGAGGAATTATTTTAAAAAGGCAAAAGAGGAAAATATAGGAATTAAAGACTGTGAAGTTTGAAATATGAAAGTGATTTTTAAACTTATTAAGTTATCATTGAACTGGATCGTTGCAGGACTATTTTTCGCAAAATGCACAAACTTTTTCAAAACTTATCATCAGGTAACATGATCCCTTTCTACTTTCAAATTGTTAATCACTGGACACCATCCCCTGTTACCAACCGTAGTTTTTGTGGCGATCCCCTCCGCCCCTCAAATTGGTAACCATTGGACCCCATCCCCTCTTACCAACCCTAGGTTTTGGTGCGATCCCCTTCTCCCCTCAAATTGGTTACCACTGGACACTGTCCCCTGATACCAACCATAGTTTTTGTGACGATCCCCTCCACCCCTCAAATTGGTAACCACTGGACCTCCATACCCTGTTGCCAAACATAATTTTTGGCGGGATTTCCTTCATCCCTTGAATTGGTCACCAGTAACCACTGGATCCCATTCCCTGTTACCAACCGCTGTTTTTGGCGGGATACCCTTCTCCTCTCAAATTGGTAACCACTGATAACCCATCACCTGTTACCAACCGTAATTTTTGGCGCGATCCCCTTCATCCTTTAAATTGGTAACCACTGGAATCCAATCCTCTATTACTAACCGCAGTTTTTGGTGCGAGCCCCTTCTTCCCGCAAATTGGTAACCATTGGACCCCATCCCCTGTTACCAACCCTAGGTTTTGGTGCGATCCCCTTCTCCCATGAAATTGGTAACCACTCGACCACATCCCCTGTTACCAACCACAGTTTTTGGCGCGATTCCCTTCTCCCTTCAAATTGGGAACCACTGGCCCCCATAATCTGTTACCAACCTCGGTTTTTGGCGTGATCCCCTCCGCCCCTCAAATTGGTAACTTAGTTTATGGACGGCCCCTTGTCTTCAATTCTATATCTACCCCTTCGTTTCTCTATCTCTTTTAATGTCATTCGATGCGAGGACATTTGGTACAACGCATCCTACACGAAGTTACACAAAAACGAGTTTGGCAGGTAACTCGTCGTGCATAATCACAGCTATGTACTTGCAAACAGGTCGTGCTGTGCTTCTCTTTAAGTGTTTACAAAAAAAAAAAAGTAAAACCAAATTGCCGGAAGGCTTTGCAGTCTCAAATCACCTTGGGCGTGATTACCTTTGCATAGAAATAACCGATATGAAATAATTAACCCGTTAATTGATTTACTGTAATCGAGGTTGAAGAGGAGGGTATAGGATTGACAAATTTGCAAGAACGAGAAAAAAGGCTGACTTTTCAAACACTAAGTTACTTTAATTTAAAAATAATTTCTAAAAATCTTCTTTAACATTTTTTACGAAATAAATTAATTTCAAGATCCCTATGTGAAATGTTTAAAATGTAAACTTGTTCAATTCTGAATGTTTTAAATTAGAGAAAAATAATGACCAATAATATTCGACACCGTTTATTGTCTGAGAATGAGAATGGTAGGTACTAAAATTAGCCATCAATTTTTATTTTGAGAATCTAATGAAAAGCATCCTGGTAGAAAAAATTTGTACAAGAAAGTTCATCATTTCTACAATTGTAATTTTGTATGTAAAAATTTGTACAACAATGTACTAAATTTAACAGAAAATACAATTAAATACAAACAGCTAAGTTTTTATTGTATTTTCTTGTAGTAAAGTAAAAAAAATGTCAATAAAGTACATATTTCTACAATTTGAACATTTTTATAACATTTTAATAATAATTTTGTTCTTCAATCTGTTATAAAAACCTACAGAGCGCTATAGAAAACAACAGTATTTGCCATTTTTTAATTTGGGCGTTTGACGTCATAAAAGTACTTTTAATTTTACGTAAATTATTGTGGAAAATTACAAATCTTTACAACACAATACAGGGTGTCCCAGACTCAAGTGTCTGGACTTACATAGCTGTATACAAATAAAAAAAAATAAATCGAAAATTCCTTTTCCAAAAATCAGTTGAAGTTTTAGTTTTTGAGTTATAAAATATTTAGGCTGGACCAATCAGGAGCGCGGTATAAACAGAAGCGAGCGCCGAGGTGGGGTTTGCGAAGGGAGAACAGTGGTCACTACACTACGTTGGACTGTCGCTCACGCATGCACGACTGTTTATACGACGCTCCTGATTGGTCCAGCTTAATTACTTTATAACTCAAAAACTAAAACTTCAACTGATTTTCGGAAAAGGAATGTTAGGTTTATTTTTTTATTTGTATACAGCCATATAAGTTCGGACACTTGAGTCTGGGACACCAGACTTTTTTATTTCGAAAAAGTTGAAGTCTTGAAAAACGGTATTTAGAATGATGTTGTAAATTCTTTTAGTTTATCAAAAATGAAATGTACAAATTAAAAAAAAAAATACCTGTTTGACAAGAACTTTTGTTTGCAGAAATTTCAGTTATGCAACATTTTTCACATGAAAATTTTTCCTAGATGTCCACTATCAATCAAACGTAATTTTAAAGCAGAGGGAAAACTTTGTAGAAAAAAGTACAAAAAGCTAAAACTATTTTTACAGGAATCCACAAATAATAAAATAAATTACAGGAAAGTACAACTTGTGCCTATTATTTGGACGAATTTTGTACTTTTTTGTGTATTGTTAGATTTTATTGTAGTTTTGTATACCATTAAGCCATTTCCCTTTCAGGGTAGGCGTGACACTACCCGATTCGGGTAGTGTTTCTAGGTTGATAGCTTGTAGTAAAATAATTACAAGTGTGGGCTCACCACACCCACGATGTGCCAACAGCACTCGGTTTTCTCGAATGGTCACCCATCCAAGTACTAACCGCGCCCAACGCTGCTTAACTTCAGTGATCTGACGAGAACTGGTTTTTTCAGCGTGGTATGGCTGTTGTTTCCTAAATATTATTGTTATTATGTAAACAATTTCAAATTGAAATGTATAGATTTACTAAAAAGAATTCACACAGAAAAAACTAAGAATAAAATTTGTTGCAGGAAATTTTTTAGAGCGATAAAGTTTTGTTTAGCCAACTTCGCGTCTTCCAAAATACATGTGTTTATCATGGAAAAACAAAAGAAAGTTTAACCGATATTTGTGTAAAGTTTATCCTCCGAAGTTAATTTTTGTTGCAGAGAATCTTTCGTTGGAAATCGATGTAAAGTTTATCTTCTGTTTTTTCTGTGCAGTTATATGGAACAGAAAATTCTGAAATATGTAATTATATTTCTCCAAATTTCTTTGAAACTTACTAACAAGTAAATGAAATTTAAGTTACTGCATAAAGCTGTAATTAAAAGTTTCTATAAATTTTTGTCGAAATTTCTTTAAATATTTGGAAAGCATTCGAAAATGAAAACAATGAAACTCATAAAGGAAATTATACTCTCACAAAGGAACGGCAATAATTCACAAAAATTGTATCTGTTGAAGATTATGACGTGAGGCTAGTACTTTTTACAACAGTGTACGCATATCGCCTTGCTATCATTCCAGGGAAAATTAATTTATTTCACTGCTTCAATGGAAATCGTATCTCCTCGAGCGATTTAACGTTTTACCCCTCATTGAACTCTTTTAACCGTAAGAACATTCATTCCGATAGGCAGTGCGATTAATATTCTGACACAAGTTCTGACGCGTTTCATGGAAAGTTGACAAGACGTTTCATGGAAACATTTAATTAAGCGATAGATATTAGATAGCCTTTTCTTCAGTTGAAGGCCTCCGAATAAAATAAAAAAATTTTACAGTTACGAAACAATGAAAGGAAAAACAATTCATTGGATTAAGCAGGAATTCTGCGATCACAAATTTTCGCACCATTCAGATTTTATACAATACAATTTCACCCTCTAAATCATACAACTTTATACTCGTACTTTGCAAACATTGATTTTTCAACCCGGTGATGTAATTCAACAAGTAAAGTGTAAGAAGACCTAATTTTGTATGGGTGGTATTTTGCGCAGCTGGCTTCTAAAATCCTTTATTTTCAATATTCACATTGGAAGTTTGCTTGAGTTGTTCTCTTTCCCGACGTATTTACGAATCGTTCGCCGCCGACATAATAACCCTGTGTTTTAGCCATCAGGCCGGGTTGAATGAGCGTTTAAGAAATTAACCCTCTTAAGAAGAGTACTCAACCTTAAAATCTTCCTGGAAGCATAGGTCAGCTAAGAATGTATCTACTCTTTTTCATGCTTCGTACTTCGAACGATGAGAGCACTTAACATGCAAACGTATCCTTGAGAATAACCTCATACCCATCGGAATTTAAAAAAGACGTTCTGACAACCCGGGTTTAGGGCTCATAAAATAAAAAGCGATCGCGACGAGAACCCTTGGCAGCTGACGGACAATCACTATAATTTCCATGACGTAAAATCGCCATTCCTGCCAAAATCTTCAAAGCTGCCATCCGCACTCGGAAATTACTCAGAAGCCAGAACTTTTCAAACGGACAAAAAAAAAAGACAGAAGCTGCCATGAAAGAAAAGTTAACAAGAAGATATTTCAAGTTATAAAATTTATATCCATGTATCGGCAATGCGTGCAGCAGAGGTTCAAAAGATTTTCAGAAAAAATGTTTTATAGCCTATCTGTAGGTGGTAAACTTATAGGCCTTCAGTCTATTTTTGGTTCGATAAAAATTGGGCTGTAACAGCCTTCGACTAAAGAATAGAGTTTGCCGGTTATTTCGATATGTATTGTGAATTGCTTCTTGCATTTGCGAAAAAAATGAAAGTAAAATCGCAGTTCAGAGGCTTTGAATGGTGATCAAGTATTTTACGACTTAATCGGCTAGTTTGAAAGAAGAGCTAAGAATGAACGTGAAAGGAAAAGGAGATAACGAATAAAATGCAAGAAATTGTGTTCGATGATTATCGACCACAATTATCGATCGATTATATCGTTTATTGAATCACTTCTATTAATTTAACCATTTATATTAATTTAACCATTTCTATTCCTTTTTCATACGAGAAGAATATTCATTCTGCTACTCAACTGGCTACTATAAAATATGTCATTCCTCAAAGCATATCGTCTCTATCGTGTTTTCTCTGTTTTTGTTCGGAAACCTGACATCACTTATTTCTTCTTTTTTACTCGATAACCCCTTTTTTTCAACAGTATTCTGATTAAAAAAATATTTTAGAATTCAAAAGTTGAATTGAATATGAGTTGAAATTTCAACTAATTCCAATTTGGAAAAAAGCAAACTGAAAAATTGCTTTCGATTTTCTTTTGCATATCAAATTTATTAAACTAATTGTCATAGTCTGGAACCTTAACAAGATTCAGTTGTTTTTCACTGATATTACGGTAGAAAAAATAACTGAAGGTTTGCTCTAATTAATCTGAATGAGATAAATGTTACTAAATTTTTGAGTAATTTCATATGACAATTTCAATACATTTTACAGAAACTATCCAAAATTCTGTAAATTCTGCTGAAAAGTATATGCTGTTGCAATTTTAAAGATATTCTTTACCCTCTATTTCAAAACTGATCATTTTTTAAATGATTGATAAAATCTAATTGACCATTTTAGATGTACATTGTATGGTAATGATAGGGGCGTCAATTAATATCTAGCGATGTTTTTGTCGAGAGAATTTTTGTTATTGGGAGGGACACGAATTCCCCCCTAAAAACTTTAAAACTACTAACATTAAACATTTACAAAAGTTCACTTAATTAATTAAATAATTACACCAAAATTCCTTATTATGTTTCTTCTTTATAATATTTTAAAAAGTAACAAAATCTAGGTTGAATATACATTTGGGAACAAATAGAAATTAATAAATATCACTAAATTGATTTTAATGGTAATTTTATTATGAAAAAAGTGGATTAGAAAAATGGAAAAATACCTACGATTCCAAAAAATGCAGTTTCCAAAGATTTAAGGTAATGGGACATTACTTTTGTTTTAAATCACAAATAAATTTTATTGTTTTCAGTGTTTTTCCAGAAAGCGAATTAAGAAATTAAATTACTTTCTCTCTAGAAAGATTTCCTTGGATATCTCAAGACTTGTGCCACACGAAAAAAAATACCAATTCGAATAAATGTTAAAAAATATACAAAATATATTTAAAAATTACAGTCGGCAATAAACATTAAAGACGTACAAACCTAAATTATGTGAAAATGACCCATATCAATGTTTGATGAATTTTGAGATTGACTTTACATGGAGAAGACTCCAGCACATATTAGAAGATTTTTTTTTTCTCCCTGAAGGAAATCCTTGTCAAGGAAGTCTAATTGTTACCAACTGTTTAGTAAAAAAATAGTTGCATCGCTAAATACGTATTCGAAATAGTGCATAAAAGTCGCCGTGTACGTTTAAAAAGAAATGTTACCCTATCAAAAGAATCTGATAAAGCAAGAAATCTTAGCAATTCCTTTCATCAGTTTTCATTACCCAATGATTATTATCGACTCTGAGGAAGGAAAATGGCTTCTTATGCGAGTTTCGTGTCGCCCACGCGTTAGTCGATTATGAACCATTAATCTGATATTATTTCTCTTCTCGTCGATTATACGCACACGTAGTATATAGGGACATGAGACATACGGGACAAGAATATGTGGATTGTGGACACTGCATTCAGGTAGCATTTCACTACCTGCCGAGACTGTGGGCAGGTCGGAATGCAGGTTATGGTGCACGTGCGTTCATATGTGCAATGTGCATTATCGTCCTAATACCGCTTTGCCCACCTTGCCCATAGTGCCCACAAACCCAAGAGCCAATACAAGAAGAACATGCACATGCAAGTCGAGCTGTCTTTATCAGAGGCACGAGCATCGTGGACCAGCCAGCCAGCCTTATGGTTGTTGGTAGGCAGGCAGGTACGCCCACGCCATTAGATAATTCATATCATTGATATTAGCAGCGGTAGGTAATGCGGTGCAACTGCATCATCGTCGTTGTCCGCCTAAAGATCCACTCAAGAGATCGGCGCCGCCGCTGCACGTTTTACTCATTCTTCTTGATTTGATATCAGAATACACCGTAAGGTGATACAATTTACTGAAAAATATTCTTACGAGATAAAGGTATTCTGGCCAGAGTAGCAGAAATAGCTATTTGTGATACAAGTGCGCAAAATAAGTGATTGCCGACGAGTGTGAGACTTTCAGCATGAGCCGGCTAAAGGCAAACGCTGAAATCGCACGAGTAGCAATTGTCTGCGCGCACGTGTATCACACGCTATTTTTTACAACAACCGTCCGAGAAAATTATTGTTCATCAATTTTTTACACTTTTTCACCGGGAACAGTTTTTTTAAAACCGCTAAATGAACGGGGATATTTTTCTGAGTCTTGGAGTGGTCACTGACTACCCTGTTTGATACGCAAATCTAATTTGTTTGAAATGATTTTCTGAGCTTGCCACTTGTCAGTTTTAATTTACGTCTTACTCATTATCTTATCCTAATTAAAGAGAGCTAATTAAAACCCAATTATTTACCCTAGAGCTACGACAAATCTCAAAGTGACATCTTGAACACCACTCCATGAGTTACACCCTTGAACGATCGCCTGAAACGATTGTCTTGAGATTTATTACCTCAAGGTGCTGTAACTAAGCACGCAGGTATATTCTCTAGATACGAGTATACATACCTTTTTCTCTACAAGTAGTGCAAACTCCTCTTGAAAGCATCACGTACTTCGCGGATAAAGCGTCCCGTAATACAAAGAATGAGCTTTCACTCGTTTCCGCTTTTCTGTTTCTTTGAAAGCTCTCCTTCCTTATTATTGTTAGCCAAAGAGAAGGAGAGAGATTCGGGTCTTGATGTAACGATGCTCGAATATCTCCTTTAACGAATCGAACCTCCCGGCGCAATTTGCGGTGAAACTTTCGTGAGGTAAGTTTGATCCCATTTTTCCGTATCCTTTCGCCAATTTAATTCCCAATTGTAGACCCAAAGTTGTTGGCATCCTTGACTAAAAAAAAAAAAAAAATTAGTTCGGTGAGTTTAAGTGAAAGTGACCTAAATTAGAATGCCAGGGTTGCATTGGAATGTTTGTATAAAAGGCTCTTGGTGCTTGTTGTGCAAAAAATGATTTATGGTTCAAATGATTCGTTGATTGAATAGAGATCACGTTGTGGGGTGTCAACCGGTCATCAGATTATAGACATTATGCTAGTAGAAGTCTATTCATTTTCAGAAGGTGATAAACCTTATAAATCCTATACTATTGGAAAATTCCATTGAAACAGGTTTCAACTCTTTTGTTCAATTATTAAATGCGGATACTTCTAAATTATCGATATTGGAATTCGAGTTTACACGAACTCTGTGAATGATATATAATCTCAGACAATGAGAAGGACTTTAGTAATCAGAATCCTGTATTTTAGACTATAACCTTCAGTCTACAGAGCACATTGGAATTGCATTAGTATTTAAAGTTATTAAACTTGTAATTTAATATTCTATTACTCAGTTAAACTAGATTTAACGAGTTTAACGGGTTCTCAGAAACAATTCAGGACATATGGTACATTGCTTATTTTCTAACAATTATTATATGCCATTCATAATTCAAACTTGCCAAACCAACATGGAACGCAATTATCCAATTCTTTGTTATAACTCAGAATATTTTTCGTAGTTGTGCAATTGAAGATTTTTTACCTAGAGAAAGCCTGATTCCCACGAAAGTAACACTGAAGTGACACTGAAGTGGAATAATATTTAGAATGAAAAATAGGAACACAAAACAATTTGAGGCAACAATGGAGGGACCAACAATGTGTTCGCTTCCAAGCTCGTGACTATGATGCAGTTGCATGGTAAATAAAGGTTACTAGCCTCTCCCATCAATAACGTACATACCCCCGTCTCCTTACAATCGTCTTGCGTCATTCGCTTCATAATTTGTTTTGTTATGGTGTCACAGTCTGCGCGTTAGTTCGCGGGACCACCATGGTCGGGTTCGGTACGCCCTCGGGTATATCCAGCGCTATTGTTTCTATTTCGTAATGCTTGCTATTTCCGGTTTCGTTAATCTCCAATTACGCAGCCGTAACACGCGCCTTCAGATAAGCTTTTCTGTTATTGATTTTCCTCGCGGGAGGATGCAGCAGGTGCTGAATGAAACACAACTCGAATTGAAGATGCCTTGATCTTTTGGGAAGTAAAAAACAATTTGGAACTACGGAGACAATTCAATTGTAGCAGGATCTCGTCTCACACGATTCAAACATGCATTTTTTAGTATAACATTGCAACAACATTATTGTGACAGTATTGGGCTCTTTTTGATCATTCTTTGTTGTAAACAGTGGAGCTTTTGTGTGTGTAATGAATTCAATTAAAATATGATTCGTCCATTTATTTGTATCATACCGCAAACGCAAAAGTAGAATGAACAATTTTTCAGTTTGAGACTGCAAACAAATTCTTGAGCCCAAATTGAAATTTATTATATAGATCGTTAAATAATTTAAAATAGCTGGATATCGGGTTTAAATATATATATATATATATATATATATAATTTAAAAAAAAGTTAAACAACCACCGCAGGGTCCCACTAAGAGCAACTGCCATCCAACAAAATGTCAATAGCCCCCAGCAGCAACGCGGTAAATCACACCTATGGCCACGTCTCACAACCGTGAGATGGGTGGTCATAGGCAACGACAAAATCACAACGATATATATATATATATATTTTTTTTTAATTCGATGCTCTGTAAGAGTTATTAGTTCCCACGAGGTTTACAAAATTAGATTGTCCTACTTCTAGTTTTTTTGTTGTTGTTTGTAAATTATGTATATTTAAAGGATACGTCTGGCAAAGATATGTAGACATGAGAACTGGATAAGGACCAAATTTTCGAAATTCTGTTTTTAACGATTTCAAGTAATTTATGACACTATGTATCGATACATATTAAGAATATGACAAAATCATTCCTCCTTTGACTCGAAAAAATGAATTTTTAAATTATAAGAATGTCAACTGGGTAAGAAGCATTTGATTTTCCGATCTAAAAGACAGAACATTCAAAGAAATCTTTTTCCCTCTCTGAAACATTGTAAATAATGGCCACATACTTCTATAATTGAACATGGAAAACTGGATAAGGACCATTTTGTTCTTATCCCTCCCACATAGAACAATTTTTTTTCATATTTTGAATACATGCTTTTATGACTTTATCAAAATTTTATATTTGAAAACCTATCGTAGAAAACTGTTTTGTTCATCCTGTAAAATTTCATTTTTGGTCCTTACCCAGTTGTCATTCTTATGTCATCATATGAAGTAAAGTTGATCAGTAAAAATAGAAGGTTTATCACGATTTGAATAATTTGTACAACCATATATTTAGAAGTTATATTATTAAACAAATTAGTAAAATTTTACTGACAAAATTGTTACACTAAATAATGTTGAAACATAAAAATCAAATTTGAAGTATTATTATATCGAACTTAAAATGTTATAATTACCTAGCAGTGTTTATTATCCCCTGATTGTGTATAATTTTTACTTTTTATATTAATTTCTCCAATATAAAAGGTTATGGTTTCAACTGTAATGAAAAAAGCCGACAAAACAGAATGAGTAATTTTCTTGTGCAGAGGTCGTTTAATTCATCAAATAGCCGTTTTACACTATAAGCAGGTACTTTCATCGGATCGTACAACGTATAATATTGCTCATTGCGCTTTAAAATTTACAATCAGTCAAGAGAGTAGCATAAAGACACAAGACGGTAATAATAACGTGCCATAAGGGAGGAGTCTTGCTTGATTGCGACTGTTACAGTTATATGTATATTCATGGTGGTTCAACAGGATTCTCCTGATACTCGCGTGCATTCAAATCGTATGTGTTTTCCATCTGCTAGCTATTAACCTCCATATGCAATTATTTGTATTCGTGACTTTAATGTCCGAAAGATGCGGCAAATTAGTAAAGGATTTCGAGCTATTCTATTTCAAACATGGAAAAGTCATAGTAGGAATTAGCAATACCCGGTTTAGCCTAGTTCAAGGCACGTAGAAAATTGACTATTAGAAGTTTCTAATAATGAAGGCGCGTTCAAAAATAATTAACAATATTCCCGAGACATGTTTTACACTATTTTCTCATAGACTTGAGCAACTTTTCTTTTGTAATTTCTGTTCATTTCTTTACGGTATAAATGCAGGGTGCTCACTGACTGGAAAATCGGGAAAAAGCCGGAAACTTGTTAGATTTGTTTTTACTTTTTTCAACCGGAAAATGTAATTTTTGACTGAGAAAGCCGGGAAATAGCCTGGCAATTTTTTTTAAGTTTGAATGGCCTCCCTGAATGAGTTGGCGCTGTGGAATATTACTCTTGTAAATACATCGAATGGTTTCAATTATTTTGTAGACGACGTTCATTAGAGATATTTTTATAAGATTAGAGCTAACAGCACATAGTGCTTGCGTCATTTACTCATTTTTTATGCTGTCGGATTTTTCATTAATAGTGTAATCGGCCTGTCAATTATTATTGCTGTCTGGCGAAACGAGTACAGAGCTTAAGAGATATGTCTGGGAAAGATAGAGAAATACGTGGGCGTATAAAGAGGAGCATGTCAATTAATAATGTGCAGTCAGCGAATACTGAGAAATTATGTATCGTCGAATATTCGATTAGATTTTTTCAGTTTCTCAATACAATGTTCATGCACATTGTGTTGATAAACTGAAAGGTTCTTTGCTGTTGGTTTGAAGATAGTATTGTCCTTGGCTGGCTGGATAACTGTTGATTCCACCCATGGTCGCAATTTCATGAGTGCACTGTTTTTTCGTAAATTCTGAATAGGATGTGCACTTCAATGAGCAGAAGTCAGGACCAGGATTTGATATTTGTTCTGCTAAGTATTTGAAAGGTCGTCCATGAGAGCAGGCAGAAATAAGATCTTCCTGACAACCTTTTTGCGAAGAGCCTCCATTAGGATAAAAATCGTAATGGCCAAGGTTGGATGGATAACCCAATAATCCACCATTTGTGTGTATGACTTCCACATAAAGAGCATCGTCAGGTGAAAGGCGATGATTCTCGGGAACAGAAACAAACAGAGGCCAAGCTGGATCCAAACCTAATAATATGTAAATATGTGAATTAAAAAATTAGCACTTTTCCACGGATCAAATTACGTTCATGGTGTTGAAATATAAATTTACGTACCTATAGTATGGTTTACTTTTCTATTTACATTTTGTCCCGCAATTCCCATCATATGAGCTCCAAGAGAATGACCGATTAGAGTTGTCGTTTCAGGATTCATACCATTTGCGTATAGAAAACTGATTAATTTGCCTATGTCAGGGCTCACCACTTTCAGCAGGTGTTGGCTGCCACGACAAGTGTTTGGCTGCCAAGAAGTTTTTCTGTCATTTTTTTCTTCGGTTTCCAGGAATCCTAAAAAGGGTTACGGTCGTTACGGTCACGGCTCGTTGCGGCTCATTGTTCACACCGAAGGGTCTGATTTTTTTCTACTTGAATTCACAATACATTTCATTTTTTTCATTTCAAACTGTAATTTACCGTGAAGGATTAGGGACGAGTCGAAGGACAAGTTCGACGAAAATTTATGAGGGCCTGTTTGACCTAGTCTCGCGGCTGCCACTGGCAGTCTTTGCAGCCAATGGCTGCCTTTTGGAGAGCCCTGGCCTATGTATTCTCCTACACGTGATGTAAATAATTTGGCTACTGAATAGGCCCCTTTAGCCAAAGGGCTCCAGTTTACTGTGATGATGTTCGAATCTGTTGTATTCTGCAGAGCTAGATAAAAAAACATTTTCTAATATAATTCTTCGCGATGAGTTTTTTTAATGTCATTTATTACTTTGAATAGGAATTTTGTTTTACTTAAATAAAGGGTGTTGCTACAGAGCTTGGAGAACCTAGATCGGAAAATTAATATATAGGAGAGTTTTTCAATGGTCCTGAAAAACCTCAAATTCTATAAATTTCCTAAACTCTGCTACCAACAGGTTGCTTTTGATTTTGAATTAATCTCGGAAATTAAAAAGTATGATACATCACAACTTGCTCATTACGTTCACTGTAAAAATAACTGTTTTCTAGTGGAATATTTTCAAAATTGAATAATTTTTCATTAAAATTTGATAAATTATATGATTTTAAATCAATAGCGCTTGGAATTAAACAATTTTTAATCATGCTAATCCTTCAACGATGTACGATTCTATTTCAAATTGCAAGCTCTAATAGCTAAATATATTTTTTTTTTTGAAAAGTTTGAAATTCGACAATTTAAAATTTTAATCGGACTGTCCATCGAAATCCTTCTTGTATAGTCAGGCAATTTTAAAATTCAAGTGTTGAAAACTGAATAAGTCAATATTTTAACTGGTTCGAAATTGAATTAACTATACATTCAAAAACTAAAAATGTTTAGTTTTAAATTGCGAGAACGTAAAAAATTGAGTAATTTGAGATTGTGTCTTCAAAGTTGGACAATTTAAAATTGAAAACTAGAAAGGTTGGCTAGGTTCGCCTAAATTTGGTGAGCGCAGACCAAGTATTTTTTATGTGACAAGACACTTCGATATTATAAAAATACATCCTATAAAATTGAAAAATATGTTTTGGAAATAGTTCGAATTACAAATTCTTTCCAACTAAAAATAATTCAAATAAAAAAGTTTCGAGTTTTGAAAAGAATGAAAGTTGAAATTAAACAATGAGGCAGATTAAAATTGTTCGTGCTTGAAGAAAATTAATTATCTATAGAAATATTGATGGAATTTTTTAATATAAAGTGTATTCGAGTTTGAACGTTTTTGTGTTTAAAAAGAATAACAATTCGAAATATTTGAAATGACTTCATAATTTTAAGTCTTATCCTTGAAATTTCAAGTACTGAGGATTTTAAATTCATTGAAACTTTAATCGGATTTTAGAAATTCGAAATAAACCCTGATTTAAAAATCTTACAATTAGGGTTTCACAAAAATTTTCGTTAGCTTCCTTTAAAAGCCCCTATTTTCCTGGAATTACGAGGGCTGGATTTTTTAAATATATATTTGGAAGAGGTCTGGCTTTTTGTTAACGGAAATTCTGTAGCAACCCTGATAGTATTCAACTTACAAAAAATTTTAAAACAGTAAAATTTTATTTTAAAGTGTGGAATTACCATATCGAACTAATTTGCATGATGGACTGTCGCTAGAACCCATAAATCCGTGCGTGATGATGTAAGTGTGTCGGTTCGTATCGAAATAACTTTCTTCTAATGTCTTTTCATTGTTGATTCTTAAAATTTTATATTCATCGCCGGATTCATTAGTATAAAGTTTAATAGTCACCACTTTGTTAAGGTCGGAAAAAACATTAAGTAAATTAAAATCAGGAAGCTCTAAATCAAATTTGACAGGATTCTCATCATCGTCAAAAATTATCAATGATTCATTGCTAAACATATTAATTTGTACTTGATAAAAATCTGTAAGCTCTCCCTTGATATTCTCAAGTGCAGCTGTGTCCATTTCGATTTCATTAATTGAAGGAATGTCTGGAATCAAGTTTGGGTTTTCGTTGGTAATATCGGGTAGCACCAGGCCTGGAAGGAGAGAATAAGAAAAAATTAAGTTTAAAGATATATAAAAAAGATGCTAATTTTTTGGATTTCAGGAAGATAGATGTTTTTTTACGATATAAAAATATTTTCTTTTTTAAGCTTGCATCGATCCGGGTCAAAACCCTTATACTTTCGGTCGGATGTCCGTAGTCACAGTAAAAAAGGTTCATTTTCGTTGTAGAGCATTTTGCTCCAATGATTATTTGACTCTCGTGATCATAATCAGCTATCCATTCGGAGCATTTTGATCTGCTTGCAGGTTCATCTGTCAGACTAATCAAAATGGCCGCAAATTTTTGGCGCGTATGTCCTATAACGACATAACCTAAGTAATTTGTCTAAACGCACACAAGTGGCAACTTTAATTAACAGGAGATATATTCTATTATCGCCAACGGCGATACCACTCTGGAAACACCAGTTCTCGTAAGATCACTGAAGTTAAGCATTGTTGGGCGCGGTTAGTACTTGGATGGGTGACCGTTCAGGAAATACTGCGTTGCTGTTGGCCCGTCGTGGGTGTGGTGGGCCCACATTGGTAGTAAATATCCACCTAGAAACACTACCCGAATCGGGTAGTGAGGCAATGAACTTTCGAGTTCAAACTGCTAATCAATTTTTTTTTTTTTTTTTTTTTTTTTTTATATTCTATTATCAAATTTCGTTATTTTTTTTATTTTTCAAGCACATTGCACTAGCAGAAATCTTAAAAAGCTCGCATATGAGCTAAAATACTCCAAGAACGTCGGCCATCTTGGCTTGATACATGATCCCGAATCAGATAATTATGATCTCAAAAATCGACCACTTCATTCCGGCCGATCAAAATGCTCTACATGATGTTATCATTTCCGCTGCATGTCAGAAAGGTATTGATTTTCGTATCATTTTCAACATTATTTTTTACTGTGATTAGTCCATCGTGCTTTTAAGCCAAGGTTATGTTAGTCATAATAAAGTTAGTCAGGAGTAAGTCAGTCACGATTAAGTAAGTTTGATTATATATTTTTAATATTTAAATAGTCTACGAAACCCTTTTGTATAAGCATATGTCACCTAATTTAACACTAATATTTTCATAATGAGGACTTACCAAATGTCAGCAATGTAGGTAATACGATCATGAACGCAAATTTCTTCATCTTTTTGCAGGGCTGCAATTTATTTTAGAGTAGTTCCACAATTATCACACATTGACACGGTAAAATTGATATTTAAAAAATGTTCATTCAGTTAAATTTGTTTATTTAATGCCAATTAGATTCTAAATTACAAAGATGTGTGGTGTTAAAATACAAAAAATTGATAAGATGCATGAACTGAGGGATAATGTATAAATCAGGTCGTACGAGGGCAATTCAAGATTAGCGACTGGCCTACGTTAAGGAACAGTCAAGGGTGCAGGATAGATTCCGGTGTTGCCAAAGAAAAAGTCCAGGTACTATTCAAATTTTTGAAAAATGGCAACTTTGGAATTTGTCCTGGGATGAGTCATTAACCAGCCGAGGCAGACAACCCGATGCGAGTAGATTGTAGAAGGCTACACGTCCCTTTACCTACAACGGGTGACCCTTTCATTGTCATGAGATTAAGGCCTGTTACAAAAACTGAAATGTTGAAAAAATGCCTCAATTAAATTTTAATTGGCTAAATCAATTTCCTTACATAATTAGAAAAATGCGAAAAAAAGATGATGAAAAACAGTTTTTATTTTCACTAATAAAGGAACTCTTTAAGTGCATACAAAATTATAATAATTTAATGAAGCTAATGCAGCCTATTAAAATTAAATTTATTAATATTATATCAAATTTTAATTTTTCTCAAGTGGCTCTAATCCTCTAACTATGGAAAGCTTGTTCGAAGAAAACAACCGCCCGCAAGACCCGCAGTCAAGTGTCCCCCTTGGGTTCTGGTATTTTGCGAAAAAATTCATTAGAGACTTGAGGAGACGTGTTGATTCTCATTTAGCCTTATGTATCGTCGAATATTTTGTTATTATAATTTTTTTTAGTTTATCCAGACAATGTTCATGCACATTTAGTTGATGAACTAAAAGGTTCTTTGCCATTGGTTTTAAGATAGTATGAACCTTGATTTGCTGGATAACTGCTGATTCCACCCATGATCGCAACTTCCTTTGTACACGTGTTTTTAGTCAATTCTGAATAGGATTTGCACTTTAATGCGCAGAAGACAGGACCAGGATTTGATATTTGTTCTGCTAAGTATTTGAAAGATCGTCCATGAGAGCAGGCAGATATGAGATCTTTCTTACAACCTTCTTGTGAGGTGCCTCCATTAGGATAAAAATCGTAATGGCCCAAGTTGGATGGATAACCCATTAATCCACCATTTGTGTGTATGACTTCCACATGAAGAGCATCGTCAGGTGAAAGACGATTATTCGCAGCGACAAAAACAAACAGAGGCCAAGCTGGATCCAAACCTACAAATATGTGAATAAAAAAATGAGCACTTTTCCACGGATCTATGGTCTACGGCGGTTAAAATTAAATTAAGGTTGAAATATAAATTTACATACCTATAGTAAGGTTTACTTTTCTATTTACATTTTGACCCGCAATTCCCATAATGTGAGCTCCAAGAGAATGACCAATAAGAGTTGTTGCTCCAGAATTCATTCCATTTTCGTATAGAAAATTGATGTATTTGCCAATGTACTCTCCTACACGTGATACAAATAATCTGGCTACTGAATAGAGCCCTTTGGCCAAAGGGCTCCAATTTACCGTGATGACGTTAGAATCTGTTGTTTTCTGCAGAGCTAGATAAATAAAAAAATAATAATTCTTTGCGATACGTTTTTTCTCATTTATTACTTTGAATAAACAATAATGCAGATTTAAATGTTTTGAGATTGGGGGAAATTAATTATCTGTTGGAATATTGATGACATTTTCGAATTTAAAGTGAATTCGAGTTTGAAAGTTTTTGTGTTTAAAAATAACTACAATTCGAAATATTTGAAATAAGTTCAGAACTATTTTAAATCTTATCCTTGAAATGGAATAAAATTTCAAGTAGGTGAAACCGCCCTACAGTAGATAGGAAAAAATTCAACAGCATATAGCTGCAACAGTTTTCAAAAATAAAGAAAGATTATCGTTGTTAAACATTTTTATTAGACCTGGTCAAGGGTAAGATTTTGACACCTTTGTCCATCAATAGGTAATCGTTTGTGGTATTACTTCTGGGCAAGACAGAATACTCAATTCTGGATAATTATAATTTATCATTAGTATACTTACTATTAAAATCAATTAATTGAGTAAATGATAGTTGAAACTATGATTATTTTACAAAAATCGCAAAAGTTTAAATTATTGACATTTTTTTATCTCTGATGTACCGTGAGTTGGTACGATTGGTACGATATGTTTAATCTCCATACAATTTAACCTGACTTGCGATGATAAAAAAGTGCAGCATTTTTACATACCTTAATCCTAAAAATGATATGTTTTCCCCAAAGGCTCCTTAAAACACAACTAAAATTTATGAGCTTTTTAATAACTAATAATTTACACTTTTTTCTTAGTTTATTATTTGCCAATTTTGACAGCGACATTTTTTGTAATTATCCGATTATCTACTGTTGATTATCTACTGTTGGAAAATGTATTATCCAATAAAAAGTCCTCAAATATTTATAAAAATTAAAGAAAGAACACTTTGTATTAATAAATATTGTTCAGTAAACTTCAAGCTTCGATTCTTATGTATAAACATGTCATAAAAATGTTTCATTAAGTTAAAAAATATGAATAAAGAAGAGGTGAAATTTTTCTTTTCAGGTTAAAAATTAATTTTTTGCTCTCACGCATTAATTAGTTATAAAATTTCAATGAAACTTCGTTAGAAAATACAGTATCCTTGGTGAAACGTTATACTAACAAAAGTAATTAACATTTTTTGTCAGTTTTCCAGTTAATTAAGATTATCTACTGTAAATCATTATCTACTGTAGGGTGATTTCCTCTATTGAAGATTAAAAATTTTAATTCATTCAACTTCAATTGGATTGTAGAAATTGAAAATAAACTCCAATTTAAAAATCTTACAATTAGTTTTTCAAACAAATTTTGTTTGGTTTCCTTTAAGTTTGAAATGCCCCTAATTTTCCTAGAGTTATGAGGTTTGGAATTTATGAACTAGAGTTATAAAACAACCCTGATAGTATTCGTCATAAAATTAACCAATTGAGGTTTTAAAACAGTGAAATTTTTTTAAATGTTTAGAATTACCCTTTCGAATTAAACTGCATGATGGGCTGTCGCTAGAGGCCACCCATCCATGCGTTATGATGTAGGTGTGTCGTTTCGTATCAAAATTACTTTCTTTTAATGCCGTTTTATTATTCGTTCCCAAAATGCCATATTTATCGCGGGATTCTTTAGTATAAAGTTTAAAAGTTACCACTTTGTTAAGGTCGGAAAAAACATTAAGTAAATTAAAATCGGGAATCTTTAATTCAACCTTGACAGCCTTCTCACTATCGTCAAAAATCGTCAATGATTCCTTGCTAAACATGTTAATTTGTGCTTTGTAAGATTCTGTAAGCTGTTCGTTCATTTTCTCAAGTGCAGCTTTGTCCACTCCATTTCCGGTTTTATTCACTGAAGCAATGTCTAGAGTCATGCTCTGTTTTTCGTCGGTATTTTCGTTCGGTATCACAAGGCCTGGAAGGAGAACATAAGAAAACTCACGTTTAGAGATATCCAAAAAAGATTATTACATTCTTATCATAATGAGAAGGTAGGGTAGGGTAGAATTGGGTACACGTCCTGACATCTTCCATCAATAGGTCCACTAACATGAACTACTCATACCCACTGGCAGCCGCTGACAGCTGTTATTGAGATCATGGTTTAGGTTAAATTGTTTTGCGGCGCAGAAAGTATTTTTTTCGTCAGTGTTTCTTTTTGGTACTGACATTCAATCCTATCTGCCATTGATATGAAGTAAGTATAATTTGATGCGTAATTATGTATTCTTATAGTACAGATAGCTTACTGTTCAAAATATTTCGTGTTGTTTAAGAAATGTTGATTGCAAATTATGGGAACGTGGGGGGGGGGGCAAAAAGTGCCAAGTGACAATTTTTACCCCTGTCGTTTTATGTTGTTCCTCCACCTGAAACTTCTACATCTACAAGAGTAGAGCTAATGCAACTGAATGCGCTTCCTATACCTTGTCCTTTTACAAGAGTAGAGCCAGTGCAAGAAAATGTGAATCCTAGACCTGGTCCTTCTACAGAAGAGTTGTCTGACTGTCCTCCGTCAACACTAGGTAACGGCGCTGAATTCTCTCCAGAAGTAATAAGACCAACGACGACGTTCCGCTATAATAACTGAGACACTCGAAAAAAAGTCTTCACAGCAGGAACAGGAAAAAACCAAAGCTAAGAAAATTCCTGACAAGCAGAGAAAGTTGCAAGTAAAGAGGAAAATATTGACCAAAAAACGTGCTTCGAGTACAGTTTCCAGTTCTGGGGATGAGGAATATTTCTGTGTGGCCTGTTCTGAAGCTTATTCTGAAAGCATCCCCGGCCAACAATGGATCCAGTGTCACGTATGCAAAAAATGGACCCATGAAAAGTGTGTTGCAAACCGGCAGTCGACAACATTCGTCTAATGTCTTACGTATATTTTAAAGCAAAAAACAAGGCAATATCTAATTTCGTTTGGACACAGGGTTAAGGAGAGTAAATTTTGGCACTTTTAACCCCACCCTACTCTATTGTTTTTATGTGAAAAGTGACTATCGTGGATTTCTCCAAATCTCCACGTTTCGAGACCACCTGAATAAAAAAAACAGGTTTTACAATGGTGTCTGTCTCTGTCGTTGTCGTTGTCTTTGTATACTGGATAACTTTTGAAAGATTAATCGGATTTGGTTGCGCTTTGGCACAGGTTCTTAGGAATCAAAACGAAGAATTGAGTTCGTTTATCAGCCATTTTGAACAAAAATTCAAAAAGTTATAGCATTTAAAAAATTGTTGAGACCTACAAGATTATCGTAGCAACTTTTTGAATTGTCTTGAAAATTCGAAAATTCAAATTTTGATCGCACAAAAAATAATGAAAAATAAAAAATTCCATTTGCGGTCAAACTATGCAAGATACAAAAAAAGAAATTAAATTTTTAGACAAAAGACACAAGCTACGAAAAAAATAAATAGACAAAAGTTGTTTACCCCAAAAAGAGCTACACATTTGTTATTAATCATTTTTTGATAGGATGCGTAGTTTTCTCTTTAATCGTTAAAAATAACATTGGAATACATTTTTTTCTGGAGAAACGACGCAAGGTACTAAAAATAATTCAATTTTTGGACTAACAATATAAGAGACGAAAAAAATGAATAGACAAAAGTTGCTCATCCAAAAAAGAGCTACAAATTTTTCATGAATAATGTTTGACAGCACGCGTAGTTTTTGTTTTAATCGTAAAAAATAACATTCACAATTTTTTTAAATAAATAATTTGTTTGAAAAAATGACACAAGGTACGAAAAAAATTAATAGACAAAAGTTGGTCACCCAAAAATAAGACTGAAAATAAAATAAATTTTTTTTGGAAATACGACACAAGAGACGAAAAAAATTAAAAGCAAAAGTTGTTCAAACAAAAAAGATCTACAAATTTTTTATAAACTCTTTTTATATAATAAGCCTTATATATATATATATATATATATATATATACCTTCCTAGAACTGCTGGCCCATGCAGTTTCTCAGCGCGCAGGGCCAGAGACGTTTGCGACTTGCCTCGGAAGGGCCGTAGTGCGCGAGTACTCAATCGAGTATATTGCGCAATATTATACATTCCAATTGAAAACGGTTCAGGCCTAAATTATATCTACAAATTTGCTTAGAACGACCTATGCATATTTTTAGTTTAAATCGTAAAAAATAACATGGAAAATAAACAAAAATTAAATTTATGGAAAAACGACACAAGTTGCAATAGAATGTTTAATAACAAAACTGTTTTTTTTTTATAGGATGCGCACTTTTATTGAATTATAAGAACAAGACAATGAAAATACGTATGTTTTAATACTAATATACATATTATGAATTGTAATAATATGAACTTATTAAAATGATACATTTTCAGGGTTGCTGAGAATAGAAATTAGTGCAAAATAAGGAGCAAATATTAAAGTTCTCATGAAAAATAAAATTTGTACATTATTTTGCAATATCTGAATAAGCAGTACCAGACCGAGGCAGATACGTGATGAGAATGTGTTCGTTAACGCCGAAGGAGCTTTAACAAAAGAGAATTCACAATCACCAAATTACTGTTGTTCATGCTTTGACCTTTAAGTTTAAACGTTCTGTGCACAAATGTGCGCGCGAAGTGCGAGATAAAAATATTATCGAGTGCGAAGTGCGAGAACCAACAGTCGCGCGCCCCAGGCGCGCTCATACTTGCGAACTAAGCGAGCCACTACGAAGGTAGATGATTTTTTACGCCACTTTTCTGGGGTAATAATATGTTTTAGAATTAATATAAAAATATTATCTTTTTTCAGGGTTTCGTGGATCCGGGTCGAAACCCTTATATGTCCGTAATTCGTCTGTCGTACTTTAGCCCAAGGTTATGTTAGTCATGATAAAGTTAGCCACGACTACAGAAGTTTAATTATGTATTTAATGTTTAGATATATACAAGTTAAACATTCTAAATAATATATTTAAATAGTCTACGAAACCCGTTTTGTGTAGGCGTATGTCACCTAATTGAACCCAAACTTTTCATAATGAAGTCTTACCAAAAGTCAGCAATGTAGGTAATAAAATCATGAACGCAAATTTCTTCATCTTTTTGCAGAGGTGCAATTTATTTAAGCTTAGTTCCACAATCCACAAAAAATAGGTTTAGGTAGTATTATGAAAATTTACTCGATTGATCTACTACTCCTTACTGTTAGTCACTGACTTTGTCCAAAATGTTTTTTTGAGACAGAAAATACATTTATGACTCTTTTGCAATATGAGAAAGTTGTTGTTTGAAATCAGGAATTCTACTATCTAAAACTGCTTCACAATGTTTACGCATGTTTTATTTTTGACTGACAGAATATAAATATAAAAAGTGGACTTTCAAAAAATACGTAATGCTTCTTTCTGGCATTTTTGACGTTCCCCTCTTTCCCTTTGTAACGCTTAACATTTTATTTTAAATAAATCGATACATTTTAAAATTTACAACACAGAAAAAACAGGAGATAAACTTTACATCGATTTCCGACGAAAGATTATCTGCAACAAAAATTAACTTCGGAGGATAAACTTTACACAAATATCGGTTAAACGTTCTTTTGTTTTTCCATGACAAACACATGTATTTTGAAAGACGCGAAGTTGGCTGAACAAAACTTTATCGCTCTAATAAATTTCCTGCAACAAATTTTATTCTTAGTTTTTTCTGTGAAGCATATTCGGAAATAATGAAGTAGTGTATTAATTTTGGTATTATGTTTAAAATTTCACTTGAAGAGTCTGGTATTGTGGAAAATTATCAATACCACCTATGCCTAATTCGAATTTTTTCACATTTGTTAGTTTTGAAGGCATCATAAGAATCACATATGAGAGAATAGAATGGAGTCCAATATCAGTAGGATCTTACGTCAGATCTCGACGTTGAGCCAATCGAAAAACATGTCACAGCTCAATGATAAACTTTTTAAAATTAAAAAAAAAAAGTTCCGTATCGCACAACGGTCGGTTCGAAATTTGAAATTTCGATTTTCTGCATAGTACACTCGATAAATAAAGGTTGTGTATACATAGCCGGTACCGATAAAAAAAAATTGTCGGTACGGTAAAAAAAATTACCGGTACCCACAATTTTCGTTACCGGTTTGTCTAAAAAGCATATTTTGAGGATGGAGCCTAGGCTGCCGGCAAAATATTAAAAAATTAATTTTTCTCCCGTATGTTTAATGCTACTGTTTGATCCTCAATATCGGTCATCTTGTTAGTTGACGTCGCAGACTACAAAACTTTGGAAAAGGTTCAGGATAAAACTGAACTTATTTCTGTGACTAATCACAGAAGACGAATCAGAGAGATTCAGGGATAGAAGTTTGAGCAACATTATTTTTGTGACCAGACGCAAGGGTGCCTTCCCGCCCCCGCAAAGTGTTGGAAAGGGATTTGACCAAAATTATTTCTGTGACCAGACACAGGGGTGCCTTCCCGCCCCCACGAACTGTTGGAAAGGGTTAGGGGTTTGACCAACATTATTTCTGTGACCAGTCACATTGGTGCTTTCCCGCCCCAAGAGGTGTTGGAAAGGGTGAATTTCATGAATTCCTCGAATTTAGTTAATTCCCTGAATTCCATTAATTCCGTGAATTCCATAATTTCCATGAATTCCGTTAATTCCGTTAATTCCATAAATTCCGTTAATTTCATAAATTCCGTGAATTCCACGAATTCCGTGAATTCCATGAATTACGTGCATTGCATGAATGCACGTAATGCTAATTAAAAAATTGACTATTCCAAATTCATCAACTGCAATGTTGAATGTTCTAACTTGAACAATTTTTAATGTGAGTTTGAGAGCACTCAAGAGTAAGGCGGAGTGAAAATGCTAAAACAAAGCAAATCGTTTGAGCTGAGGTGAAAAAAGCTTGTGGGTTGGCATTCAACAAAAGTGAAAAAAATTTTAATCAGTAAAATTTAACGATTTCAAATTCAAAATATTTCCTATTAGTTCAAAAAATATGACGAATTTGTTATATATATTCATAGCTTTTACTAGTGAACAAGAATAAAAAATTACGAAATTTAAAAATAAATATTTCGCTCAGTAACAATTTTTGTGAAAATGTGCAAAAACATGTTTTTTTTGGATTGAGTCGCACACACGTTAAAAAAGGTTGAATTTGTCGAACCTGAAATTTATTCAGCTTGAACCAAAGAAACATTTTATCATTTTATTAATCACTTTTTAATCGGACGCGTAGTTTTTGCGTCATTTGTAAAAAACTGTTTTAAGAATAAAATAAATTAAATTTTTGGACAAACGACACGAACCACGAAAAAAATTAGAAAAGAGCTACAAATTTATTATTAATCATTTTTTGATAGGATGCGTAATTTTTGTTTCAATCGTGAAAAATAACATTAACAATGACAATTTTTTGTGGAAAAACGGCGAAAGGTACGAAAAAAGATGAATAGACAAAAGTTATGCAACCAAAAAAGATCTACAAATTTGTTATAAACTTTTGTTAAAAAAATACATTTAAAATAAAAAAATGAACTTTTTGGAAAAACGATACACGCTACAATAACATTTTATCTAACACAATTTTTCGCCTTAATTACATTTACAAATTTTCTTAGAACCACTTTACGCTAGGGTGCATATTTTTGGTTCAAATCGTAAAAAATAACATTGAACATAAACAAATTAAATTTATGGAAAAACGAAATAAGTTGCAATAAAATGCATAATAACAAAATTATTTTTTTTATAGGATGCGCACTTTTGTCAATTATAAAAACAAGACAAGGAAAATACGTCTGTTTTTAATATCAATGCATATTTTGATTTCTAATAATATACATTTATTGAAATGATATAACATTTTCACGGTAGCTCAGGATAAAATTAAATGCAAAATCAGGAACAAATATTAATCATGGTAAATACAATTTGTACTTTATTTTGCAATATCTAAATAAGCAATCACAGGCCGAGGTACTGAAATAAATGTAATATACATTTGATATAATAATATTGAACATATAATGTAGAAAATTTCGCATTTTGGACAAAGTCGAGCGCGAAGCACGAGGTACGTGATGAGAATTTATTCGTTAAAGCCGAAGTAGCTTTCATAAAACAGAATTCACAATCGCCAAATTACAGTTGTCGATGATTTGACCTTTAATTTTAAAATGTCTGTGCACAAATGTGGGGGAAAATACATTATCGAGCGCGAATAATCTAGTGAAGCTAATGCAGGCTATTAAAATTTAATTTATTAATATTTTATGAAATTTCATTTTTTCTTAGCCGGGTCTAATTATTTAACAATGGGAAGGTCAAGTGTATTGTGAAAAATTGTAGGGTGATGGGTTTCTCGCACCCCAGAAATTGCGAAGAAAGACATTGTACTCTTGAGGAGACGTGTCGATTCTCGTTTTACCTTATTCGTCGTTAAATATTTTTCATCTGTTTATATTTTTTTATATTATCAACACAATGTTTATGCACATTGTGTTGGTAAATTGAAAGGTTCTTTGCTATTGGTTTCAAGATAGTATTTTCCTTGTTTTGCTGGATAACTGCTGATTCCACCCATGATCGCAATGTCATTATTCGTGCACTTTTTTTTCGTAAATTCTGAATAGGATTTGCATTCGAATGCGCAAAATTCAAAACCAGAATTTGATATTTGTTCTGCTAAGTATTTATACGATCTTCCATGAGAGCAGGCAGATATGAGATCTTCCTTACAACCTTTTTGTGAGGAGCCTCCATTAGGATAAAAATCGTAATGGCCCAAGTTGAATGGATAACCCAATAACCCACCATTTGTGTGTATGACTTCCACATGAAGAGCATCGTCAGGTGAAAGGCGATGATTCTTAGTGACAAAAACAAACAGAGGCCACGCTGGATCCAAACCTAATAATATGTAAATATGTGAATTAAAAAATTAGCACTTTTTCACGGATAAAATTACTTCCATGGTGGTTAAAATTAAACTAAGGTTGAAATATAAATTTACTTACCTATAGTATGGTTTACTTTACTATTTACAGTTTGACCCGCAATTCCCATCGCATGAGCTCCAAGAGAATGACCGATAAGAGTTGTCGCTTCAGGTTTCATTCCATTTTTATATAGAAGATTGATTAATTTGCCAATGTATTTCCCTACACGTGGTACAGATAATCTGGCTACTGAATAGCTCCCTTTAGCTAAAGGGCTCCAGTTTACTGTGATGATATTTGAATTTGTTGTATTCTGTAGAGCTAGGAAAATACAAAATATAGATTTATTACTTTGAATTGGAATTTTGTTTCATTTAAATAAAGAGTGTTCCTACAGAACATAAACTCTTCTACCGGCAAGTTGTTTTTGGTTCTGAATTAATTCATTCAAATTGTTCTTTTATAGTTAGGCAATTTAAACATTCGATTGTTAAACATTAAATGGGTTAAGGCACTGACTAGTATTACGGAATTTTCCGTAAAACTAACCGGTTAATTTTAGTTGTAGGGTTAGCATTACGGAATTTGCCGTAACATTAGACCTGGATGAGCTGGCAAAGGGATGAAGACAAATTCCGTAACGGTAGACAGTTCACAATTTAAAATCTTAAGGGTTTGAATTGTACAGTTTTGAATTAAAAGCGTTTGTATTTAAAACATTTTTAAATAAAAGCTGAAGGTGTTCAAAAGTTAATTATACATTAAAACATTAAAAAATGTTCAGTTTCAAATTGAAAACGTCAAAAATGGATTAATTTCGGGTCGGGCCTTCAAAATTGAAAACTGGAAAGAGCGGCTAGGTTTGCCGAAATTCGGTGAACGTAGACCAAGTATTTTCATTGTGCCTAGAAACTTTGCTTTTATCAAAATACATGCTTTAAAATCAAAAAATATTGTTTGGAAATAATTCAACTTACAAATTATTTTTTTCCAATTAAAAAGAGTTCAAATCGAAAAGTTTCGAGTTTTAAAAAGAATGAAAATTGAAATTAAACAATTATACAGATTAAAATTTTTTGTGCTTGGAGGAAATTAATTATCTATTGGAATATTGATGAAATTTTTGGAATTTAAAGTGAATTCGAGTTTGAAAGTATTTGTGTTTAAAAAGAAATATAATTCGAAATATTTGAAATTTGAAAGGATTTCAGAATTATTTTAAATCTTATCCTTGAGATGGAATAAAATTTCAAGAACTGAGGATTTTAAATTTGAAATTCATTGAAACTTGAATTGGATTTTAGAAATTTAAAATAAACTACGATTTCAACATCTTACAATGATGTTTTCAAAACAATTTTGTTTGGTTTCCTTCAAATGCGTCTAATTTTCCTACAATAATGAGATCTGGAATATTTTTTTAATTAACTTGGAAAAGGTCTGGAATTTATGAATCAAAATTCTGCAGCAACCCAATTAACCAATCGAAATTTTAAAATAGTGAAAGTTTAGAATTACCATAACGAACTAAGTTGCATGATAAGCCGTCGCTAGAAGCCATATATCCGTGCGTTATGATGTAGGTGTGTCGTTTCGTATCAAAATGACTTTCTTTCAATGCCGTTTCATTATTGACTCCCAAAATGTGAAATTCATCGCCGGATTCTATAGTGTAAAGTTTAATAGTTACTACTTTGTTAAGGTCGGAAAAAACCTCAAGTAAATTAAAATCTGGAAGATTTAAACCAAATTTGACAGGATTCTCATTATCGTCAAAAATCATAAGTGATTCATTGCTAAACATATTAATTTGTGCGTGGTAAAAATTTGTAAGCAGTCCCTTAATTTTCTCAAGTCCATTTTTTCCTACTTCGTTTCCAATTGAAGGAATGTCTGGAATCCAGCTTGGTTTTTCGTTGGGTATCACAAGGCCTGGAAAGAGAGCATAAGAAAAATTTAGTTTAGAGATATCCCCAAAAGATTATTATCTTTTGGATTTCACGAAGGTATATAATTTGTGCGCCACATCTCAAGGGTAATAATATATTTTAGGATAAATATACTAAATATACTTTTAGGCCAAGGTTATGTTATTCATAATAAAGTTAATCAGGAGTAAGTTAGTCACGACTAAGCTGCCGTGATTTGGAAAAACACCGTTAACTGCAAAAAATCGAAAAATGAGTTTTTTATATCGTTGGAATCGTGATAAAAAGATACACCTGATTATTAAAATAATTTTTTTAAATTGTTAATAACTTTAAAAATAATTATTGCATAATTTTTGGAAAACACCGTTAACTGCAAAGATTGGCGAGTTGTGATTTGAGAGAGAGCCGTATCTGACCGTTAACTGCAGGCGTAAATCAGAGACGACTAAATACGTGACGTCAAAATTCGAGAAAAGGCCGTAACGGGTAGTTACGGACTTTACCAAAATTATTGGACGGCGATTTCCAGCCTTCGTGATTTCAGAGAGGTCCGTAAGTGCTTACGGCGTTCTCCGGAATCATCGAACCCCGAGAAAAAAGGTTTGTGATTCGAGAAACGCCGTATCTGCACCTATTATTAGTTTCAAAATGCAAATTTACTATTGAATGTCTGTATTTGTTATAATTATTAACAGTCTTAAGTTAACAAGAAGCTATATTGTTAAAAAATGTAATAAGTAAAAATAATGTTTGTAAATCATTTCAATTGTTTAAAGTGGAAAAAGTGAATTGGAAATTTTCAAAGAAAATTAATGAAATTGTTTTAAAAAATTTGTTTTATTTAATACTTTTAATTGGTTTTCAAATTCAAAAATATATCGATTTCTTTATTTATCGATTTCTCGATCGATATATGTTTAGTCATATTATGTTTAGTCATTTATTTCAAAATTAACATTTAAAAAATGTATTTTATAATATTTAATTTTTTATGATTATAACGTGGAATTTGATTATATGATTATAATCCAAGTATGTTTAAAATCACTTCATTTTCAGTCAATAATTTCGTGTTTGATTGTTACTCCAAATATTCGGAATTTATGTACATTTAATAAATAAACATGCATTATTTCCGCTAGAATTTCGTATTATTTATTATTAATGAAATTTAATAAAACTTATAACATTCTTATATATATATCCGGTTTTTTTTTTAGTACCGACTTCCAATTTATTGAAATAGATAACATTAATATCTATTTGGCTGATTTAAAAACAAGCGCAAAAAAGATCAAACAATTATGGATATTAATAATAATCTTATATGCAATATTTCATAATAAATATAATTTCATAATTGACTAATATTTTATAATAATTCCACTCATTCATATTCTTTTGCCGTGAACGGCGTTCTCTCAAATCACGACAGGCCTATTTCTGAGGTCCGTAATTCGAAGAGAGCCGTATCTGCCCGTTACGGCGTTTTCTCGAATTTCAGCATCCCAATCAACACCGTTAACTGCATTTTAGATAATTAATCAACATTTTTTAACAATTTTTCTTGCAAAAATGAAAAGATCGTATGCAAATTAGTCAAGAACAACAAAAAAAAATGCAGAAAATGAATAAGAATCCCCGATACACGCGAATAAAGATTCGAACAGTTTTCGTCGATTTTCTCGGCTTCGTTCATTTTGCAGTTAACGGTGTTTTCCCAAATCACGGCAGTAAGTTACTATATTTAAATAGTCTACGAAACCCTTTTTGTGTAGGCATATACCACTTATTTAACATAAATTTTTTTATAATGAGAAATTGAGGACTTACCAAAACTCAGCAATGTAGGTAATAAAATCATGAACGCAAATTTCTTCATCTTTTTACAGAGCTGCAATTTATTTTAGCGTAGTTCCACAATCCACAAAAATTAGGTTTAGGTAGTATTATGAAAATTTACTCGATTGATCTACTACTCCTTACTGCTAGTCACTGACTTTGTTCAAAATGTTTTTCACAGAGACAGCAAATACATTTATGACTCTTTTGTAATATGAGAAAATTGTTGTTTGAAATCAGGAACTCTACTATCTGAAACTGCTTTACAATGTTTACGCATGTTTTCTTTTTGACTGACAGAGTATAAATATTAAAAAAGTGGATTAAAAAAAATACGTAATAAGTTTTTCTGTCATTTTAAACCTACCCTCTTTCATTTTGTAACGATTTTTCTGCTGTAAGTTTATGTAACTTTAACATAGGCATAATGCTGGAGGTGACTTCCCCTTCCCAACACGCGTTACGTATTTTTTGAACGTTCCCTAAGCTTAAAATTTTATTTTAAATAAGTCGATAAATTTTAGAATTCGCAAGCATATTCGGAAACAATGAAGTAGTTTATTAATTTTGGTATTATGTTTAAAATTCCACTCGAAGAGTCCGGTTTTCCGGAGACTTTCCCAAAGTCTGGAATTTATAAAAATTCACCTGGAAAGTGTGTAGAATTTTGGAACAAAAGTTCTGTAGCAACTCTGATAATAACTAACTTGAAATTAACCGATAGGAATTTTTAAATAGTGTACTATATTTTCAAACAAGTTTAGAATTACCATATCGAACTAAAGTGCATGATGGGCTGCCGCTAGAGGTTATATGTCCGTGCGTTATGATGTAGGTGTGCGTTTCATATGAAAATGACTTTTTTTAAATGCATTTTTATTATTTATTCCCAAAATGTGAAATTCATCGCGGAATTCTTTTGTGTAAAGTTTAACAGTAACCGCTTCCTTAAGGTTGTAAAAAATCCTATGTAAATTAAAATCTGGAACCTTTAACTCAAATTGAATGGGATTCTGCTTATCGTCAAGATACATTATTGACTAATTTTTAAACTCATTCATTCGTTTTTAAAAATCACCTGTAAGCTCTTTTTTGATTTTCTCAAGTGCAGCTTTGTCCACTCCGTCAACAATTCTACCAATTAAATTAACATCCGGTATCAAGCTTGTTTTTTTCCGATGGTTTTTTACGTCACTTGTCAAAGGTTATAATATATTTTAGGATAAATATGAAAATATTTTCTTCTGTAGGGTTTGGTATACCATGGTCGAAAGTCGAAGCCTTTATACTTTCGGCTAGATATCCGACCGGCCGTCGCACATTCAAACCAAGATTAGGTTAGTCTTGATGAAGTTAGTTACAGTTAAGTAAGTTTATACATATATAATTTATATTTGAAAATATTAAAGTGAAAAAATTTAAATATACTATATTTAAATAATCTACGAAATCCTTTTCTGCAATCGCATGGCACCTACTTTAACTAATCTGTATGTAACGAGGACTTACTGAGAGTCAGGATTGTAGATATAAAAATCATGAACGCAACATCTTTTTCCAGAGCTGCCACTTATTTTAGCGCAGTCTTACATTTAATAAAAATAAAGAAAATGAATCAATTGATGTGAAACTACTTTAAAATTCTCACGAATTATCATTTTTATTTAAGTTGTATGCGTTTATATATGTAGAATGTACTCGATTGATATACTCCAAGAAATCAATTTATGTTTCTTTTGCAATATAATAAAATTTTTATTTAAAATCAGTTTAATGTTTATGTATTGTCGTTTTTACTTAAGTTTGATGTGTTCCGTAGCATACAGCTTATTCTATGCAATAATTCTAATCCCTTCATAAAGCTTTTTCTATAGTAAGTTTATGTAACGTTAACATTGGCATAATGCTAGAAGTGACTTCCCCTCCCCTGCAGGCGTTACGTTTTTTTGGAACGGCCCCTAAGCTTAAAATGTTATTTTAAATGAATCGATCAATTTCACAACTAGCAAGAATATCCAGTACTAATGAAGTAATTGATTAATGTTCGTATGAAGCCGAAAATTCCACCCGAACAGTCTGATTTTTCGTATGTCTTTCCCAAAGAGAAGGGTGCTGATAAATTCGTCATTAGATAGTAACTTCCATTGTATTGTGGAACATTATCAATACCACCCATGACTGAGTCGAAATTTTCACATTTGTTAGATTTAAAGTCTTGATAAGAATCACATTTGAGAGAATAGAATGGAGTGGATGAAATTCGAAGTGATTCAGCAAAGTATTCGTAGGATCTAGCATGACAGCAGGATGCACCTATCAAGGTTTCAGAACAACCTGGTTGAAATGCTCCTCCGTTTGGATAAAAATCAAAATTTCCGAGACGTTTTGGATGGCCCAATAAACCAGCGTTGGTATGAATAATTTCTACAAATTTGGCATCGTCAGATGAAATTCGATGATCTGAACCGATTAGCCCGAAGAGTGGCAAGGCAGGATCCAATCCTAAAATATTGAATACATTAAATAATAATTATAAATTATACAGGTTTCTTTATTTGTTGGAAGATATTCTTTAAATTTAGGACCCACCTATCGTGTAATTTACTTTTTGCCTAGCGCCTTGACCAGCCAGTCCCATGATATGAGCACCGAGGGAATGACCTACAAGAGTAGTCATGTTTGCGTTCATTCCATTATTTTCTAAAAAGTTTATCATTGAGCTGACATATTCTCCAATTGGCTCAACGTAAAGTCGAGCTGTGACGTAAGATCCTCCTGATAATGGACTCCAGTCAATAACGATAACATTACAATTAGTTTTTAGATAGGCTGTAAGCATATTACAAATTGTACATAGAATATGTTTATATATTAGAATATGTTTTTATTGCAATAAAATATTGATTTAAAAATCACCAACCGTCTCGAATTAATGTGCAGGATGGTCCATCGGCAGAATTAAGATAGCCATGTGTTATAAATCGAGTGGGACGATTTTTGTTAAAATGGCTTTGTGCCAATATATCACTATCATTTATTTTCAAGGCTTCGTAGTTGTCTTTAATTTCAGGAGCATAGAGCCTGAATGTTACAGTTTCGTTCATATCTTCATTGGTTGATAATGATGCATCGTTAGGCATGTATAGTCTTGTTTCAATTGGTTGATTGAAATCATTTTGGAAGTATATTACTTGTCTACCAAATTGTAGTATTTCTTTTGCCAAATAGTCTTTTATGTTCTTGCTGTTTCTCAGAAAATTCAGACTTATCTCCAAACTGCATTCAGCTGAACAATTTTGTATCGATATATTTAAAAATATGAAGTAATACTAATGATATCGAAAATGACAAAAAAAGACATAATAAAAAACAATTACGAGAAACTTACCACTTGATAGTATAGCCAGTAGCGACATAAGTAATATACAATGTTCCATTGTCCTTTCAAATAAAAATAAAAATTTTCTTGTTTTTATCCGTTCTTTAACACTCACAGAAATGCCCTCTTGTGCCAACAAAGATGAATCTGTTGATATAATGAATACAAATAGAAATGAACCTTTTCGGAGGAAAAGTTATCCTTCTTGAGAAACTTCACCTAATCTTCCAGCAAAATAATTCTTTTTTTATGAAAAAGATATTCAAGTGGTTCAAAATAAAACATACAAGAGGACGATGCTTTTATTTCAAGACGACTTTTTCTCTAATGAAACTTGCAATTTTGTATAAAATATGAATTAACTGTCCGTTTGGGTTAATCAGTGTTTGACAAGGTGAAACTCGGATGGAGATCTTCGTACTAGATGGATTTTTTATATTGTATATACTTTTGAAATAATAATATTAATACTAATGCATATTTTATAATATTTACCACTGCATACACCATTCAAACACGACAGCGTACTTATTAATACTAATTTGTTTGCAAAGCGTAATCTATTACAGACCTGCTTACTATTTTATTTTACCTTTTTATCTACAGCAAAAATAATTAGTTTAGCTTTTGTAGGTACATACATACAAATTTTTCACTATCAAAGTTATTATTTGGCTATGTAATGGAATTCGTATTAGTTAAATTATTTAACAGTTTTTCTAGGTGTTAGCAGCAAAATTTCCCAAATCCGTCTAGATTACAGTATAAGTGCATCCTTGTAAATATGTTGATTGAAAATATTCTTCGTTTGAAAATTTAGTTTACGTATTGTTATTACTTCGTACATATCGAATATTACCTTGTACGAATAGATAACTGCTATGTATAATTTTATCTACTTTTCTCTATTGTATGCATACGTAAATTTTTAATGCTAAAGAAAATGTTTAATTTTTGTTTCAGGTGAGTCAAGATTACATTTTCCTTCCTGATCTAAACTGTAAGTCTCATTTACTTTACATGAATGGGGAAGTTTACTTTTGGCATTTTTGAAATTTAGTTGTGAAAATTAGTTGTTGGGTATTTTTAGCCTTAATCTTAATTTGCATAACAAATAGCAAAATGAATTAAGATGATTTTGTGAAAAATGTCAAATTTTTCAACGACTTCATCAATGAATTGTATTGCATTTTATATCGAATTTTTTCACAGTATTTTGGAGGAGTGACGTTAGACGTTAAAAATGAAAAAGCTCAGAACCCGGCGGCTTTTCACCGATTTTGATAAAACCTTTTGCATTGTGTTGATAATATGTCTAGTAAAATGTTTAAAAAAATCTGTACGCTAATTTGAAAATCCATATTTTTTTCAAAAATTTCCTGAAAAGCAGAGTTTACAAATGCAGTACTGTGAACCTGAAAGGACTGATCATAAGTGAATAAGAATACAGTAAAAGTGCATTGATACCTTACAAAAAACCTTCAAAAAATAATGCACAAAAAGCAAAACTAAAACAGAATTAGAACAATCTCTTACTGCATTTGTAAACTCTGCTTGCGCAGTAACGTCACATGTCTTTCGGTGTTTGGTCAGCCAATTTTCATTCGTTACGTTCATTTATTGTATAATTATTGATTCATTATAATTTAATATCATGATCTGCTCAATAATATTACAATTTTAAGTATTTATGAGATTTTTAAGCGTTTTCTTCTTAATGAAGCACCCCGTCCCGAAAAGGTTTTTGATCATTATTTCGGAAAGGGTGCATCGAGAGGAAATGAATTTTTGCAGGCAACTTGTACATAAAATATACATGGAAAATCATGGTATGCACTTTTTCTTTGTCGGCCATACTTTCCGAGATATCCACCCTGGGAGTAGGGGGTGAGTTTGGCTGCGCGGATTTCACGCTCCTGACGTAGCTCATATCTCCAAATGAGAGGGGTTTTCGATGAAAATGCATTGAACATAAGTTGTAGCATGGAAAATTCTATATAATTTCAGTACTGTACACTTTTATCCAGAAACGACCCAATTTTGAGATATGAGCTACGAAAGGAGCGTACGATTTGCGCGGCACAACTCACCCCCCTACTCCCAGGGTGAATATGTCGTAAAATATTATTGGCAAAGGAAAAGTGAATACCATGATTTTTATGCATATTTTATGTACAAGTTGTCTGCAAAAATTCATTTTTACCGATGCACCCTTTCCAAAATAATCGCCAAAAACCATTTTTCGGGGGTGTTTTCGACGAGTTAGGGGTGTTTTCACCCTTCATTACGGGTCAAAATTATTGTTTAATTACTTCTTATGCCTTCAGGAATATGCATGCCAAATATTAATCATTTATTATTATTTTTTTTCAAAGTTCATAAATGTTAAAAACTTTTGGTCCGCCGGGTTCTGAGGTATAAACCTTAGTTGACTCCTCTATTTGGAATTAAAATGGCTCTTGGCCAATGTATTCTCGTCATGCATTTTATTTCGATTACCAAAGTTGAAAATTTTATGTTTTAAGACTTTTGGAATTTTAAAGCTTTTTTAGTGCAGCTAAGTTCATTGCTAAGTCACGACTGTATTTATTGTTTATGATTTATTTTTAATTTGATAGAATTTGCTGAGAAACAATGTGGTCAAATGTATTCACTGAATTTAGATTTAATATTATCGACATTTTAATCCGACAAAAAAGAAATTATTTAATACAAACAATTCGGAAAAAGAATATTGAATGATTTCAATTTGAAACTAAATCATTTTTAATGTCCTCAATTCATAATCTTGAATTCGAAACCCTTCAAAATTGAAATTCTCCATTTTTAATGATTTTCACATTTTTTTAGTTTTACCGTTTTATAATTGTTTAATTTTAAAGGTTCTAAACTGAAATGTTTAATTTTTGAACGCCTCTTTTGTATTATTAATACTAAGAGTTAAATTTTAAATATACAAATTTAATTGATCAAAATTTAATTTAATTAATCAAAATTTAATTTAATTAATCAAAAAGTAGAAAAAGTAACTCGGTGTTAATTTTTAAATAAACATAGAAACCTGTATATTTTAAAAAAATAATTGAACAATTGAAAATTAAGACTTGATAAATAATTTTTTTTTAATGCAAACATTTAAAATTGCACAATTTTTAATTTAAATTCTTAAAAAGGAAACGATAATTTTTCAATTAAGCATTTAAAACTTAATAATTAAGAATTTTAAAACTTACCAGATTTAACATTTACAATGTACACTATGTATAGACAATCTCAAAATTCATTAAACCTTTTTAATTATCTGCAAAATACGAAGAGATCCATTTTTAATTGTAGCTAATTTTAAAGGAAAGATCTAAGGGTACTTTAAAAGAAAATATTTAAGGTTAAAATTGTTTATTTAACAAAAGTTACCTGGATTTTTGTGCCTTTGCTTTCGCTGTAAAAAAAGCAGCACTTCTTATTCAATCCTAATAATCAAGGTCTAGTTTTATTCCTTGAAAGATTCTTTCCAACTCTGTTTGGTTTTTATTTATATTATTATTTGAAAGAATCATAAAGATATTGCCTTATTGTTATTATTTTTTTCAAATAGTTTAGATTAAAATTACTCGGATTTTTGTGATTCTATACTTTCTTCGTAGAAAAACTGAAATTCTTATTCAATCGTAATAATCAAGGACTGATTTTACTCCTGGAATTATTCTATTTTTGCAATTCTCTTTGTTTGTTATTTATTAAACTTAAAATCATTTAAACAAATAAGAAATATTTTTATTTTAATTAAAAACCAACCAAAGAGTGTCTAAAAATAAAATCATTTCAGGAGTATGATCAGTCCTTGATCATTACGATTGCATAGGCTAAAATAAGCTTCAGTATTTCTTTGAAAATTAGTTACAATAATAAACTTTAATATAACATTTCTATATAAACATTCTGAACTGTAAAAGCCTGGCATACAGTGAAATTCAAAATATGATAATCGATATAATAATATCCTTCTGCGTTCCTTGTCGTAAGGAATTTTTAGGGACGAGTTCGAGAAATCTCCTAACTTCATACTATAATACGTTAAATATCAGTTTTTTGTCGGTTGAAATATTTAGTTACTTTTCGCGATAAAGGTAGTATTTTTGTTGCATTGTATTTTTATTTTACATTGTATTTTTGTTGTTGTCATATCGTCTATATTATACTCGAGAACAAATTATGTATATAGCAGACAATGAAGAGCCCGGATGTTGGCTTGAATGAGCTCCCCTCATCTAATAGACTGTGAAATTTAAGCAACAGAATTTTACAAATTAATCTAATCAGTGAAAGATGCTTATTCTACAGCTAGAAATGAAATTAAGCGGAAACTACAATATGTCTATATAACTGTATTTGTATGATTTTTCTAGAGGTACATCCGTTACAGGTGACGTACGCTTGCGAGAAACATGACACAGAACATAAATTTTACACCTGCATATATTTTTAGCACGACCTTCCTACATCAGTTTTTCTATTATCATAGTTTAAATAAATTAAATGTAGTTTCGTATCTTTATTTTAGATTTATCGTATAGTGATTTTTGTCCTCATACTTTTATCTTGGAGGATCAGTCTTATTTATTTCGATTAGTCAAAAATGTTTCAAGATATTTCCTTACGATAAAGTAATTTTCTTATCACATAAAAATTTTAATACTCACAAACTATTTCATTTACTAAATACATTGCCCAGTGCGAATGGTTTTTTGTTTCTCGTTTTTAAATAGTAAATTCCTGCGTGCTTGGAAATCCGATCAATGCCGCCCATCGTTTCTAATCGACCATCACATTTATCAAGTTTCTCAGTAGTGCATTTAATCCCATAGAATCCAGTTTTTGTCAAAATCGATTCTACATAAAGTTCAACTGATCGTCTATGTGCACATGAACCGAATATATCGAAAGCACATCCAGGTTGAGCCAATCCTCCTCCATTGGGATAAAAGTCCACATCACCGATGGCAAACGGATTCCCTAGGAAACCGCCATTGGTATGGATGATTTCGACAATTTTGGCGGATTCAATTGTTATCCGGCAATCTTTGTCGCAGAATGCGTAAAGCGGCCAAGCAGGATCGAGTCCTGAAAGTAAAAATTTAAATATAAGTTAAAATCAAGAGAATAAAATAATACTAAAGATTCCAATTTTTCAAACAATCGCAATTTTACAACGAGATTATCTTCGACATCAGCTGATCTTGAGTAACCTTACAAGTTAGTTTTGTTTTCATTGACAGTGAATTCATCATTTATTGACGTTGATAATAAGCACATTTAGATCAAAGATAAACTCCCCCTTGAAATGGAAAGTAAATTGCCAATTTATGCCACTACCTTTTATTTGTAAATAAACTTATAAATACGAAAATAATAGCATATAAACTCATTTTTCGAGTTTTTAAAAATAATTCTCGAATTTTTTTTACATTTTTACGTACCAACAGCGTAATTCACTTTGCTCTTTGCTTTATAACCGGCAAGTCCAACAAGGTGAGCGCCAAGTGAATGACCGATTAAAGTTGTGGTGTTCAAATTCATTCCATGATCTGCTAGAAAATCAATCATTGAGGCCACATGCTCTCCTAGCAATGGCATATAAATCCTTACTACTGTGTAGAGTCCTCCTGCTATTCGAGGCCAGTCAATTAAAATGACATTACAGTCTTCACGTTTTAAATGAGCTGTGAACAGAGATTAAAACTAATTTTTCTATTTAAAAATATTTTACTATAGTGACATATACAGAACTTCAAATAGATTCTGTTTTATTAAAAATTTGTCAAATCCTTGAATTTAATAAAAATTGTTCAAGTGGTGTGCAAAAATATTGAATAGCAAAGTTTTGTTTCACACTTTATATGACATTCTTATCCCTTGGTAGTGATGAAAACTGTTTTCACTAAAAATTAGTTAAGATTAAATAATCTTCATGATTCATGCATTCCTTCGTGCAATGAAATATTTTTGTTGCTTCAACAAAACTTTTTTTAGCATAGAAAAATGTTTTGTTGAACCAATACAAATTTTGTCGACCCAGCAATAAAATATTTTGTTGTTCAAATATTTTTCTCAGTGCCCCTTAAAAGATATTTGATTGGGACAGAAAAAACGATTTGGTTGTGCCAGAAGCAACAAGATAGTTTTTTGTGTCATAACAAAATATTGATTTTTTTAAATAAAAGGTTTGTTGTCTCGAGAAAATTTGCTTGAATCAGGAAAAATGGACTTTTTGTTGTTTCAACTAAATTTTGATTGATTCAATAAGAGCTTTTTTGATATAACCAAAATATTCTGTTGCTTCCATAGGAAGCAACGAAATATTTTTTTTCAATTGATATTTTCACAATGGATTTAAATGCAATAGTTGTACAAAACGAAGGTTTTATGTGAACATTCCATAATTACATTCAAATTATCCACTTAAATTTGAAAAAAAAAATGTTTCCCTTTATTTCTCGACTTTTAAACATACTTCCCAGACATGAAAAAATTATTATTATTTATCAATCTTATACTCCTAAAATTCTTTCAAAAACATTTAGAATTGAAAATTAAAAGATTTAAAATGAAAACTTCCTAAACAAACCATTTCTAAATTTAAAGCACTCTAACATAAGTCGAATAGAATTGGAATTTCAAGATCTTCAAAACCTTTCAAAATTTAATATTTTTGGATTGAAATACTCAAAGTTCTTTGGTTTCATTTTTAAATCTATCAAAATAGAGCACCCAAATAAAAACCACAATACCTCAACCATAAAGCCTCAATAATAGTTTAGCAATTTTCAGCTTAAAATAGAAAGCCTTTCTGATCTTGAACAATTTTCAATAAATTCCAATTCGAAGGTTTCGAAATTTGACAATCCACAAATGAGAAACCTTTGAAATTATAAAATTGAAAGCCTTTCATATTGAGTGTGAAAAATTAGATACATACAAAATTGAAAACTTTTGCGGTACTTAAATTTTTTAAAATGTCAATAGAATATTTGAAAACTAAGACGATTTATAACTAACCATTCAAAATTAACTTTATCTTTAATTTGAAAATGTTCCAGATTGAACATTTCAAACCCAATGTCTTCCAAATAAAAAATTATTTATTTGAAAGACTTGAAAATTGTGCAATTTCAAATTGGATTTATTCCCTATCTTGTTTTAAATTTGTATCTATATTAATTTGTAAAGTAATGTTTCATTAAGTAATGTTTTTAGTATATTATACGTTAATTAATAATAATATTACCGTCACGAATTTTCACGCTGATTTTCCCATCACTTCTATCATACCATCCATGTGCAAAGAATCGCGTCGGTTTTTTGGGATCAAATTGGCTCTTGGCCAAAGTCTTCTCATCACCAATGTGTAGAATCTCATAGTTCTTCCCAGTTTCTCTCGTATAAAGCTTAAACTTGACCACTTGACTCATGTCAGATACTAACTGTATTACTGAAATTGGATCCAAGGTAGCCCGTATCGGATTTCCATTATCATCAAGAAACCATAATTCTGTGCCCTCAAATAATGCGACTTCTTGCTCGAAATTTGGAATATAAGATCCTGACGTTCTAGATTGAACTGCGATCAACACATTATTAATTAATACACAGATTAGTTAATTTAAAAAAAAATCATCATATTTTCTTAAACCAAAATAGAGAAATCTTACCGGAAACGAGTAAAAAGGATACTGGAATGACCAAAATAATGCACTTCATGTTTGTTTACCGGAACTCTGATGATGATCTCGATTCGTTTCGCGCTTATAAGTAAAGTCTTGAATTAAAAAAATTTTGATAAGATAAGATTAGGGATCTCTTCCGACAGATCATAATCCATTGCTCAACTCTATTAATCCAAGAATATATGCATCATGTCACGAGGCAATCATCTTTCACTTCCTGGGTATTGGCTTTACAAACAAATATATTTCAAGGTATTATTCTTATTTTTATTGCGTTAGATCGCTTAATAATATCTGAGTTGGATTAAAAAAAATGTCCAAGTAATGTCTAAGGTGTCATGATAACGTGAAACTGATACACATCAATCAGTTTATAGAAATAAAAAAGTTTTTATTTTTTAAGCTTCTGTAATCAAATAATGAAATAATTGTCAGTGTTGTATCAGTAGAATCATTAATTTACTTTTAATTAAATTTCCGTGGGTAATATATTTTTTATGCTTTCCTTTCATCCATTCTGTACAGATCTTTTATTGAGATACGAGATGTATTATTCGCTTTTGCGGTAATAAGGTATAAAAGTTGACAATAAAATCACCGGATGTAAGGTTGAGCGATTTTTCTTTCATCTAATTGACTATGAAATCTGATCAATGCCCTGACACAAATTAATCTAATCGAAGCAAAAAAATATTTGTCGATAGCCTAAATTGAAATTGTATGGAACAGTTTAAATTCGGGAAACAAATTGAGGACATCCTTAGAATTTTAAAAAATTATGCAAAACTATATATTTATTTTTGGTTCACACTTTTATAAAATAAAATACAAACTTAAGTAGGAAAGCTACAAAACTTAAATTAATTATTTACAACTGTTTAGATGTTCTTTTATCCCTACATTTCAATTGCAAGAAGCAAAAGCAAATTTGTTCGTTTTAGACGAAATTTTTCCAATGCCAAAGGGATGCTTATAATTTGTATCTAAATAATAAATTCCTCTTTTCTTAAGTGTAGGGTCAGTACCACCCATAATCTCTACGTGGCCACTACACCATCCAGATTGAAAATGTTTATAAGAATCACATTGCATTCCGTAAAAGCCGTTTGATGATGATAGAGATTCAATAAACAAAATGAAAGCTCTATTATGTGAACAAAGACCAATTACGTCTAGAATACAACCAGGTTGTTTGCGGCCTCCTCCATTGGGGTAGAAATCAAAATGCCCGAGGGGTGCTGGATGTCCCAAAAAACCGCCATTCGTATGTATAATTTCCACGTGGGTACCCGAATATTCTGAGATTCGAGATTCGGGACCACAGAATGCATAAAGTGGCCAGGCGGGATCCAACCCTGAAATATTTGATAAAGAATGTAAAGAAACATGAATGTTCTGTATTAAAATAGAATTTATCCTATGCAAAAATCTTTATAATCATGTCTTGAAGATACACACTGCATGCTTATGATATTTATGTATCATCAATAAAGGAAGAATTGATCTTTATCTATAAATGAAGTCTCTTATCACGTGGAAGTGTAATTGTCTACTACGCTCAAGATAATATTATATTTTAATGCAAGATTTCCACTCACCTAGGACATGATTTACTTTGTTTTTAGTTCGATAGCCGGCTACTCCCATTACGTGTGCACCAAGAGAAATACCGATAAGAGATGTATTATTCAGGTTCATCCCCTGAGTTTCTAGAAAATCAATCATCGAAGCCACATGCTGTGCCATTTTTTGCATGTAAATTCTTACTACTGTGTAAGGTCCAAGAGACATTCGAGTCCACTTAAGTATGATAATATTACAATCTTCATTTTCTAAAAAAGCTGCAAATATACAAACATTTTAATTTTATTCATTGATTCAATGCAGTGTTTTTCTAGACAGTTTTATTAACGCACTGTCTAAGGTTACGGAATTTTTTGTAACTTTAACCCCTTTTCCAGCTTGTTCAGGGCTAAAGTTACGGAAAATTCCACAATCATAGGCAGTGCCTTTAATTAAATTAAGTATATTTTTGTAAGTCAAACTTCACCATCTCGAAGACGTGTGCCAGGTGACTTTGGACCATCGATATCAGTTTGCCACCCATGTGAAAAAAACCTTGTCGGTCTTTTATGATTGAAACTACTTTTGGCTAATCTCTTCACGTCGTTGATTTTTAAAATTTGGTAGTTGTCACCGGTTTCCTTAGTGTACAATCTAAAAGTTATTTCCTTATCCATGTCCTTTATTCTGGGCAAAGATTTAGGAATTTCTAATTTTGCTAGTACTGGCTTTCCGCGTTCATCAGGAAAAAATACACTTTTGCCTTTAAATAGTTCAACTTCCTGATCGAAATTCGGTATTGGAAATTCTCTGTCCTTTGATTTAACTGTAATAGTTTGTTTTTTAAATAAAATAAGTACTTTGATTGTAGTGAATTGAGAAAATGCTTGCGAGAAAAAAAGCTTACCAAAGGTTAGGACGAAAAGTATAGAAACTGTTCGTAGAAGATTCTTCATCTTTGCAAAACAAAACTCTGACTGTGATTCTGATTCTGATTTTCATGCTCTTATAGAGAAACTTTGCCAGGTTTGATTCAGGATGATAAGATTTAATTGATTTGCTTCTTTTGATCGATTGAATACAATTGCTCTAATCCGGTTCCTTTATCTCGGATTGATTTGCGTACACGTTTGTCCGATAGATATAGTCACCTGTATTGATTATTTAAAAACATTTGAAGTGAATACTACTGCGCAATTTCTTGCCTCATAGAAGGTATTATTGCAAAAGAAAATAACGACATGAAAGCATCTCTAGTCACACTTGAAGATGCTAGTTTAAAAAACATGTTTCCTTTCATTTTCAAATTAAAAACATATTGTCCCTGAATGAGGAATTTACGTAGCATTGAGTTTTTAATCCAATGAGAATTGATAGATTCTCTCTGGATTAATGAATAAGCATGCAAAAAGATTGATATTCTGTATTTGTATGTTTAATATTCGACGAATAATTCATATTTATTCATATTTTATGGCGGTGATAATTCTTAAACTTGATTTTAATTGCATATCTTTAATGTACTTCCAATCTTTTAAAGCTGAGATTAGAGAGACATTTCAACCCTATTTTTATGCCATATATGTATAGATTTCATGAAAATGATAAACAGCGGGATCACGGTTCATAATTACACATCCATCATTTCACATTATAGTTAGTTATCCTCTTCTTATCTGACCTTACTCTTTCCTTTTCTTAGAAAATAATGGCAAGCATTGAAAGGTTATTGATAATATTAATTATTGCAATTTTCAAATCATTTTTAACATTTGATCAATAATACTTGGAGCGGAATGCAATTTGTATTTGTTCAATTATAATTCAGTAAGTCCGAAAAATGTTTGGTTTTAATCAAGTTCTGAAAAAAAAACAACTAGCATTTCCTCGGTGCAGTCAATTTTAATTTAATAACTACTTTATCTGTAAACACTTTCTATAAATTTGTATTAGTTAATGTAACTATTAAAATTATTTTTTAATCAACTGAATAGTTAGATTAGTAATACAAAGTATGGTGTTTGTATACTAAAAAATAGTTGGCCCAAGTATTTTTTTCAATGTGGTCCAAACCTTTGGAGAGCGTTCTAAGAGATAAATTTTCATTTAATTAAAGCTTGGTACTAACGTGTTTTTTGTGACCCTGTATACGAATATATTGTCAAAAGAGGAAAATTCAAAATAGAGGGTCCCATGAATATAGATCGTTTGGAAAAATTCCACAAATTAGCGGATTTCTATAAACCTCAGTACTAGGATGTTTTCTGGGTCGCTAAGTGCGAATTTGTTGTGAAAGTTGAAACACTGAAAATGACGGATACACTCAGATACAGTGTGGCAACCTGTAATTATATTTGTCTAAAATTAGTGTATTTTTCATCGGGCCTCTAGATTTGCTATGAAAAATAATGTGCATTACTATTTGTAATCTTTGGTACTAGGGGATTTTTTGGGTTAGTGAATATGAGCCGCACGTATTTCGGCTTTCTCGTGGATTCTTACACATGGAAAATATTTTTCTTTATAAGTTAATGACACCAATAGTGGACCATCCTTCAGGAGTAGGTTTCTGCTTTTATTCTAGATATTTTAGGTTAAATATACGAAAAAATCGTGGTTAATAGTAAAATTTATGTGGCTCACTTCTGAAGATTTTGCACCTTTACTTTTCAGTATACCTTAAACAATGCGGCAACGCTTTCAGTCAATTTTGAATGGGTGAATAAGAAGGAGCAGTGGCGGATTTAACGGACAGCAAAAGAGACATTGCTCATTGGGCCCCCCAGCAGAAGGGCCCACAAGGTACCACAAAACTGGGCCCCTCGAAAAAATTGCTGACTAGGCCTTTTTCCTTAAATCTGCCACTGAGAAGGAGTAAAATCTTAGAATGCAGATAATAGTATATTACAGTACACGGGCCGAAAGTTGAATTTTCGGCCCGGCGCGTCATGCTGCCCGAGGCGAAGCCGAGGGCATCATGACGCGCAGGACCGAGATTTCAACTTTCGGCCCGCGTAGTGTATACGATTTTTCTTCATAGCCGGTCGAAAGTACGTTATTAATTTTACTTTTTTTGACTTTAAATGTTGATAAGCATGTTATTGATGCCTGCCCCCGACATTTGCGGCACGAGCGAAGCGAGTGCTGCTGGTCGTGGGGGGCAGGCATCCAATACATTCGAAGAGTCAAGTTCAATAATATTTTTCTAAAATAAATTAATTCCACTTTGTTAAAGATGTCTGTATTTCACTAGTCACTAGTCTAATTGACGACAAAACAGCTACTTCTAAGGTTAGAGGTAACAACAGCAATGACAGAGGTTAACAATTAGTATAATACACATGAGAAATTCTTTCCTCCCGCCGTTATAGAGGGCGCGCGTGTACTTCCCACAGGGAGTAAATGTTGAACTTTCGTCTCTGATATTAGGGACGAAAGTACGTACTTTCGACCGAGGTATGAAGAAAATGCTTTTCATCTATGTTCACCGTGACAATGACTGTTTATAGAGCTTTCAATGTGATCCTAATCTTAAATGGCTCACTACTGATGTCTTTACCCTAGTTCTGAGAATTTTTCTGTTTGTAACTTTGAACCGTGTGCAAAAAAGTCTAGGAAATGATAGTCGACACACTTGGATTGTTTTTATTTTTCCCTTTTGTTGAAAGGGAAGCGACAAAGAAGCTGGACAATACCGGGAGAGTACCGTTCGTTACGATTCAAATGCTCAGTGCAGCAAACACACCGACTGCATGTTCAATGTTCATACCAACAAGCGGCCACGAGCCTTCTAGCAAGTCGACTATTGAACACACACGCCCCGTTGAACAATGCATAACAAGTATTGTCTTTCTACTCCGCCCTCCAATTCCATTCCACGCTGTATTGCCTTTATCTCTCACTCCACTTCGTCTCGGGCACGGACTTGCCTACGCTATATTGCTATATTGCTATATTGCTGTTCACGAGGGGAGTAATCTACGAACCCATAAAGAGTAAAGACAGATACTAAACTGACGGTGAAGTCCGACTGCTGCAGTTGGTCGAACATGTGTGCTCAATTATCTTTTCATTGCTTGGTATCGAACCTACAAATTAAATGATGACCTGTTCAACAAAATCCGCCCACCGCCAGAACTACCCCCAGGCCATTTTACACTTTGACCTTTAAAACTTAGATTTTTAAACTCGTTTTTAAATGTATTTACATTATAAGAAAGATTTTGATTCAACTTCATGTCGGTGTGGAAATTAAACGTGAAAAGAACCTTTATGGACGTATTAAGGATGCTCACTTACGCAGTTCACTTCAAAATTGAGCAATTTGGAAAAAGATTGATAAAATCGACGTAAATAGACCCAACACCGAAAAAACTAAGTGTAATCTTTACCCCGATTTCAGAGTCATCTTTACCTACAACAAAAATTACCCTTACGTTGTAAGATTTAGATAGCACATTGGGTATGATCACAATTTCAACTTTATTGTATATTCTCTTGTATATTACCCACAACAAAAATTCACTTCGGTTTTTTCTGTGAATCTTATTTCCTGTGAGTTTTTAAGGACATATCCAAGCGTGCTTTGGTGAAAAATAGTCTAAATTTAAATTGTTTATTTAACAAAAGGTATATGAATTTTGTGCTTCAGCTTCAATTTTAGGCAAAAGCTGCCATTTTGATCAAATCCCAATGATCAAGAGTTGATTTGATAATGGTTTACTTTGATGACTTTTCCAAATTTTGAAGTAAATAGTCTGAAACCTTTTGAAAAACATTGTTTCTATTCCAAAAGTGAAATATCAGTCACACTGTTAAAAAAATCTGATCGAAATTTAATATACATGTGAGTAAAGTCATTTGCACATACCGTACATTAATTTTAATATACTATCATGTTGTAAAATTAATATACATGTATATTAAAGTCGGTAAAACAGAATGCGTGAAAACAACAAGTCCTTTGATACCTTCAGATCTTGTCAAATTTAAAAAATAAAGCAATAACCTTACATTCTTCGACTAAATTCCTACTTACAATTAAAGTGCAACGTACGGGTGGAATTATTCCTAAAATTCGCTGCGAATGTTAGAATTTTAACGTGAGTACAGGTGCTTGGAGGTTAGGTTTCTTAATTATTTGTTTAACTGAACTTGTCTCTGAAAAACCAGTGTAGTTTACATTCATCTAGGAGAAAATATTCTTTCTGATCATTTATAATTGAAAATTGCTGCCAGAATTGTTTTTAATTTTTGTAAAGGGCAAATATCGGACTTTTCTGATAAATGATCAATATGCGGTATATGAAATTTAATAATATAGTCTCTTAATGGCGATTCCGTATACCTAGGTTTTAGATTTAATATACAAATGTATATTAAATGTATATTAAAATTGCAAACATTTTTAACAGTGCAGAAGAGATTTACAAAAATGGCATTTGTGTAAAAAAATACAAAAATAATCAAAACATTGTTTTTCAATAACTGATTTTGTTAAAGTTTCCATTTTTCCACGAAATTGTAATCAATTGATATCCACTTTTATAAATATTTCACAAAAACATTTGTATTTTTTGAAAAAACAAAAAATAATCCAGAATTTTTTTTATAATAAAATCTTTTTTTTTTCAATTAAATTTCAATTACATTATAAGAAATGTGAATTGATCAAAGATTTCATTAATGTTCAATATTAATAGATTTGAATTATTTCAATGAATTTCACTAATTGTTGATTAATTTTAATATTTAACAGTTGATTAATTTGAAATATTAGAATATTAAAAATAAAAATTTGCTACCTACTCCTTTTCCAGCTTGAAAAATGACCAATAATGGCTATTTTTTGGAAATTTGATAACTATTTTTCGAATTCACCTTGAACATGTAATTTGCCAATATTTTCGAGGTTATATTCGCAATCAGCACGTCAAAGTACGTTAGTATACGTGGTTTTAATGGAACGAGATGAGAATTGGTTAGGGACGTGATTTTAACAGATTTTTAACTTTTCAGTTTTTAAACGGAAAATATGAAAATTTTAGTGTCCCCCCGGATGATATTTTACTATTGGACATTCGTAAGTTCTGGAATTGTACAGAATCTTTCAAGGAATAAAAGCAGATCTTGATCATTAAGACTGGATAAAAAAAGTAGCTTTTACCTAAAATTGAAACTATAACGCAAAAATCCATGAAAAAAAGTTAAATAAACAATTTCAAACCAAATAATTTTTGTTTTAAAGGACGCTTGGTTTCAAATTGAAGTTAAAATATTACAGAGTTTGAAAAAGTTAAAAATGGGAATTGTTCAATTTTTAAACATTCAGAATTGACAAGTTTTTCATTCGTAGTCTGAATTTATTTTTTTTTTAAACTGAAAAAATTTATAATTAGAAGCGCTGAAAAATTTCAGCGATTTTTAAAATCGCAGAATGACAAATAAGCAAATCTTAATTTTAAAGCCTAAAATTATCTCTCATGAAAGAAATGTTATATGTCAATATCAAATTTCAAAATATGAAGCTTTGGCATTAAAAAATAGGTCATTTGTAACATGAAAATATGTATGATTCTATATCAAATATTGTTAAATTTTTGGAAAGTTGAAATTAATGCGTAGTTAAACCTTAATTAAAAACGGTTTAGGCAATATCATGCTTTTTATTTTATTTCTTCATTTTATTTGGTGTATGTTTTCAAGGCGGAAACTTAAAATAGTGTACACCGTTACATTTTCTGTTGCGAATTTGGCAGTCTATAGAATTTCAGTAGTAACAGACTTGGCCCACCAGACAGGCTTTTACTACTGAAACTTGCATCACTTTTTTCAATTTCGGCACATGTCTTTTTTACATAAAATATCAGAAGAGATTTCCTTGTTATAAACAATTAACTTAAAATATAAAAACTAATTAATTGTATTCTATAAATACAGGGAAAATAATGATATACAATATAATTTTTAAATTTAAATCTACATTCTACACTTTGAAATTGAGCTCTTTTAAACACAAAGGTTGTTGGAAAGTGATAAATCTGGACATATAAAAAATATAAAGCAATGAAAGGAATGATGATGTTGTCCATCAAGTAAAGGCAGGTGAGCCGCTCTGCAAGGCTTGCAGCTGTTCATTTTATCAGGGATCACAGTCGTCCCCCTATATTCCTCTGCGTTTACTCTTTTTCTTTAAAATCCCCTTTTTCCCCCTATTCTCGAAAAACTTCCCCTTTTTGTCCTTTTGTCTTTAAATCAAATTTTATTTTTAAACCTTACCATAACAAATTCAAAATGTTTATTTGACCGATTTCAAACTAAACTATTTATGATTTAAATAAAACTTCAAAGTTATAATATATTTACGCTAAACCTATAGAAAATGATTTTTTTTTAAATTGATTGATTATGGGAACAATTTGCAACGTATCACAATTGTTTATTTAACATTTGTTTTTTTGTCGGACTTTTTTATATCGTCATGGATAGATTTCCAACGACCTAAGTTTATCCAATTAAAAAAATCGTTAATGGCAGAAATCATTATGAAAAACATTCAAAATGATTTATAAATATCAAATTTCTAAAAAAAAAAAAAATTTCCTTTTCTATATGTAAAAATAAATGTTAAATCTTTCCCATATTTTTATTCGAGAATCTTACTTAACTACTATCGCTCGTCGTGACCCAGTTGGGTTGGGGTCGATTGTCAACACAATTCCTGTTAACTTTTCTTAATAATACAATTATTATCGAGTCGAGGGCATAAAAGTAAATAATGAATGTCATGAGGCTTTTAACAGTTTGATTTAATAGTATATTGTGCTACAAGTTGAAAAAGCGAGAGATTTAAAACGAGTGTGAAGTTAGCTACCCGAGCGGAGCGAGGGTGGCTATCACACGAGTTTTAAATCGTCGCTTTTTCAATGTGTGGGACACGATACTTTTTCTATAATTTGTTAAAAAGTGCTAATTTTTGTTTACCTGTTTTTTGTGTAAAAAGAAGGCGATTTTTTGTCGATTGACGCAACAATGACAATGGCAATTATCAAAACCATGGCAATAATATGGCAGTAATAATAAGCTTGTTCTCACAATTGAATAGTTGGCCCATAAAGTTGAGGGCTTCGAAACTTCCGATTTTTCGTGAAAAAAACCAAGCACAGTATTTTCGGAGAAACTGACGGTGTTTTTTTGCTTTTGCCAAGTGACAAAAGTACATACAAAATACACAACTCGAGACTTTTCAGGAAATTGCTTTTAGGTTAGGGACGACAGTCGGAAAATAGAATGAAGTTGGCTGCGCACGATGCACGAGTCCACCCGAGGCAGCACCAACCCACCCGAAATAACATTTACTTTTTCCACTGTGCCTCACTTTTATCACTGTCCATTTACTTTTTCCACTGCATCTGTCCACTTTTGTCACTGTTGCCCGGAAAGGTCGGCACTGCGCATGCGCCATGTCATCGAGCAAAAATCGGTAACTTTTTACACCAAAAACAGGTGGAAAAACTGGCACTTTTTCGCGAATTATAGAAAAAACAAATTTTTCTTTCAAGAATCATAAATTACTCGTAGTACTTAGTTACCTGTATTTAATTATTTCTAAAGTGCAGATATCTCGATATTATTACGAAAGATCTTATTTATCAACTCATTCAATAAATCATCGAAACTCACCTACGCCTAAAATTATTGCTGAAACGCCTAATTAACTTATCAGCGATCGCTAATTAGGTCATCGAGTTAGTAATTTAATAACAATTTGTCCAGCGTTACGCCAATCATCGCTTATTTTGCACCCCGGCGAAAGTTTTCCTCATGAATCACTCAGCGTCTAAATTGCTTTACCTTATCCGCCACTCACCTTGACTTCAAATCGAGTCCTGGTGTGAACGCTTGAAAATTTCTATCGCTGTCTCAGTCGCGGTTTGAAGCCAGAGAGAGTTTGTATGAATCGTTTCTACGATTCTAGAAGGTTTCCTCTAGTAAAGATACGGTTATTATCGCATTGTGGGCACTCGACATTCGCAATAATTCATTTTCTACGAGTAAGTTTCAATCAGTGGATCAGGGGCTGTTCACAAACTATAAGCTTCGGTAATGAATGAAGAATAATTCGAAATAATTATTAAAATATCAGACTTCCTAGCCCAAAATGCTCTCAAAACAGGGGAAATAGGGTGATTTTCATGAAAACAGGGGAATAATTTTATAAAATAAAACTTATATATA
>CAKNYM010052407.1:346222-506758 GCA_932195095.1 Andricus curvator
ATATATGTAACATATTGAATTCAATATGAAAAGCTTTGAATTCCTAAGTTTTCAAGTCGAAGTACATGGCATTTTCGACGAAATAGTTGAATTTTTAACTAAAAAAAGATTTTCTGCCAAAAGAGATGAATTTTCAAACCAAAAAGGCGAATTTCCAACAAAACAAAGTTAATTTTCAACTAACCAGTTGCATTAACAACAAAATAGTTGAACTTTTAAATAAAAGTGTCGCATTTACAATAAAATAGTTAAACTTCTAACCAAATAGTTATATTTTCAAGCAAAAAATACCAATTTTTTCGAGACAGTTGAATTTGCATGAATGAAGTTAATTTCCAACCAAGAAAGATGCCTTTTGTACCATAAAAGATGAATTTTCAATCCAAAAGGACAACTTTTTTAGATGGCACTTGAATTTTCAACAAAATAGTTTAATTTTCACCAAAGTAATTAACGTTTCAATAAAATAGTTGAATTTTTAACCAAGTAGCTGAATTTTTAATCTTCGAAGATGAATTGTCAATAAAATACATGAATTTTCTACCAAATAGTTGAATTTCCTAATAAAAGATAAGTTCGCAACAAAAAATGCTATAGTTCAATTTTAAGTTGAAAAATTATTTTTCAACCAAAAAATATAATTTTTAACTACTTAAATTCAACGAAAAAGACGAAATTGAGCAAAATAGTCGAATCCTCAAACAAATAGATGAATTTTTCACAAAGAAGATTAATTTTATACCCAATAAGACGAATTTTCAACTTACAAAAGATAAATTTTCAACAAAAAGTAGAACAGTTAAATTTGCAGATAAAAAAATAATTTTTAACAAACAAAAAAAAACGAATTTTCAAAAAAATTGTTGAATTTTAAAACCAAAATGACGAATTGTCTACAAAACAGTTGAATTTTCAATCAAAAATATAAATAATTAACTTCTGATGTTAGATTTCGCCGATTACTGGTCAAATAACTTTCTGGAGAAACGCGAAAAATCTGCCTCGGCCCGGATTTCAACCGGGAACGCCAATATTCACGAGTGGAACGTTAACCAAATACTCAAAAATATGAATTTTCAGCAAAAAAGTTATTTTTTAACAAAATAAGTTAATTTGCTACCGAGTTGTTATTTGAAACAAATTTTCTACCAAAAAAGACGAACTTTCAATAAAATTTTTTTCAACTGAAAAAGATCAATTTTCAACAAAAAGTGAAACGAATTTTCAACAAAATAGTAAAATTTTCAACCAAAGTTCAAGGTTCAACCAAGTATTTGAATTTTTGACCAAAAAAGATGTCTTATTAACAAAATAGTTGCATTTTCAACAAAAGAATTAAATTTTTCACCAATTAGTAGAATTTCGAACCAAGCGAGATGAATTCCGAACTACAAATATAATAGTTGACTTTTCGACCAAAAAAAATCAAGTATTACTCAAAATAGTTGGATTTTCTTATTTTTGGCTATCAATCCAGTTCGCATTTAAGCAAAATTCGCAAACTTTGTTAAAATGTATCATCAGGAAATGTACTAAACGTTATCTAAGTTCGTAACGTTACTTCCACTGCCCCCCCATCTCCCCACTGTTATCAAACTTAGCTTTTTGTCCCCACCCCCCTCGAATCGGTAATGTAGTTTATGAACGGCCCCTGAAAACTTGATTGCTCTCGTAACTTTGTAATCTCGAGCAGCCAACGACACTATGGAATAACTTTATGCGTCCGTTTCTACCCTCCTTATCGCAATTTGCGACTTACCTCCCATTGGTTAAATATGCCCATAAATACGCTTATTATTGATTAAGATTTTTTCCCAGACTTAATGCGCATAGGCTTACACCAATTTACATTTCGCATTCGACAGTTATGCGTAGTCACGGCTGTTGGTCGACTTTATTTACGGATTTTCACGATTGTTTTTGTTTTGCCGGACGTCGCTTATCGGTTGTTAGTACGGAAGCACTTGCAACGGTAAAACCTCACATAAATGCCTAATGTAATCTGCTTTCAATAACCCTGAGGCTTAAGCTCGACTCACAATCAGCATCATACCAAGAAATTGTTTGTTGGATTCAATATAATATAAAGGCAGATTTGACAAAAAGTATGGAGTTTTTAAACATTTTCTGGTGAATCCGGAACTTATACATACATTATATTATTGTCTATAAAAATAGTACACAATTAATCAGCAGGCCCTAATTACGACAAAGTTGATGAAACCAAAGAGCGAAGAAACATGTCCAGCCAATGACGCAAAAATTAATATCAATTTTATAAATAAATAAAGAATAATTTTGAGCATTACTGATATTTCCTACGTTGGTATCCGCGAGCTTAAGACTGTCATATGTTATTTAGTGTTTTACGTAATTTGTTAAAGAATTTATTGTAAATATTATCAGTCCATCCAATGACGATTATTTGATGCTTTGCTTACAGATAGTCCGACCAATGACGCTCAAATCTGGGGACAAAATTTTAACAAGGATAAAAAGGAATTAATTATTATTTAAAGTTTAAGCTTTTGATTTTCTTAAATATTCTAAATCGGTCAATATTATGACCTCAACAATAATTACATCATTTATTTAATTTAGTTATAAAAATAACTTTTATTTTTCAAACTGTACCAGAGACAGTCCAACCAATGACATTTTGACGGTCTGTACTTAATTTTAATGAAAAACTATAATATTAGGAATAACAGTGATCAGTGGTAATTATTAATAGGCATAGAATTTAGAATCACCGAGATATTGTATTTTTTTGATTGATCATTAAAAAGGCTGTTACTCTTTCCCTGGTGTTGTAACTCTGTCGTTTCAACCTGAATGTGATATGATTTTAATGGCACCGTGGAAGCTGACGCCTGACGTTGACCTTATCGATGATTGCTATCCGCTCGCCATTCATAATTTTCCTCTACAATCGACCCAGTCTCGGTCGGTCCATTGACTTTCGATTCGAGGAGCTCGAAATGCGATTTATCCAAGAGGTTCGAGAGAGTAATAAACTCGCACGAAGCGGGAGAAACATTGAGGAAACTCTATAGACTATCAGGTTCACATGCGTGTAAATATCGGCTCTAACTGATAACGGTTTCGTATCAGTCGAGTCAACAAGACCATACTCTAATGTTTTCGGTATCACATCGGTTTACTTTCTACAGACCTGAGGGAAATCACCAAGTCGATAGTATTTCAAGTATTTTGCAGAGCTTTCACTGACCACGAAAAAGGTTACTTCGCGTGAGAACGTGCTAGAGCTTAGGAGGTGAAAAACAATCCGGAAAACGACCTGAGTAATGATTACGCGTATGCGAACATGCACGACGAGATTATTGCATGAATCGAGAACGGATAAAGAGATCCTCGACTACTTGATACGATTCGAAGAAATTACAGTTATATCGAAGAAACTACTATAAACGATAACGCCACTCGAGTGTTTTAAGTCTTCAATTTATTATATCTTTGTCTGCCTACGAGAAAGCTTTTCTTTACACTTGAAGAATCGGGAAATTACGAAAAAAAAATTTCTGACTAAGAAGAAACCAGGAAGTGACAGTGCATTTATGTATGCAAAGTGCTTCAATCCAGCAGGCTGTGTGAGAATAATATTGGCACATGCACACTTTCAAACACATTGACGTGTCCAAATAACAAGGTTCTATCTCGGAGAAACCAAAAGAAAAGGTACTACAGAGTTGATTTTGAGATTCGAGAGTTCGCTACGCACCTTTTCATTTTGTCTCAAAGAGTTAGCACCGTCTTCATTTTGTCTCTCCGAGATGGAACCTCAAAATTTGGACACGTCGACTTCTATTTTTCGAATCGACGTAATGCACGCACCTGCGCACTTTAGATATACACAACTTTGCACACCGGCAAAATTTGGTAAAAACGCGTTAAAGAAAATGTGTGTGGCAGTGGGGCCACACGGCATAAGTGAAACTTTACGTGCACTGGGCGTCATATAGAGTACACTAACACATTGAGGACGCGCATGAGTGCAAAGGAGCTTGCATATTGGTGGAGTAGTGGGGATATCTCATAGTAAGAGTGTGCAGAGAGAGAGAGAGCATATACATGCCTCGCTTAGCGTCGGAATAGTGGGGATATCGAAGAGGAGTCTTTAGAGCAATGGTGAATTGTCGCACAAAAGAGAGATGCGATTACAGAGAGAAGGTTATAAAGTATACTTGTAAGAGAGAGACAGAGACGTCCGTTCGTACGTTCAGCCTTTTTTTTTAAATTCACTCTTATCCCAAAAGAAGTTTCATTTCAAAATTTAGTCAAAGTAAGCGACATGCGCCTACAAAAAAGGGCTTCGTAGCCTATTAAGACATTAATTAGGTCGTTCAAATATCCCTCCTGGCACAATCACTCCCCCCTGTCACTCCTATCCTCCCCCAATTCTTATGTCCACTCTTCTCACTTATCCTATTCCCAACCCCTCTCCCTAGGATACGGGGTAAATTCGGCTAAGGTGCGGGGTAAAGTCGACCAAAACTATAGGAGTTTCTGCCCGGGACTGCAAAACCCTACCAATGCTAAATAATTTTGTTGGGCATTTCTTGCAAAAACATGCCGTGTGATACACGTGCGCACAGGGAATTGCAATTGCAGTTGCAGTAAAATTACTTATCCAATTACTTGAAATGTTCGTTTTAAGCACTTCTAAATATAAATTTTTCAATTGTAAAATCGTTTTATTTTTAAAGCAGTAATGGAACCATTTTATCTTTGAAGCCTATACATTTTTAATTGTTCATTTCGGAACATCAAAAAAATTTATTAATGTATAAGAAGAGCAAGGGAAAGAAATAAGTAGAGCCTTCGTAAATTGACAGGTCGCGTCGCAATTTCGATGTAAATATGGCTATTAAAAGTCAAAAAGCGGGGAGGTGAGTGACTCGAAATGGCCAAGTCCAGAGTGACAAGAATGAAACGACATGTACAGTAAAATCTATTGATGCCTTCATGCAAAGTTAGCCTCATTTAAGCGCATGCGGGACATTTGGTTCTTTTTTGATAGTTTTCCTATGTGAGGCGAACGTTTTTTGGGGGGATCTGGACATTTTTCTATGTATTTTTATTGATTATATGAAATCATAAAAATTCATAATTATAATCATCACAAATAAACATAATGAGTCAGTGATATGTAAGAATTTGAATAGGACGAATTTCCCGCTAAAATGATTCCAGCAAAATAGCGGTAATTTTTTAGGTGATTTATGGTCATTTACTATAAATTGCCAAAAATTCAATTTAAACATGTCTATAAATTTTCGGAAAATATCGGTCATTTTTGGTAATTTTACAGGTAAATATGGTCACTTACCATAAATTACACAAAATTCATTTTTTTAAATTTCCAACAAATTTATGAAAATTTTCGGTCATTCATGGTAATTTCACAGGTCAATATGATAACTTACCACAAATAACCCAAAATTCATTTTTAACACTGTATTGTATCACATTACATTATACTGTATTATATTACATTATACTGTATTATATTTTATCATAGAGTATCATTGCATATCATAGTGTATCATAGTGTACCATATAGTATCATAGAGCATCATCATAGTGTATCATAGTATAATTTGGTACAACAAACTGTATATCATATACTGTATCATATTGTATGATATTGTTTCGTATTGTATCGTAATCCATCATACTGTATTATATTGTATAATGTGACATATTGTATGATATTATATTATACCGTATCATATTGTATGATATTATATTATCCTGTACCATATTGCGTAATATTGTATCATTTTGTGTCATATTGCATTATATTGTATTATACTGTATCATATTCCATCATATTGTGCCATATTGTATAATGCAGTGTGATAGTGTATCATATTGTATCATAGTATACACATACTGCATCATATTGTGCCATATTGCATCATATTGTATCGTATTGCAACATAGTGTATAATATTGCATCGTATTACATCATAATGTATCGTATTACATCATATTGTATGATACTGTGTCATATCCCATCATATATATGCTATTGTATCACGTTGTATGGTTTTGCATCATATTGTATGACGCTGTACCATATTGTACATATACTGTATCATCTTGCATCGTATTGTATCGTATTGCATGATAGGGTATCGTATTACATCATATTATATGATACTGTATCATATTGTATCATATCGTATAATACTGTATCATATCGTATAATACTGTATCATATTACATCATATTGTATTCCTATTGCATGATACTGTATCATATTCCATCATATATACGTTATGATATTGTATCACATTGTATGATGCGATTTCATATTTTATCATATTGCATGATATTGTTTGATATTGTATCATATTGTACGATACACGGTGATATTGTATGGCGCCTGCTATATAACATCGTATCATATTGTATGATACACTGTAATGTACACGGTCGTACGTTTTTGTTAATTCACTCTCATCCCAACGACAATTCACTAACATCGAAAAAGAAGTTTCACTTCAAAATATATTTAAATTTGAATTGTATGAAAATCCCGCGTAAATAGATAGTTTTAGTCGATAACAAAAATGGGTGAGTTACCGACTGTCGGTAGTTTCTTCACAAAAAAATGTTGAAGAATTTTCTTAAGAGAAATCACTCGATTGCGTTATCGTATTTTTGGTAATAATATAATCGCAATATTAAATAATAAACAAACTAGTACATCCGATGGGAAACCTCGCGAAAGCACCAAATCTGCCCCTATTTTAAGGATTTGATTTCGCAATAAAAAGATATGAGGGAAACGAAATTCTCCTAGCGGAAGAATCGTAATAATTTTCGTAAGTATGGTCTGGCAGTTTTTTCCTCACCTTTGGTCAACTACCGCTGACCATGATAAAGGAACAAGAATCAAGTGTGACTTTTCCGCTACTTTCGCCATAAAAAAGTTCTCATAAAAACAGAAAAAAGTAATTGAGACTTCTCCGGTACTTTTGTCCTAAAAAAGTTCTGCTAAAAAAAGTGAGACTTTTCCGGTATTCTTTAAAGAATATTGGTACTTGAGTACTGATTTTTTCATACCCAGTACAATTTTTTCGATTTTAATTTATGAAATATTTACTCTTGAAGGCTTGAATTTGACAACTTTAATGGTCCAGAAAATGACTGAATACCGCGAAAATCCCGGAATTTGTATTCAATGTATGATAGAATCCATTTAGTTGTGATCGTATTCTGATAGGCGCTGGTTGCGGACATAAAATTTTGTGTAGGATGGAATAACATATAGTAATCGTGGCCTTCACCCTCTAAAGATGAAAGTGAATTCCAGGCATGATAAAAGTGTGAAAATGTAGATTGTAAATGGGTTGTATCATAAATAAAGGGATCGTGATCAGGATGGCAGTTATGCATTGGGTAATGTGTTATTGTTGAATGGAACGCGCGTAACAGCCGATCTAACTGGCGAGCAAGACTCGGTACAAACTCAACTATACGTTGGCGTATCGATCGTTCCTACTGTATCTAGCGCAGCAATTCATCCGGCTAAACCGGTAGTCACGAGAAGTCATCTCCATCGTTTCCGATGCTATCACAGCTGCAGCGCCGGGTCGAGTACGTTGACAATGATAGTACCTAATGTAATCCTCTACTTCGTAATACTGCCATTTACCGTTCCCGAGTACATTCTTCAATCTTCACAGCCCCGATCATAGTTTTCGTGATAAGATCCCCCGATCACGAGCGTCTGTCTATCAATGTCAACAGCTATACTAGGATAATCGGTACAGTGGTTGGCCACCTCCCAATGATATATTGTCCACCCCATTTAAATATGCTTATATGAAAGAATACTCTGAAATCAAACTTATAATAAATAGTGCAGGATGAAGCGCAAACTATTTCGCAGCTTATTTGAAAAACTAATGTCGGGGCCAAGAGTCGAGGCCCCTTACATTTTTTTGATTGCAACTCGCTCAAAAAGAATCTTTGAATTATTTAATAAAAAGTATCTGAAAGCTTAAAGTCTCCCGAATCCAGCGATATGATCACTAATAGTTAGAGGGCAAAACTTCCCAAAAAACAGGGTTTTTCGGTCACCTTTTTCAAGCGTCGACTTTCACCTGGTCCCAGTGTAATAGTGCGTTTAAATGCCAGAGTAAAGCTGGTGATGCTGAATGAGTAGGCAATCTAAACGAAAAGTTGTTGAGGTTAGGAGTGTTCGATTGTGGAAAATTATTATTTTTTTAGTAGTTACGATAGATTTAATTGAAAAATTTTGTATTTTAATTGAATTTTGTGATTAAAGATACACGATAGTAGTATTCTAACCTTAAAATTATGTTTGTTTATCGATAAATTGATGGCCAATCATTGGCATCTTAAATAAAGACAAAGCATAATGATTGGCCACAATATCTGAAAAGCAAATTACTAATATCTTTGAAAAAATTTATTGAAATTTGTTTAAACTTGTTATAGACTCTGTGTAAAATTGTTTGTCACTCGGTCTTACAAAAAATTAATTTTTATTCAAAACGTTGCATCAACAACTCTAAACAGTTGAACTTTGAAGCAAAAGAGAATAATTTTTTCGAAGATAGTTGAATTTTCAACAAAAAAGTTAATTTTCAACCAAGAAATATGACTTTTCTACTATAAAAGATGAATTTTCATTACATAAGGACGATCTTATAACAAAATAGTTGAATTCTTAACAAAATAATTCAATTTTAATCAAAAAGTCGATTTTTCAACCTATAAAGTTGCAATTTCAACCAAATGGTACCAAAAAAGATGGATTTTCAAAAAAATAATTGAGCTTTCAACAAAATACATAAAAGTTTGAACCAAATAGTTTTAATTTACAACTAAAAAAGATAAATTTTCATCTAAAAATGGAACACTTATATTCAATTCAATATTTATTGTCTTCATTGTATACTTTTACAAGTTTTTACAATATTCCTTTGCCCTCTTAAATTATCAAATAAAACGAAGGTACATATTTTCTCTCTTAGAATTCTAACAATTAAATCATTACATATTTCTATATCTATATTACAGTTCCACCTGGCCTTATGCTATGTTAATCCCCTATATCACTATTTTCTTCCGACTCAACCCCAACATCTAGATTCTTGATTACACTCTCTCTCGCAAGTCTTTCGAATTCTTTTGCATACCTGCAGAGCTCAGAGCTCAATTCTTCTTTCAGAATATTTATTAGTTTCTGTTCAATTTCGATATGCGGATCTTTTTGTAACCGAGAATCAACCTCCCTGACCAGGTCACTTGTAATTAGTCTTCTTGCTTCTTCGCAAATCCAAATGTGAGCCAAATTTTCTTCCGATACTCTACACAATCTACATAATGTATTGCTGTACCCTTTATTGCCTGACAAACCTACGTTACCACATCTCAGTCTTGCCCACTGTTCCTTAAACTCCCCATTTACCTTCTTTAAATCCCAGTATTTCTCCCTTTGAAATCCCTCTTTGTAATTTTTGTATAACTGACAGTATTTGGATTTGTCGATCCGTCCCCAATCAGATTGAATTTCTTGTTCTGACTTTCTTATAACCCCTCGTTCTAAATTACTTTGTATTTTGCCTTCATTTCCTTCGTTCCTCATTAAACGTAATGTTTCCCCGTCTCCTACTTCGGCCATCGCTTTTTTCAGTACTTCTCCCCATTTGGATGCGTTATTATTGTCAATCGCTCTTAATTCCTCCATTAGGCAAATCCTAGGTAGAAATGGAACACTTATATTTTCCGTTTAAAAAATTACTTAAAAAAAAAATAGTATGACCAGTTCAATTCAACAAGAAAGGACGAATTTTTAACAAGATAGTTGAATCCTCAAGCAAATAGATGAATTTTCAAAAAAAAAAATAATAATTTTCTACCGAAAAAGGCTAATTTTTAACAAAATAGATGAATTTTCTACCAAATAGTTGAATTTTAAACTTATGAAGTACATTTTGCACCAAAAACGGAGTATTTCAATTTTCAGATAAAACCTAGTAGTTGATTTTTTAACCCAAAAAAGATTAATTCTCAACGAAATATGTTATAGTTGATATTTCAACCAAAAAAGATGTAAATTTTAAATAAAAAAGAGTTCAATTAATCCAATTAATACCAATTTTAAACAAAATAGTTGAATTCCTAACCAACACAGATTATTTTCAATTAAAGAGTTGCATATTTATCAAAAAGGATGAAGTTTCAATTAAAAATATCCATTTTCAACGAAAGATTTAAATTTTCAATCAGAAAAGATGAATTTTTAACAACAAGGTTGCATTTTTTATTGGATTCTATCAATTCAGTTCGCATTAAAGCAAAACAACGAGAAAAGGGGGAAATTGCTTGAAAAAAAGTGGAAAAAGAAGAATTCTTTGAAAAAGGGGGAAAGAAGAGAATAGGAGAAAGCGTGTGAAGTCTGAAACATGAAAGTGATTGTCAAACTTATTAAGTTATTATTGAACTGTAACGTTGCAGGGTCATCTTTCGCAAAATTTGCAAACATTGTTAAAATTTAGCATCAGGATATGTACTATACGTTATCTAAGTTCGTATCGTTACTTCCACTGATCCCCCCCCCCCCCCCTCCCCCTGATACCAGCCGTAGTTTTTGGCTCGATTCCCTCTGCCCCTCAAATTGGTTACGTAGTTTATGGACACACCAAAACTCAGGGCATCAAAAGGTTGCAAACATTACAAAAATACATTATGTAACAAATGAAAACAACCCATTGTGCAACGTTTTGATGCCATTTTCTGGCTCAGTTTGATACTTGGGCATTTTCTGTGGACGAGCCCTAAGTCCGAGCCAAAATTTTACAATTCAAACTCGAGACTCTTGCGCTTTTGCTTTCAGCACCCTGTATAGGAAATTTCCGGTCCGAATGATGTCTTCCAGATTCTTTCTGAAAAAAATATATATTTAAATTCATGAAGTCTAATTTTTGCAAGTGATGGGAAGTTTTAAGCGATGAGCACGCTAATGAGTCAGGACAAATGGATGTTAGAGACGGTTGAAGAAGATAGGTTTGCATTTGTTCCAAGAAGAAACGAATCCGATACATAATGCATTTGAGCTTCTGGATATGGTGGAATATGATATACGGTTTCGACTGTCTCTCTGTTCTTCCCCCCTCCCCTCCTGTTTCCCCTTTGTCTTGAACTCTTATTCTCTTTCTATTTCTTCTGCACACGCACCTACAATATTCACGCAGGACCTACTTATGTATCTTTCAGGAGTACTTACCTGATGTAGTGTAGCAATGTACCTACATGCATCCATATATCCACTTACATATTACGTGCCCAATGTAGTAGAATCCTCCGCAGGAACAGCTATGTTGTTAAGTTCCGATTATGCAAAAGTAATTACATCCACTTGCACTTATTGCTCTATCATTAGTATTTTATGGATTTATTTTTTTATTGACTCATAAATCATATTCCTCGGTTAGGGATAACCTTTTAACGCTTGTTTAACAATCTCTCTAAGCTAGGAAGAGTTATTCAATCTGCAGTTTCAAAGTGTTATGGAAAGTATTTTTAGACCTGCTTAGCTGAGGTGAGAAGTATTTGGGTCAGCAAGGGTACATAGTCTTTAATGTCTAAGTTTTTATTTTTATGGGAATATTGTTTGCAGTGGACTGTAATTACACCTATCTGAAAGAAATCTATAATTATAGTACTTCGTAGTAACTGCAATAACAGTTTTGATAATGATAACGATAATGTTGGCGTCAACTATAGTGTACAGTCGATATCAAGTAAGCAATGCAATTTACAAAATTGAAAGTATTATTAACTCATTAAAAACCATTAATTTTCCATGCTGCAGATATAGCAGAAGCTATAAACCGTAAGCCTAGTTTCGAGTTACAAACCGGGTTGTAACAAGCGTTCATCCGAGTGTCGCTGGAACAATGAACTGCTCTGTCCACTACGGATAACATAAGTGCATGTTCTACTCATGTGCAAAACCATGTACGTATGCAGAATGCAGCTGCTCTACTATAGAACTAATGCTAATTTCCATTGCTGGTCTACAGCTTCCAGTCCGCAATTCTACAAACATAACATATAAAAAAGTACATACAACAAAACATATACTATATTTTCCTTCAAGAGATAAAAAAGCAATAATGATATGAATGTAATTCTTTTGGCTAAATAAGTTCGAGTATCCTGAAAATAAGCTGAATGCACGTAAGTGCAGATGTAATCATGCATGTATAACATCATGTATATAGTCATATATGGTAGTATACGTCACACATATTACATATGCATTTTACTCGCGTACACTCTTTTATGTGGGTGGTTTACATCTGACGCACCACGGAAATGGGCTGAACGTATCTTCAGGCTTGGTTCCTACATTCGTTCCGCGGTGCAACGTCAGTCTTTTTACAAGAAAACGTGCCGATGGGCAACAAGAAAGGAGAATCGCTTTCTCGAATAAAAAAATGAATAAAGTGCCGATTATTGCACTCGGGGCATCACACGTCACCGCATTTCCTATATTATTCTGCCACAATCTTTTACGCTTCAAACTGGATCATCATTTTCAAATTGAATTTTTAATTCAATTTTGTTGTCCCGATTTTTCTTTTATTATTCCTTTTCTACTTTATTTATTATGCATACGTAAAATAACCATTTTTTAGATACTAAAAATAGTAATATATAATGGAAAGTCATTTAAGTCATTTAAGATAATGACGTCGTGTCTCCAAATCAGTTTTTTATAAACACACGTGACTTAAAATTCTGTGGCTGAAAATAGTACCCAAAAAAAGTTTAAGCCTTCTAGCATATATGTGGAACCCTGGAGGAAGGGTTCCATAGGTTAGAGGATTCGAGAGTCATTCTAAACCATGTCAATGGTAAATCAAAAATGGCAAAATTTGAACCCTTAAAATTAAAAAAAAAAAATCGGCAAAACTATCCTAATACATTAAATGAAAAATCTAGAATTCTAATTTATATTTTGTTATTTATAAAACTTAAAAAATATAAGTATTAGCGCCACACGTGCACTACAGGCCTGCACGTCTAATTAGTGAGTCGCATGACTAGCATTTAAAATTATTTCGACCTCACATGCGAGTACATTGTCATAATAATGCGTGTCTATTACTCGCGTGTTACGAGACTTTGGTGTCGGCATGAATCAGCTGAATGTCACACTCTTGAGTATTTGCTACCTATATAGTATATGCATATGCAATTATGCTATGCATACTAAGAGACCTAAATCCTGTGACTAATGTTACTATATTTGCATTTAAGAAGGTTATTTCCAGTTGTGGGGTTCAAATGTCTCCTAATTTACCTCTGTAATTAAATGTTCAATATAATAATTATCTTCAGATTAATTATAAAAAATTATAACATTAATTCTGCATCATGTTTTTAATAGCAAAAATAAATTACTTTTTGATCAAATTATATAAAACAGGGTCTGCAAGTTACTGACCAGCTCAACTGAAATCGTCACTTTGGTGTTTCCCATTACGCGGTTCATATATTTATAGTTTGCAGGCTGTGCCGAAATGTCGCGTGTCTCGCTATATATTTCAGTCGCACGCGTATATTTTATGCAAATGAATTGGTCTCGCCTTCATTATTTTTACGTTATGTGTCTCAGAATAATATTGTGCTTAAGAAAAAAATATTGCACACAATTCATGTTTCATTAGCAGCAGACATTTTAATATTGTAAAATGATTTTTTAAGTCATGTGAGTAGGTCGGGGCTCACCAGAATATTCATTGACTGATATGACTGACTAAGTCAGTCACGAAGACATGGTAAAATAGCCCCAAAAAACATCTCCGTCGAACTCGACCGAAGAAAAAAAATTAGATAAAAAGTCAGGCACTTGTCTTGTCAACGAGCTTGTCAGTCAACACCTGTTTTATCGATCTTTTTATATGAATATGAAAATGAAATACTGGGAGCTTCTTTAAAAAAATAGTTGCTAATTCAGTGGCCATCCCAATAATTGTTATAAAGAATTAAAAATCTTGAGTTACGTGACAAGGTTTTACATATAATAACAAAAGTCAGACTGGAACTCAAACGTCTAGGCTGCCTTATTTAACGAGCAAGCGATATTGAAATTGTCATTACGACACACGTTAAAATTTCTCATAGTTAGCATCAGTCATCATTGTTATTATTATAAGGCTGTAAAACTTGATCATGACACGGACCCCTGTACTCGACCAATCTGATAAGTCTTGAGAGTTATTGAGAGCATTTGATTGAAATCAAAGGACTAACTTTCGAAAAAATAACGAGACTGTACCTAAGAAAAACTTTCGATTCGCGCAATTCACCAAGGAAAGCAAATAAAATTAATTGATTTTTGTGGTGAAAGTATCCCCTTTTTAATTAAACTCAGTCTCGTAAGAAAGAGTTACACGCAAAACAAAAACCTGTTAATGTTACAGGGGTCTGTAAAGATTACAGAAAAACGCATGCTGTCACCACTCTCTAATATTAGTAGACTCTTTTCTCCATGCATTTTCAGTTCAAATATTTGTTTATATCCAAATCGAAATGGAAATGATACCAGGTTTTTTTTCGGTTCTTCAAAAAGGTCTCAAAATGACTCTTGTTAATTTATTGAATCTACAGGAAAGGAGTTGTACTAACTAGGATTGAAATTTGTGTTCTGTGAGTACAAGCACGTATGTTGTTAAGTACATATTCATTAGAATGATGTCGAGACTTTGAGTAGGCAAGAGAGACCGAGCCTCCAGTATCAAATATTCTCGGAAGCCCCATTGCATAATAAGAAAATAGCTCAAGTCTTGAAACTCAAAGTTATGCGACAATCCGCGTAGAGAAGTGGAGACAGTGCCTTCCCGGGCACGTTGGCGCCGATAGAAAACTGGTATGGAACAGGTTAGGAACAGGTAGTCCATCTACGTCACTCAACGCCATGACGTCGATCCTCCTCAAGATTTATGGAATTGCTCGGTTCATGGAATTAGCTTTGCAAACATTATTAGGCTACAATATGTAATTCAAATCATGACTTCACTCTCACTCGACGAAATTTCACATATGTCAAACTGGGACTTTATTTTCGCTCAATCACAAGGTACTGGTTGTCATACTTTAACTTTCTAATAGCAAAATTTGTTTTTATTGAGAGCAATGTTTTTTTAACCTACTACCGAGGCGTAAAAACTCCTCAAAATGCGATCCAGCGGAGGTGGATTGCTCCGGATTATATCGGATTGCCTTGGATTACCTTCATATACAGAATTACTTTGGATTATCTAAGATTACTCCGGATTGCATGGGATTATTCTCGATTATATGAAATTATGGTGGATTACTCCGCCTATACTAGATTTACGCGATTTTTCTACCAGAAAGGTGGCTTTTCAACAATATTGTTGAATTTTTAATACACTAGATGAAGTTTTAAGCAAATAGTTGAGTTTTGAAACGAAAAGATTAATTTTCTACAGAAAAAGACCAATTTTTCACAAAATGCATAAATTTTCAACGAAGTAGTTGAATTTTCAACTAAAAGGATCAATGTTCTACAAAAAATGGAATAGTTACATTTTCAATTGAGAAAATTAATTTTTTACCAACGAAAAAGAATTTTCAATAAAATTGTTACATTTTTAAACAGATGAAATTTTAACTAAAATTATGAATCTTCAACTGAAGTAGTTAAATGTGCAGTAAAGAAATTTTCATCCAAAAAACGATTTTTTAACAAAATAATTAAATTTGCAACCAGTAAAATTAATTTTTTAAATTGTAGTTCAAATTTTAAACTAATCAGTTGATTTTTGATACTGAGTAAGATGAATTCCCAATGAAAAATGTAATAGTTGAATTTCAACTGAAACAAATGAATTCTCAGCCAAAAATGGAATGGTTAAATTTTCATTTAAAGTAATTAATTATCAATAAAAAAACGACTTTTCAACAAAATAGAGAAATCTTCAACCAATAAAATGAATTTTTAACGAAGTACACCAGACTCTCAGTCCATGAACGCTTGCGACTCCGCCCCGGAAGGGACGCAGTTCACTAGTACTCAGTCGAGTATATTGCGCAATATTATGGAAACGGTTCAGGCAGCCCTGACTGTTTACGTTTCGATACTCGCGTTTTATGAACAACGCTGTTTGCAGGCAACCCCCGTCACTGTTCATGAACTGAGAGTCTGGTATAGTTCAATTTCTAACCAAAAAGTTGAATTTTCAACTAAAAAAGATAATTTCCAATGAAACATGGAATATTTAAAAGTTCAGTTAAAAATTTAATTTTCAACCAAACAAAAACAAACAAATTAATTTGTTTACCAAAAAGAAGATTTTTTAACAAAATACATGAATTTTCAATAAAAAGGTCAGTTTTTCACCACGTCGATGAATTTTCAAGCAAGAATGTTAATTTCACCAAAAAATATAGAAATTTCAACAAAATACATTAATTTTGAACTAACAAAGGCAAATTTTCACGAAAAATGAAATAGTTAAATTTTCAGTTGAAAAATTAGCTTGTAACGATAAAAATGAATTTTCAACAAAATATTTAAATTTTCACCCAAACCATTTTCAACTCATATCAAGAATCTTTAACTGGAAATATGATTTTTTAACAAAGTAGGTTAATTTTCAATCAAGTACTTGAATTTTCAACTAAAAAAGATAAATTTTCCACTAAAAATGGAATAGTTCAGTTTTCATTTAACAAAATTATTTTCACCTAAAAAAAAATAATTTTCAACAATATTATTAAATCTTGTACTAAAGAATCAATTTTTTACCAAAATATAGTTGAATTTTCCACCCAAAAAGAAAAAATTTCAACAAAACAGTTGAATTCTCAACCAAGAAAATGTCTTTTTAAGCAACCTGTTGAATTTCCTACAAAGCAGATTAATTTTTTGTCAACAATTTGAATTTTCAACCAGAAACATGAATTTTTAACGAAGAAGATTAGTTTTCTACCAAAAAAGACAAATTTTTAACTAAAAAATATCACTTTTTACCCAAAAATGGAATAGTTAAATTTTCAGTCAAGAAAATTATTTTCAACAAAGAAAAATAGTTGAAAACTATTTGGCTTACCTATGTAAATTACTCCGAATTACTTCGATTACTCTGGATTACAAGTGAATTACCCTAGATTATGAGTAGATTACTCTGGATTACAAGTAGATTACTCCATATTAGAACTGGATTACGCTGGATTAAAACTAGATTATTCTTGATTACAAATGGATTACTACGGCTTACAAGTGGATTACTCCGTAATACGGGGATTATTCCAATTTCCTTCAATTACGTCGGATTACAAGTGGATTATGCCGGATTGTACTGGATTAATCCGATTACACCGGATTACCAGTTCGGAATCTATTCCATCGATGTATACAAAAAATTAATATTGCAAACCAGGAAAAACTTTGAAATGACCGGGAATTTGTTTCTCAGATTTTATTGACCACTCTAAATTACTATAGAAATTCAGTTCAAGAAAATTTGTTTGTTTAGAAATTCAATTCAATCTTGTTTTGAGAAGGGTAATCTTAAATTTTCCAAAGAAAGATTACAGGCAATTAAAACGCAGGGGAAATTAGAGTTTCGTTCATGAAAAATCATTGTTATTTTATGATGGGAGTAGTTTAATCTTGTTATCCTAGCTTTGATGGTCTATTACTCTATCTCTATTCGGAAGCATTGTGTTGAGATTCCATATACTTTCCCGAAATAGGGAAGTCTTTTGTTCAGCGACGGTAGAGTTCTAGTAGGGTAGAACGAAAAGGGCCAACAAGGACAGCCCGCGCCACCATCGTCCATAAGGCAGCAAGAGAACCACCAGAGAAGAGAATTATGTCCTTATTGTATGTTAATCGTACTCTCGTGCTCCTCGCACGAGTCTCTTAAAAATAGCTAGCGATTCTCCGATCTCTCCTCCTCTAGTCTCTAGTGTACTCCTCTACTCAGCATAGAATCCCATAGAATTTTATGGCGTTTGGAAAACAGTGGAGGGACTCTCTGTTTTCAATGGATGTGGCGCCGTTGCTTTTCCTATTTGTGCTATTTTATAGTTAATAAGTTTGACAGTAATAACCCTCTTCGTCCTCCTTTGAAAATAATTGATTATGCATGTACATTTATCAGATAGGAAATTCCATCTTCCAGTATACTACCTTATTTACAGTAATATAGACAGGCTTAACACTCTTTCCCCTATTCCCATCTGTTTCCCTTCTTTGAAGAATTCCTCTTTTTTTTACCTTTTTTTCGTTTTTCCGCTTAAATACGAATGTAATAAGAAAATCCAACTATGTTGGTCGAAACTTAATTCTTTTTTATTGAAAAGTCGATCATTTTGTTGAAAATTATTTATTTTTTTAGTTACACTTTCTTGGCTGAAAATGAACTTTTTTGATGAAGATTCAACTATTTTGTTAAAAATTCATTACATTTCGTTCAAAAACTCAATTTTGTTGTTTTGCATTCGTCTTTTTGAATAAAAAATGCATCCTTTTGAATAAAAAATGCATCTATTTGAATTAAAAATTCAAATATTTGGTTGAAAATGCAATAGTTTTTGGTTGAAGATTAGTCATTTTCGTTTGAAAATTCGATCATATGATTGGAAATGAATCTGTTTAAATTCATCTTTGTTGGCCAAAAATGATCTTTTTTTGAAAATTCAACTATTTTAATAAAAAGAAATCTTTTTCGTTCAAAAATCCAAGTGTTTTGTTGTACGTTCGTCTTTTTGAATAGAAAATGCGTCCGTTTGGATTAACAATTCATCTTTTTTGGTAGAAAATTCAACTATACTTCGTTGAAAGTGGAACTACTTTGTTAAAAATTCATTTTATTATGTGATGATTTATCATTTCAGTTAAAAGTTCATCTCCTTGGTTGAAAAATGAACTATTTTGTTAAAAAATAATCTTTTTTAGTAGAAAATTCAACTATATACTTGGTTGAAAGCGGAACTACATTGTTAAAAATTCATTTTATTCGAAGATTCATCATTTCAGTTAAAAGTTTATCTCTTGAGTTAAGAAATAAACTATTTTGTTAAAAAATCGTCTCTTTTGGCTAAAAATTCAACTATTCGGTTGAAAATTGATTTCTCTTGGTTGAAAATTAACTATTGTGGAAAATTCATCATTTTCGGTTGAAAATTCTACTACATGGTTGAATCTTGAACTACTGTGTTACAGAATCATTTTTTGTTGTTGAAGATTCATCTCTTTGGTTGAAAATTAATTTTTTTAACTGAAAATTTAACTGTTCTATTATTGGTTGAATATTGATCCTTTTTCGTTGAAAACTGAGCTATGTGTTGGAAAATTCATTTATCTTCTTGAAAATTCATTTTTCATTGGATAAAAAGTAATCGTTTAAACTGAAAATGTAATTATTTCATTTTTTGTTGAAAAATGATTTTTTGATTTGAAAGTCCAGCTATTGGGTTGAAAATTCATCTGTTTTGTTTAAAATTAGTCTTTTTTGGTAGTAAATTACTCTTTTTGGTTGAAAATGCAAAAAATTTATTTTTTGTTGTTGAAAATCTATGTATTTGGTTGAAAAATCGTTTTTCATTGGATGAAAAGTAATCGTTTCAACTAAAAATTTAATTATTCCATTTTTTTTGTTGAAAATTGCCTTTTTTGATAGAAAATTAATTATTTTGGTTGAAAATTTATCTATTTAGTCAAGGATTCGATTTTTCCAATCGAATTTTTTCAACTTTAAATTTAAATATTCCGTCTTTGATTGAAAATTCATCTTTTTGAATTGAAAATTTCATTCTTTTGTTGAAAATTCATGTATTTTGTAGAAAACTCATAATTTTTCTTAGAATATTAATCTTCTGTGTTGAAAATTTATCATCTTGGTTGAAAGTTGAACTGCTTTATTGAAAATTAATTTTTTTTTGTTGGAGATTTATCGTTTCAGTTGAAAATTTAACTATTCCACTTTCGGCAAAAAAATGTGTCTTTTTTGGTGGAAAATTTAAGTATTTTTTGTTATTTGTCCATCTTTTTTGTAAACAATTAATTCAATCTGGTAATTTACGATAATTTTTGTTCAATAGAATATATTACCCTATTTGCATGAAAAATTGATCTATTTCATCTCTTTTGAGAGCATTTTGGGCTGTGAAATATGTATAAAATGAAATCCAAAGAAACATCGTTTTCTCCGAAATAAATTTCTAAATCATAATATGAATGAAAACTCTGGTAAAATATGTATAATTTCGCGACGTTAATCGTGCAAATGACTATAAAAATAAAAATGATTCAATAACGCATCAATTGCGGTCGTTCGTGCCGCTCTTCGACATTTCCTTGTTTGGCGGTCAAATACGTTCTCATTTACGCGCTTTCAATTTGGGCACTTAAATATTACGATGCTCTTTGAACAACCATTCTGCGGCCACCCCTTCCCTCTTGAGTCCCAGCCTCCCCCGCTTCTGGGAAGCTCGTGGGCAGCGGCTTGTTAACAGTTATCGTACATTATCGTCGGTTGCTCAAGTCTCACCAAAGAGAATGACTTGTTTATTGCAGGTGCGAAACAATATTCCCCGTACGAAAGTCTCTCCGGCCTCTGAGCGGGTTGTTCGTTACGAAAAATTCCTCCCTTTCAAAGATTTTAATGAGCGGAAGAAAGGTGCATTTTTCACCGTCTATAAACATCGTTTTTTGCGGTACCAAGGTTCACACTGATGTATGCAAATTACGAAAGTAAAAGTAGGCTTTATATACCAAAGATCCGAATCGAAAAAGATATTTAGCACTCTCTTAAACTGAACCAGTGAAATTATCACGAGTCAGTATTTTGAGTTTTCACTGATTAACCAGTAAGTGAATTAACTAAAACAGTTACTGAAATATACCAGTGATGCCAAGTTATAGATGCACACACCGATCATACCAGTGATGTAACGCTTCACCCGGCCAAGAGTGAAAACAAACTTTATTGTATAATAGTGTTTGGGTTAGAAATATTTGGGGCCTGGCTGCAACAAGCAGGGGATCGTTCTCTTTAAAGTGGGGATGCCCCTGGCCACTTGGGTTTGATTTGAGTGACGCGATGCGTTGACGGAATGACGGGCATTCCCACAGTTAGGCGAAAAATATTATATCCTATTACACCAGAGACTCGATAGATGAACAATCTCGGGGGTTGCCTGAAAATGGCCTAGTTCATATAACGCGTACAGCGAAACGTAAACAGTCAGGGCCGCCTGAACCGTTTCCATAATATTGTGCAATCTACTTGACTGAGTAGTATAGTGCATGCGTCCCTTCAGAGGCGGAGTCGCAACCGTCTCTCGCCCTGCCCCCTGAGAAACTGTGGGGACCAGCAATTCTAGGAATTCATATAACGCGTTCGATCGCGCGTTCAAATAGCGAGTCTCTGGTGTATATTGCAGCCGGGGCCTCATTTACTGGTGTTAGTGTAACGTCCTATTTTAGAAGATAATTTTGCAAAGGTTAGCACAGAACTGATGAATGAGAAATGTCATACCTAACCAGCTGACGGACCACAACGCGTACGACTGACTACTCATACTGAGTAACCAGTGAACCTTACTGATTAAACCAGTGATATCTCACAACTGTCGGTGACTTCTGGCTGTTTCATCCAGTCAGATTTTACTGGAAATCAGTAAGATTTCACTGGTTCATTTTGGCTTGCTACAGATCCGGAAATTCTTGAAATTCGAGGATAGGATAGGAATATCAGGGAAATCTTGAAAGAGTCAGCTAATTTTTGATAAGCTAAACTTTTAATTTTATTATTTTGTTCAAAATTCATCAATTTTATGAAGCCATTATTTCTGGTTGTAAATTCAACTTTTTTGTTAAAATTCCGTCTTTATGGGTTGAAAATTCAACGGTTATGTAGAACATTCGTCATTCTGGCATGCAAATGTTACATTTTGGATGACCTTTTCCCTATATTGACTCAAAAATCTTTCTGGTTGAAAATTCAACTCTTTAGCAGAAAATTAAGTTTTTTAACAAAAAATTTAACTATTCCATGCTTGGTCGAAAATTTATCTTCTTTAGTCAAGAAGTCAACTACTTGGTTAAACATGAATGTATTTCGTTGAAAATTCTTTTCTTTGGTTAAAAATTTAAGTATTTTGTTGAAAATTCTTTTCTTTTTGGTAAAGAAGTTATCTTTTTTAGTTGAAAATTAATGTCTTTTTGAAAATTCTACCTTTTTGGTAGAAAATTAATCTTGTTTGTTGAAAATTCATCTTTTTTGTTGAAAATGCAACTATTTAATTAAAAATTAATCTTTTTGGTCGAAGATTAATTATTTTAATTGAAAATTCATGTAGTTTGTTAGAAGTTAATCTTTTTGGTGGAAAATTAATCTTCTTGCTGATTAATTCATCTTTTTTGTAAAAAATTCCTTTATTTGGTTAGAAATTTACCTATTTTGTTGAAAACTCGTTTTGCTTTAGTTGAAAATTTACCTATTTTGTTGAAAATTCCTTTTGCTTTGGCTGAAAATTATTTTTTTTTTAACTGAAAACGATGATTTCTTTGGCTCAAAATTAGTCTTTTTTGTTAGAAAATTGATCGCCTTGGTTGAAAATTTAACTATTTTGTTGGAAATTCGTTTTTCTCGTTCAAGAATAATTTTTTAACCGTCAGTTCATCTTTTTTAGTTGAAACTTCGTGTAATTTGTTAAAAATTCGTCTTTCTTAGTAGAAAATTCTTCTTGGGTAAAAATTCACCTTTTTGGTGAAAAAATCAACTATTTGGTTAACAGTTAATCTATTTTGTTGAAAATGCAATACATACCTGTAAGTTGCAATATAGGTGTATTTTTTTCTGAGTAACAATTTTTCTTAAGTAAAATCTCCCCCCCCCTCCCCGTAAGACGTAAAATTATAATTATATTACAAAATACAACATTTATCTAAATAAAAAATCTTATAAAATTCTGTATGACCGTTTTCATTAAAAGTCTTTAAGATAAATTTTGAAACAAAAATTTTTGATTTCCCAGGTGTAAAGTTATTTTCTATACCTGAAAGAAAAATTTATAACGTTCAGGGAAAATGAAGAATTGGTCAGGGAAAGACAAGGAAATTCGTAATTGGGATTTTGTAGCAACCCTGTTCAGAAAGTTATTCAACCTAATAAAAGTTTACTATGTATACGTCGCTTTATTCATATGATAATAATTTCGAGATTAAACGAGGTTCGAGACGCATGCATATTTATCCAATTCTACTTTTCCTAATACTAATTTTACCGAAATTTTACCTGAACACATGCTCGTCCAAGAAGACCCTCTTCATTTAAAAAAGTACAATAAATAAGAATAGATTGACTTTATTTATTGTAGCAGACTGTTGATGTATGCTCATTGGTTCCACAAATTCAGAAGAATATATTTTAGTCTCTTGAAAAAATCGTGAATGTTCATCTCCATCGTAATTTAATGATAGAACTTCGAAATATTACAAGTAATTTTATAGTACAAACAAAAAGAAAGCTTGAATTCTGGAGTGAACCTTTAGGCGATTAAATGAGATAGAATTAAAAATTGGATTACTACTTACCTTGATGATCAATATTCAATTTTTCTGTTCCAGGTAAGTGGCACCAGATGTTTGTCTGTAATTCTGTATATTCAGCGTAATTGGTAAGTGATTGCAAAATAACACGTAAGATGGTGGTCAAGGACCTATGAATTATTTATAACTATATAACCAACACTTGTGCTTTAGCTGCAATAGTTGATCGATAACTCTATTACACTCGTGCATAATTGATCCATCAGTCATCATTTCATCACTAAAGATTATGTTATGTACCTTTTCATTTCGTTACCATAAATCAATTTTCAATAATTACTATATTTTTGTATTTCTTTTAATTTGTATTACACAGCAAAGATGATATAACTGTTTTTTTTTATTTTAAAAAGAATGTTATAAAGTTTTTTTAGGTATAAATTATATTCTTTGAATGTTTAGAAAGTCTTTCCCTCGGTCATTTTATATAGTTATGAATCTTTAAAAATAGATTTGAATTTTTTTAAAAGAGTTTAATTTTAAAATATCTAAATGTTTGACTTTAAGATTGACTATCCATTTAGTTGATACATTGATATTTTATTGCCATGGAGTTCTCTTAAGGAACCTTCTTTAGATAATCTTCTACGTAGCCATTATGTACTTGGTAAATTGAACAATTGCCAACAATGGATAGAGGACTCTTAAACACCTTGGATGCGCGCCTTTATCTTCCCACGCGATGGTTAAGGAGCTACACTTAGAATTGATTAGGTACCCTTAAATTTAATTAAGATCTACTAATTCCATAAAAATGTTGATCAGAAACGTGAACGAAATAACTTATATAGTAGTTCGACAAGCACAAATTGAAGATTATTTTAATATGAAATTGAAGCCTGATAAGGGATGCATAATAGAATCACGAAAACACGGAGATCATAAGCTTGAGTAACTACAGTTTGCAATACCAGGAAATTGAATCATAAAATGTAATCTGTTTCCCTTTCTCATGTTTTATTGAATGTGCTTTGAAGCAAGGAGATCAATTGACTGAATTATGGGAATTTGAAACGTGGTTATGAATATTTCACTAATTATTACTTTGCTGCGAGAAAAACAAATTTCATTTTGATATACGAGTATTAAAAATTAAATTTCTTTAAAACTGGAGAATCTTGAAACAAACCATTTTAATTCCAGAAGTGTGCAAAATTAAATAATTTCAGTTTAAAATGAACAAAATTTATATTTAGCGTGGACGCATTAGTTGTTCAATTTCATGGAAGAAGCTTTAAAAATCTATCAAAAATTAAATTTCGAAAGCGTTAAACAGACACTTTTCAAGTGAGAAGATTAAAATTGAGGTTCTGAAATGTTGGAATATGAAAAATTCGAAATTAGATATTTATAAACGTTGCGCGACATTATAATTCAATTTGGAATGCTTTCCATTTATAGTTGTTTAATTCGAAATACTTTCAATTCGACATTATTGAATTTTGAATGTGTTGAATAAGCGTCATATTCAGAGTTCCAAAAAATTTTTTATTCAGCTATATAATATCTTTGTTTTAATGATTTGCATATTTGTAGATACGTCAAGGATAAATACCGCTGGTTAAGCCATATTACTCTTTGATTAATTAAATGTCAAAAATACGTCTCCATAAAACACGTACCAAAACAAAAGAAATTATGTACGTGTTTTCGGTGCAAGAACAATGACCCGTAATGACAATAAGTATATAATATATCATTTCCCTCTCTGGTACTCTAGAAACTGCATACATCAGCGTAATCAAAATCGTCCATCCCTCATCACTGTTTCTGTCCAAGCAAGCAAATCGGATGATTCACAAATTCGTAGTCCAATTAGTCGTCCTATCGTCTCTGCATAGACAGGAAATTGGCAACTATCCTCTAAATTTGAATCAGTTAGAATTGGGTCACTGAATCAAATCAGTAAGAATATCCACTGATTCACAACACAATCGCACTGATTAAAATAGCTAGAAATGGATCATTGGTTGAAATCAGTAAGGATTTTCACGAGGAATCAGTGACATCTCACTGATTCAAATTGAGAGAGAATAGGCAATATCTGGATAGGTACGTTCTTCTTACTTTTTATGAATATATTCAGGAAAAGTGGCAAGAACGTTTCTATTCAGGAATGGTCAAGTTGGTTTCAGAACGGTTTAAGTTGGTAGCACTGGCAGTTAAAACAAAAGTAAGTTTAAAAATGATTTTCTCTTTCTCTATTATGTCGCGAAAAATGCACTTAAGATGATAATAAGATAATTAATCAATAACGTATGGAAGAAAGGTAAAATCAGTTTTAAACTGATTTTGTTGTTGAAAAGTCGTCTCTTTTGGTAGAATTCGTGGAGAATTCATATTTTTTGGTTTCAGAATAGGTACGTTCTTGCCACTTTCTGAATAGTCAGTCACCTTCTTCCTACTTTTCCTGAATAGGTACGATATTGCGCCAACCCGATGATTTGTGCTCTATCTTCCTCTTTTTCTCTCCTTTGACTGGCAACTCATAAACCAGTCAGCAAGTCAACAAGTCAACAGTCAGCACTATCACTTTCCGGCTCGTCGCGCGTGACAGAGCAACAGTTGCGGTAGTGTGGCCAGCCACGGAATATGCAAAGCATAGTTCGTTGCAGGATCGCATAAAAATTCGTCTAATGCCTCTTCGTCGTCTAGGGAACAACTTGGCATGAACCCGGCTTGCAGAGGCAGGCCAGGGACCGTTGATGGTAATTACTCGTTGCAAAACAGAGACACGACATCCGCGACCCCGCGACCCTTCTAAGACTCGCCCGGAGTCGCGGTTACGCCGCAAGATCACGAGGACCCCGCAAGAGCGTGGAAAGGGATCGTCGAGGTCGAATTTCGATTTCGACGAAGATCAAGATCTCGCCTTAATTAGAGAGAGGAAGCGAAAGGACGATATACGGGATCCAGCCTTCCTTGCTAAAGCCATCTGGAGTCACTCTACCAACAGCTGATCGCATGATTCCGGTGAAAAGCATTCTAGCTGTCCCTGAATCATGTGACCAACACCATGGTCCGTTTCTCCTGGAGTTTCTGAACATAGATTCCTGTTACCGACACTTAACGACATTTAGAAACGACAGTAACAGGAATCTATGTCCAGGAGTAAATGTGTCCTGAAATTTGGGTCTATTCTGAGGAAATTTTAGATTTAGGACAGCATAAGTTCATGCGAAGCGTGAAAATCCAGATTAATAATTGGTGTAAAACTGTTTAGCCAGGATCATAAGCCGACTTATGATTCTATTTTCATCTGGATCCAATCCGAAACTACTGTAACAACCTTAACACTAACCGCAAATTCTCATGCTCAATTCGATTAAAGGTTTCCCACATGTGATGGGAATTCGGATATGAATCTTGCAGTCACATTTTAGTGTCATGTTGATGCATGAAAAGTAGTTCCTTGTTTCACCATTCAAGAAAAGTTCTTTCGTTAGGAGATATCGTCTCCAATGTCTCTCTGAAGTTTCAGTTGAATCCGAAAGTAAAGAACAGCAATAAGAGGAATAGAAAAAAAGGAAGAAAGGAGAATGAGGAATGAAGAATTGTGGAAGGTGAAAGGAAGATCAACCTGCAAGATCTCTTTCAACTATTTCCACGAAGAATTCGTTCTCTACTCGGGCAAGTCCACTTTCGTCCGTCATGCTTCAGGTTATAGCTGGCGATGCACTCTATGAATTCAATTATGCGAACGACCGATACATATTCATGGCTGAATTCATTTGCTGGGAACCTTCAGGGTAACTGCGTCTCATCACGCTTGTCCACCACTTTTTCCTCAGATTCTTCCTCTTCCCAGTCACATTTATTCTTCTCAGTACCTGAAAACTTATGGCGAACTCAAAATCTGTGGAAAATATATTAGCAGATAGAAAACAAACGATGGACCAGCAAGGATGGCGCAGTACAAAGACCCTTCTCTCTTCCTTTGGAAGTCCAGGGAGGTCAAAGGACGAAAGGAACCACCGCACCGTGGGATCCATGGTGAGATAACCATAGGCCACGAGTCTCGAGAGGAAGGAAACAAGTGCGAGAATCGTTTCTTACGAGTTCCACGAGCGTCTAAGCTTGACTCCTAAAGTCATTGTTTTACAGAACTCAGGAATATTTGAGTCCATTATTACCCAACAGAGTAAATGTTATGCAAAACTTTTTCTCATATTGCGTTGAAAATGACAAGTAGTGGAATCTCTACTAAATGAAATTCCGCCCGGAAAAAACTGGTATGGTAACATAAACTAAAATTATAAATTTGCGTACAATATTGATGCATTAGACATCAGACATCTTTTATCTGCGTTGTTATCTTCAAATGGGATAGTTGCTATAACCATACGCTTTGAGCTAAAGTCTTGCAGGTCCCACAACCACAATGTTTGAAGTAGCTTATCCTGTTATGATTAGTATCCACTGTAAAAGGCCAATCCTCAAAAGTGCGCTGAATTCGGTGTAATTTTGAGTTGCACCATTTTTGAGATTTGTAAACAAATAAAGGCACAGTGCATATTTTCATTGTTCAATTTGAGATGCAGCTAATTTCGCACCAATGGTTTTTTGTGTCGCTTCTTATCTTGTGGCTCCCACTACTACGGTCCTAGAATCGACACCTTAATAAGGAGAACTTCGACTGTTTAGTTTTAGCAACCACACTTTATTAAAGCGAACACTAACTTTGTAATTGTAGCAACCACCCCTTATCAACCATACAGTTGAGACCTTATAACTAGACTCTTATACAAAGTGCTATGTAGTTGTGTGAACCACAGTTGTGGTTGTAATATATTTTACTAATTGTTGTGTTTGTTACAATAATATTTACGGATATTTCACTTCCATACAGTTTTCTCCAATACCAAAATATCCTAATGAAATAGTCTTGATTGAATTCAAAGCCTGGAATATTTACGAGGTACCTGCCATTTTATATCTAACATTGTCCATTTTAAGCTGTTAATTGCGAAATTGGCGAGTTCCTTCCCAGCTTCGAGAATGTCGCGTTACTTTCATTTCGATCCAATTTCTCGATAGTTATCATTGCTCTTGCATAGCTAGTACTATTTCCACGTGGTTCTCACGAACGATGACACCGAATGCAAACGGACACGAAGTGGATCGAAATCGGTCAGGGAAACTGGAACAACATTGCAATGGTGGGTCGCCATAAGACCTACGAGATCCCATCGACAATCCCATCGTTCGTCCTCCGATTGTATTGAATGACTCTGAACTCCAATAAACTATTATAGTGTGGAGATCTGTCACGAAATTTAAATTCAAAGGGAGATTGCATCTAATCGTTTGGACTTTAATGTTTTCTTGCATCATTACAATTTTCTTATTCTACATTGTACAAGCAAAAATTGATATTGGGGTAGTATTAGTCTGTATCAGGATTGCTGAAAAATAATATGAGGTACAGTACTTGTTTAGGTTACTTTAGAACCTTTCTATTAAATTAGCATACCATGAACCTATTTCTTTATACAGTACGAAACGGATGTTTCAGTTCGTAAAATTATCGATTAAATCGCGACTTTGAATATAATACGTATCGAACACGGCATCTTGCTAAACGAACATGATCGAAAACTGGAGCAACGTTAATGTTGATTCTTTACCATATCAGCACTTGCTCCACGTTTTCTGCATAACTATCCCAGGCTTCAGCCTTTCCTCTAATCCCCTATTTTTTCCTTTTTTTAAAAAGAATTTACTGTTTTACACATTTTTCCAAAAAACTTTCCCTTTTTCCCCTTTAAGATGGACAAAATTAATAGAACCCTATCAAACAGGAAATATTTTTTAGCAATGAGGACCGCAGAAACGATACATTTCAAATAGGAAATATTTCTAGATTTGATCATTTCTATTTAAAGTGTCGATAACATCAAATTATTGTCGTTGTGTCTCTAAGTTGTTCAATTTCAAAGTGCTAGTCTTCAGAATTGAATAAATTAAATTTTTGGTGACAGAAAATTGAAAACATTTTTCACTAAGCATTCTAAACTGACAATTTTGGAAATTGGAATCAAGTCTTCTGTATTTTATAAATGTATAACTGAAAAATTTGACTTATAATCCAATCAACAGTCGACAGATTCAGCATTCAAACTTTTGAACCCAAACAATTTTTATTCAATTTCAATTTAAAATTATTAAAATTTGAACCCTTTGAGTTGAAACTTTTTTTGTTTCTAACGATTCTAATTCGAAATGATTTATTGTCAAATAATTTTGTTTAGGGGCTTTTTAAGCGAGTTTCTATTGTAAGTAAATTCGTAACGCTTTCAATACAAAAAATTCAAATTCATTTCGAATATAAATTATTCCAAGTTGTTCAATTTCAAATAATTCTTTTTGGAATTGAACAATGTCTTTTTACGATTTTTTGTAATGTTTAATTCTGAAATTATTCCAGTTTTAATACTATAAATTCAACGAATTTTAATTCCAAACCCTTAATAATTAAAGTTTTCCCATTTCGAATAGTTCATTTTCAATTTAAAACTGCAAATTTTTCAGTTTTTTCTGAAATTAAAATGTTGAACTTTTCACATATTAATTCTAGGCCTTAAATTTGAAATATAACATTATAAAATTGTTTAGGAGACATAATACAATTTTTTAATTCAAATATTCGAAATTGCAGTTTTTGTATTCTTATAAAAACTAAGCGATTTTTGAATGAAGCGTTCAAAATTGATTATAATGTAAAACATATAAATGTTTTAAATAGAACATTTCAATATCGAAGCTTTCAAAGTTGAACAATTTCAAAATGGACGTGCTTAAAATTGTTCAATATTTCAGTTTGGTATCTTCGAAATTTAAAAAGATTCAAATCAAACCAGGCCTCCTAAAATTCCCTGCCATTCTTTGGTTTTCCCGTCCAGTGATGCAGTAACTATAACTAGTTTGGTATATTTGTCTTGTACAACATAAATTACAAAAATAAAAGCAATTATTTTTACCAAAAATTGAATCTATTCCCCCATTTTTAAAAGAATTTTGTACTGTGAATTTTGCGTTGCCCTTATAGAGTTTTTCCCAACTCTAAAATTAACGAAGTATTTCATATTTGATAATAATTATAGGTACTTTACTGGTATAGATGCCGTATCAGGAAATACTTGAATTTCAATACATTGGTGTTGAGTTACAAAGATTTCCTTATGTTTTTTTAATCACTAGAATTGAGTTACAAAATATATGATTATGCTTATTAAAATCATATAGAAATATGAAAAAGATGTCATTAACAAACTAATCTTAGCAGCTTAAGCATTATTTACGTAACAGTTACATTATTATTAAATTTCATTACGTAAGAGTTTATGGAGCATTATAAACGATAAGTATACAAAAAATACCTGTAACTTTCTATTTGAGCACCTGAAAAGACTTAAAACTATTTTGAATATATTATATATTTTTTTACGAAGAATGTCTTACGAGGTTAAATAATATACCTTAAGAAGATTTTTTGCTAAAGACATGTGAAGTAAAATAAAGAAAGTGATGAGAAGGTACAACATAAACAAGCCTGATCACGTTGGCAATTTCTTCCCATCCTTCCTCTTTTATCATCTCCTTTTTGTCTCTTCACGCAAGAACTGGTCCAGGTGGTTTACGTGATTTTGTGAAACGATAACGGCTACCTGTGCCGGAAACCAAGAATATCCTGACATGGATGACGAAGGGATTGATGTTTAATTTATTTTTATTTTTTATATTTGATTTCATTTTTTCGATGTTTATCTTCTGGAAAACTTAGCTGGAGGATACACGGAACAGTTAAGACTAAATCTTCATAAAAATCTCTCATCATAAAATTCCGCCACCTGAAGGACGAATTTTAAAGGTCCTCGACCTGCACGCACAGAAAAGCTGAGATATTAAACCGTTGCATAAAATTCTGATTATCAACCTGCGATCAAAATGGTCCATTTTTTAGGATCCAAAATCAATTTTTACACAACTTCATTCATATCTGTCGAGTGGCAGTTGTTATGCTTTTTATTGAAAGTCGTAGGTTAGTCATTTTCCTATATTGGACTATAATTCTCTATGGCACGACAGTTCCTACTCATGAAAATTCATGACCGGAAATTGATCTTGAGAGTAGAATCATTCTGATGCGCAATCTGCTGATCAAATAAAAAATCTGAAATCTGTGTAAAAGCGTTGCTTATCATCTTGATCCAATTTCGCATTTACTGTGCCTTGAACAGAAATTTTTGATTAGAGACCGTTCAACATAGTAAGGAGTTATACACATTTTTTCTGAATTTGATATCTAAAGCTGATTAAGTGGTTGTAGTATAGAAAGAATGTTGGGCGATAAGAGGCTGTACATACTTTTCGCAAACCAATAGTTCCAATCGAATGGACAAGTATGGTATTCTAGGATTAGTCATTCAGATTTAAATCACGATAAGAGTGACTAATTCACTTATTGTGAGACGAAATGAAACTATTTCATGTATTTCTCTCAATACTTTGAAGTAGTTAATTCCTGACTTATAAATGTTGTCAGCACGAAAGTATACCAAAGGGCACATGGTGAAATTGAAGTGGCTAATTGAACTTTCAACACAGAAGACACAAGGCTAGCCGTTCCATATCCTGAATTACTCCCGAGTGTTAATGAAGCCTCGATGAACACGCGAAGCTTTCAAAAATGGTTTACGTTTTATGAGACGGGAAAGAATACGAAAGTTATTCGGGAAAGTCTATTGGGCCCTTGGGTAAAAAGAAAGAGCATCTTGATGGATCCGGAAGCGCTCGATCGGTTCTTTTGCCCTCGTGACAGGAGATATATCTGATCTGGCCTAGGTTAACCTAAGAAGGATGGCACCTCGACGGATAGGTCTTAATCTAAAGTACAGCGGTATACGTTGTGCTTAATGTCGAAGGCTGCTCTAGGCTCGAGCGCTCCAATGAAGACGCAACAGGAGAATCGTGGAGAAAGTGACCTGCTCTCTTGGTGGCCGAACAAGACGACGGAGATTACTGTTTATACCTTCATAAAGCTCGGCTCCTTTCGATATTCAAAATCGATTTCATAGCTCATCAAAATTTATCTTGGATAACCTTTCCTCTGAGGTATATCATCGTGGAAAAACCTGTTTCTATGTAGTTTTAGATTGTATAACCTTCTCATGTGAGATTCTTGAGAATTTTTTAATTTTGTGAAATGTCAAAAAATGATCTTGATCGCTTGGAACTAACCGATACGACATGGGACTTTGTTCATAATAAAGGGGGGCTGTTAGTCTATTAAAACATTCGAAAAGTTGTACAAAAGATTGGAAAAAAGTAGATGTTTTTTAATATTTCTTTTTGGGAGCGTCTACTAACTACGTAAGACTTTTTTCAGGGGGTAGGCGGGTAAGTTTCCTCATTCTAATTATTTTTTCAAAATATGCTAATTGAGACCTGTCTTGGCTTTTGAAATTACTTTTTATACGATTCTACGCATTATGTCGGTTATACACGTTCAGGGGAGGTTTTAGATCGATTTACAATAAATTTTCTTTATTTTTAGGATAGCCTTAATATAGGGTGGCCTAAATAGGACATGATCAGTTAAGAAGGTAACATTTTTAATAAATAAATATCAGCTGTAAGGAGGGTTGCAGGAGTTATTGGGCAAGGTGTGTAAGGAGGGTTGCCAGTGTTAACGGGCAGGGGTTGTAAGAAGGGTAGCATGGGTTAAAAGGCAAGGGTTATAAGGAGGGTTGTAGGGGTTCAGGGGCATGCGTTGTAAGGATGGTTGAGGAGTTTAGGGCCAGAGGTTGTAAGGAGGATATAGTAATTAAGGAGCACGGGGTTGTCCGGCAGGTTGCAGGGGTTAAGGAGCAGTGGTTGTAAGAAGGGTTGCAGAGTTTCAGGGGCAGGAGTACATACTTGAAACAGCGGCGGCGGCGAGATCTTTTTATAATATAAAGAGATCTTCCAAGAACAATAAGTCGAATAATTTAGAGTGATTTTCGTAAAGCATGAAAAGAAGCATAGCATTAGAGATCAATACTTCCTGCTGATCTATCGAAGTATCGTGGGGATCATGCAATATTTATCGACCTCCTCGTCTGGTCGCGAAGACGCCGCCGCGCCGTGGTCGGAGTAACGATCCGTGGAAATGTGGCTTGTTTTTGCCCGATCGACGACTCGAGCGACTGAGGCTTTTTGCAGGTTAGGGTTTGCTCCCTGATACTACCTGTTTACAAATTGATCGCGTCAATAAATATACGGGACGCGTGGTCGATTCTAGCGGTCTATACCCATTACCGATGATGACCTTCGATACGCGATCAATTTCCGCAAAAGGAGGGCTCGTACACCTGAGCTTCCAACAAGGAGTGCGTAATTTAAATGTAAATCTCCTCTACTTACTTGAATATTTGAATCGCATTATTTCATTTTTTCTTTCATATGATAGATATCATTCTCTGGGATTACATAAGTAAGGCTGATCAGTTCAATGTTATTAGCATAAATCCATCACTGATTTTTATATAACAGGGTGGCCAGTCAAAGCTCATAAAAAAATAACGAAGCATCTTGCGGAATTAATGCGGAAATATTCTAACTTAAAAGCGTTTAGCCTTCAAATATAAAATGTTCGACTTATTGGACCACAATTCTACCAATAATCTGCAATGATTAATAATTTCACAAGAATTAATCTGGAAATTAGTCTGCAACCAGTAAAATATCTTAAAATTAAGTTGAATTCACTCTATTGTAAAAATTGCCCTGGAAATCCTGGGAAAGGTCTGGAAATTTGAAACCCTACTTTTGTTGCAACCCTTCAGAAAAATCCTGACCTATTCTTTATCCTAAAATTTGCCAGAAACGCTGCAGCGCTTCTGTCCGATTTTAAGACAAAACAGTTTAAGATTTTCTCTGCCTGGAAGTCCTCAAGTACAAATGAAAGAATAATCATTATTCATTCAGTGAAAGAATTGAAAGAGCAAATTTAGTTGACTCCAGTGTTTTTTTCTCTTGTGAGCGTGTTTAGATGTTCTACAATGTCGACGACATCTGTATGGTTAATGGACACCTCAGGAGATTACATTTCTAGTGTAGGTGTGTACATGTGTATACATAATGCATATGTTGCCATGCGACCAATAAGATTACTAGCTTCTGAGACCATCACCTATCCATGCGTATACCGCGCACTTTCGCCTAATTAACCTTGTACACTCGTACGACTTAATTACCTGCACGATCTATCTTCGCTACTTCACTGTGGTCAAGGTTCACACCGCCATCGTGTCAAGTCAAAAAGAATAGGGAATTTATAATTTTCAACTCATATAGGCCATACAGGTAGTTCAAGTACATACCATTTTATCGAAGTGAAGAAAAGAGTTCAATGTGAACGGGGTCATTCAAAAACTGCGTCACACTGCCAGGGGGGGGGGATAACAGGTATTGCGACAAAGGGGGCAGGGGTTAACGCAGAATATGATATCACACATGGAAAATATAAATGTGAACAACATTTTTTTAAATGCTTGAAAAAATTACAATTAGTAATTTTATTTTACAAGAAAAGCATCTAAATGCAGTTAGTTGAAAATTAAGTTCCCTATCTGAACTACTTTGTTAAAAAATAATATTTTTGGTTAAGGATTTGAATTTTAATTGAAAATTTTTTTCTTTGATTACAAATTTGACTATTTGGTTGAAAATTCATTCTTTTTGTGGTACAATTCAACTGTTGTTGATCTAAAATAAAAATATTTTTTGGTTGAAAAATCAGCTATTACATTCTTGATTGAGAATTTATCTTTTTTGGTTGAAAATTCAACTACTCGGTTAAAATTTGAACTGCTTTGTTAAAAAATAATTTTTTGTGGTTGAAGATTCATCTCTTTGGTTAAAACTTGAACTAATTTGTTGAAAATTCGTTTTTTAACAGAAAATAAATTTTCTGAAGTGCAAATGTAACGATTCCATTTTTGGTTCAAAATTGATCGTTTTTAATTTAGAATTCAACTATTTGTTTGTAAGTTAACTTTCTGGTTGAAAATTCAACAATTTGTTTGAAAATTCAACTATTTGATTGGAAATTAAGCTATTTGGTTGAAAATTCGTCTTTTTTGCTCGAAAGTTTAACTATTTGGTTTTAAAATCATCTTTGTTTAAAAGTCAACTTTTTTCTAAAACATTCGACTTTTAGGCTTGAAAATTCAAATATTTCATTGAAAATTAATCTATTTGATTGAAAATTCGTCTTTTTTAATTGAAAGTTTAACTATTTGGTTTTAAAAACATCTTTATTTAAAAGTCAAATTTTTTCGAAGACATTCGTCTTTTAAGCTTGAAAATTCAACTATTTGATTGGAAATTAAGCTATTTGGTTGAAAATTCGTCTTTTTTGCTCGAATGTTTAACTACTTGGTTGTAAAATCATCTTTGTTTAAAAGTCAACTTTTTTCTAAAACATTCGACTTTTAGGCTTGAAAATTCAAATATTTGATTGAAAATTAATCTATTTGGTTGAAAATTCGTCTTTTTTAATTGAAAGTTTAACTATTTGGTTGTAAAATCATCTTTACTTAAAAGTCAAATTTTTTCGAAGACATTCGTCTTTTAAGCTTGAAAATTCAACTATTTGATTGAAAATGAAGCTATTTGTTTGAAAATTCGTCTTTTTTGCTTGAAAGTTGAACTATTTGGTTGTAAAATCATCTTTATTTGAAAGTCATCTTTTTTCTAAAACATTCGGCTTTTAAGCTTGAAAACTCAACTGTTTTCTTGAAAATTCATCTCTTTTGGTAGAAAATTGATCTTTTTTTTTTGTTTGAAAATTTAACTTGTTACATGTTGACTTCAATATAATATCAATACATTAATTTTATTTAAAAGAATGTATTCCCCTATTTTCGTGAAAATTACCCTATTTCCCCTGTTTTGAGAGCATTTTGGGCTATAAAGTCTGTTAAATTATGTTTGTATGTTTTGTGTTTTATTTTAGGTGTTTAATAAGTGAAATCGAAGAAACAATTTGTACTCAAAAGGACGACCTATGACGAAGTAGGAGAGGGGTGGAAAAAGTGTTCAAAGTACAGTGACGTAGATTTTGAACAGTCCTAACGAGAAAAGGAACATTGTAAGACTAATTTTTACAATGCAGTTAGATTTATGACTACTTTTAATGGGATTGGGTTCAAAGGGGATAGAAGATCTGTAGCACCTGTTTCAGAAGATCGTTCCGTATGAGTAGCAGCGCGACAAATCCTATAAAGACTCCTTCCTGGATTCTTTGAAGAAAGTAGGGTGTGTTCAGCGTAACAAGTAGCGGCTTTTTCTTGACAAAAAAGGGACCTTTTTCCTGCAGCGACTTTCTGTCGTGTGAAGTGCTACACTCGCAGTATACTTTAGACACCTGCACTTAATCCGATTACGAAGTCTTAACAAACTGCATCGTGTTTTAAACAAGATTTCAGCCTCTCAAGAGAATGTACGTCTGAAAGATATCAAGTTTCGGTAGAAGTTGTCTCTAAATCTAATTTAATGAAATTTAGTGAAATTGATTAATCGACTATAAGTATACCATTGATTGTAATTCAGTGAAGTTTTTCTGATAAACAGCTGAATTTCGCTGATTCAGTAGCATGTACGCTGATTTCAATTAGCGGTATACACGCAGAAAAAGGATTGGACTTTTAAGTAGATTTTCCAAGAAGATCAGATAAATCAACTGATTTTCTGAAATTTTCACGTAACCTCCAGTAAAGCATACCGAAGTCGGATTTTTCCACAAATTTTTAGATTTTACAGGGTGACCGTAGGTCAGGGAAAACCTGGAATTCAGAGAAAAGTCAGGAAATTTTATCGGTCAGGGAAAGTTAGGGATTTTGAAAAATTCCTGCGAAGGTCAAGAAATTTTTATAAAAGGGTTTTCAAATAACTGTAAGTTATAATAAATTTGGAAGAAAAAAATGAAAAAGTGGTCAGAGAAAGATTAGGAAATTTTGAAAATGAAGTTTTGCGGCCACCCTGATATAATATTCTTGTCGGTAATTTATTTGTCTTTTATATCTATTTTTATTCCTTTTTTGCAGCTGCTTCTGAAGATTATCTTTCTATTTAAAATTGTTATTATTTGGTTTAAAAATTAACTATTTTATTAAAAAGTCATACTTTTAGGTTGAAAATTAAACTCTTTTGTTGAAAATTCCAGTTTTTGGGTTGAAAGTTCAACTGTTTTGGTAGAAAGTTATCTTTTTTGTTCGAAATTCATATTTTGGTGTTGAAAATTCAACTAATTTGTTCGAAAGTTAATAATAACTATTTTTTGTTGAAGAATTATCAATTTATTTGAAAATTCATCTCTCTGGTTGAACATTAATTTTTTTCACTGAAAAATTAAATATTCCAATTTAAGATTCATCATTGTAGTTAAAAAATCATATGTTTGGTTGAAAGTTTAACTATTTTTTTGAAAATTGATCTTTTTTAATTGAAAATTCAACTACTTAGTTAAAAGGTGAAGTTCTTTTTTACAAATGTATTTTTTTGGTTGTAGATTCATCTCTTTGGTTAAAAAGTTAACTATTATGTTGAAAATGTATTGTTTTTCGTCTTTTTTGATAGCAAACTAATCTTCTTGGTTTGAAATTTCCTTCTTTTCGGTTAAAAATGCAACTGTTCGGTTGAAAATTCATATTTTCTAGTTGAAAATTAGTCTGTTTTACACCAAATTTGTCTTTTGGCTTTAAAGTTAAACAATTTGAATGAACTTTTTTTTCTTTTTTGAGTGAAAAATCAACTATTTGGTTAAAAATTCGTCCGTTGAAAATTCATCTTTCTTAAGTGAAAATTAACTTTTTTGTTGAAAATTGATTTTTTCGGGTTTAAAAGTCAGTTGTTTTCTAAAACATTCGAACTTTTAGATCGAAAATTCGACTCTTTTTTGAAAATTAAATTATTTTGTTGAAATTTCAAGTATTTTGTTAAAAAGTCATCTTTTTGGTCAAAAATTCAACTTTTTTGTTAAACAGACAGTCAGGGAATTTTGAAAATGAAGTTTCTTGGCCATCTATGGATCTTTTTTCTGCCTGTACTTTTTGATTCATATTTTAGAAAGCAGCGATCGAGAAAAGACACAATTTGTAGCTGTCGGAATTTCTGATTTAAGGATGCAAGTTTCGTTTTCAGAATCTAAAAATAATAGCACTGCTTTCACATATCGTTTATCATATCAATTAATGAAGCATGCTCAATTACCATGTTGTCAGATTTCTGTAAACATATTGATCAGAATTTGACCGTTATTTTTTAAGAAGAAAGTAAACATTATCAAACCTACAGAAGTAGCTGATTAATTAGTTGAATTTCAATACTATGGATAAATCTCATTTCTCAGCAAGCCCAAGTCTTCGAAAACATCAATTTAAAAATAATTTCTTAAATATTTCCTTTCCAATTCCTTCCACGCTTTACATATTTTGAAATTAATAATTGGTTCCATTCCTCGAAAGGTTTTCGCTATTTCTGAATTTCTCGCGGGACTTAGATTGTCAGACATTCTCATGGCGGGCCACACAGTCAGTTAACTTACTTTTAGTCACTTTTTTTCTCAAATCACTCTTTAGTCACTTTTATTAAATGAAAAGATTTTTTATCAGATTTGTATTCATTAGATTATATTCACTCCCAATTACCTGAATTCAATGAAATTTTCTTGGATTTTCACAATTTTGTTCCATTCACTTGAGTTATTTAAAATTCATCTTAAATTGTAATGAATTCCATCGAATTCTCTTAAATTCCCTTAAATTCTTGTAAATTCACTCAAATTTCACTGAAATCAATGGAATATTTTGAATTTTTAAACTTTTCCAAACTCATCTGAATTCATTTGGAATTCCCCTGAATTCTTATTAGGTTCTTGATTATTCTTTTTTTTTTTTTAATTCTCTTTAATTTCTTTAGAATGCTCCTTGAATTCTTCTAACTCAATTCAATGGATTTTTTTTAGTTTTTTTTTTAATTTACCCTGGAGTCTTCTAATCTCACATCGGCCAGAATTCTAAGGTATTTTTGAATTTTTCTAATTCACTCCAAGTTTACTGAAATCACGGTAATATTGCGGATTACATTTTTTAAATATCTATTTGAATTTATGTAGAATTCACCCTGAATTATTATTAGGCTACAGAATCTTTTAAATTCTTCGGAATTCTCTTGATTCTTCTAAATTCAATCAATTCAATGGATTTTTTAAACGTTTTTTTTAATCTTACACTGCATTTTTAGGCATCTCATCAAATTCTTTTGGATTCCCTTGATTTTTACTAAATTCAGAACAAACTTAATGAATTCACTGTATTATTGAAATATTTTTGAATTGTTTTCAGTACACTTGAATTTCTATTAACCACCTTCAATTTTTATGAATTTCATCGATTTCTACTCATTTCCCTTAAATTCCTCTAAATTCACTCAAATTTTATTAAATTCATTTCTTTTTTTAAATTCTACTCCCATTTTACCCAATTCAATGGACTTTTTTTAATTTTTAAATTTGTGTTCAATTCACTCAAATACTTATGAATTTCATTTAAGTCTCTTGAATTCCCATGAATTCTTCTACATTCACTCAAATTTTACTGAAATCAATGGAATATTTTGGATAAAATTTTTTTTTTCAATTTATTTAAATTCTTTTAAATTTAAGTTGAATTGTTTTTAATTCTTATTAATGTATCCTGAATTCGTTCAAATTCACCTGGAATTCTTATAAATTTCATCGAACTCTTTTGAATTCTTTTGAATTCAATAGAACATTAGACATATTAGTAATGGACATTAGTCAATTTTAGTCACCTTTTCAGTTTAAATATCGACTTCACATTGATCATAAAGATTAGCGTCTGTGTGTGACCCTTGTGAACTTTAGTTTTCTTGAATCTGTACATGGTATTTCTGTCTCTCTGCACGAATGTTCCTTACAAATGAGAGTGAATGAACTCTGAAAGTACAATTACTTAAATCAAATAAAAATTCTGGTCCCCAAACTTGAAACGCTTTAGTTTACAAAAATAGAGAAAGTAAGAACACTATAAAGAATTCCGAAACAGTTTAAAAGTCACGAATTTTGAACTTTGAGTGAACGTGGTACGTCTACAGATGAAAAAAAGAGACATGTCGAGACATTCTTTGGAAGAATACATTTTCCAGGAAGAGGATCCTTGGTATGGAAGGAAGCAACGTGAAGACATAGAGGTTGAAGTTGAAAAAATAAAAAACTGGAGAAAGAGAGATAGATAAGAAAGACGAGATTTTACAGAGAAGGTGCATGGTGGACAAACGTGTCCTGTAGGTAGCAAGTCGCGTGGCCTTCGACGTGCATGGCATGATGTGTGCTTCTTAAATCGAGTCTTTCAAGAGAAGACTGGAAAGAAAAAGAAATAACTTTCTACTCTGATAAAAGCCAATATCTAGCTAGAAGATGAAAAGTCTTTAAAACTCCATCAGTTATTTCGATCAATCCAAATACATATGTAGGGGAAGCCTCCTACAGTGGAAATACAACCTATAGTGGACAATGATTAATTAAAAATACTAATTTATGTACAAAATTATTCAGATATAATCTGTAGTTAAGACACGATACGTGTTAATAAATTTAATGTAGAATTAATTATTTTTCGTATATTCGCGCTGTGAATTAGTGATTATCCACTTTAGGTTGCATTATCCAGATTAGGGAGGTTTTCACTATGCAAAGTACGCATTTCAGTATAATTTTTTATTGCACAAAGATATTGTCAAATTCTTACGAATTTTTTTTCTGATCTTCGGTTTTGTGTATCAACAGGGCTGACACACAGCAAATTAAGTCACTTTTAGTCACCTTTTTCAAGTCACTTTTAAAGAAAAAGTCACTTTAATCCATCTCATTCTGGATGTTATGTAAAAAAAAGAAAATTTAATCAATCAATTTATGAAATAAATTGTAACTTATGGTATAAAAATGCTATTCAGTACAGCGTTGCCATTGCTACTGATTTATCGGGAGATCTACTGACTTTTGAGGCTGGCTACTGATATACTGATTTTCCTTGAAATCTCCTGATTTATTGTCCAGTACTGTGGCAAAGTTCAGATTCTACAATCAGGCCTTTTCATACCTCTGCTTGTCTGCAGTCGCATGCAGGCAGCCTGCAGAATATCCATAAGAGTGAAAGAGACGGACCATTCTGATCGCTCGCTATCTTTTTCACTCTTGCGGACTTACTACAGGAAGGCTGCCTGCCACTGATGGCAAGCGGGTATGAAAAGGCCTTTATAGTCACGTGTGGCTTGTAAGCAATCAAGTTAAATTCTGATTGTAGGAATAATAAGGAATACAAGTATACAAATTATTTGATAACTGTATTGCTTCTTATTCTAACAATATCGAACACTTTCGCGTCAAGAAGATTTCAAATTTTCCCGCACGAAAACTAAATTTGGCTGCCGAATTTGCAATCCGTTTGGTTAGTTCTCTTGAAATGTGAGCGAGTGCATGTTTGCAACAGAAAAAAAGCTTTGTTTCATGTAATTTTGCATTTATTTAATGAATTTATATTATTTAATAGTATTTTAATTATTTTATTAATGATTCATAAATTTTTATGAATCTCCTGATTTTTTGTCAAGTCTCCTGATAAAAAGCTCCTGACTGTTTGTCTCGACCGACGGCAACGCTGATTCAGTATCAGACTTCACGCTCTTTCCCCTATTCCCCTCTTTTCCCCTTTTTAAGAGAATTCCTCCTTTTCCACCCTTTTTCAAGAAAATTCCGCTCTTTCCCCCTATACACCCATATACCCAATACTATTTTCCAACCGAGCAAGTCACGCCTACCCCGAAAGGGAAATGGCTTAATGGTATAATAATAATAACCGCCTAAAAGCGAACTGAATTAATAGAACCCAATAAGAAAATCTAATTATTTTTGGTTGAAAGTTAATTTTTTTATGTTGAAAAGTCTACTAGTATATTTTTCCTTCAGAATTAATCTTTTTTGGGCACTTATCTTATTATTTGGTTGGAAATTGAATTATTATTTTTTTAATTCAACTATTTTGTTGAAAAGTAATATTTTTTGGTCGAAAACTCAACTGTATTGTTGAGCATTCATTCTTTTTTCATGGAAAATTCATATTTTTTGGTAAAAAAAGTCATCTTTCTTGATTGGAAGTGAACTTTTTTTATTAAAATTAAACTGTCTTATAAAAAGTTAGTGGTCTGGCTTGAAAGTTTAACTGTTTGTTTGAAAATGTAACTATTTTTGGTGGCAGTTTAATCTTTTTTCTTTGAAATTTCACCACTTAATTGAAAATTCCATTTTTTTGTTGAAACTTTGTCTTTTTGCATGAAAGTGCATCAATTTCGTTGAATATTATCGTGATTAAAAGTCAAATTTGGTCTAAAACATTCGACTTTTTAGCTTGAAAACTCGACTTTTTTGTTAAAAATGTATCTCTTTTGGTAGAAAAATAACCTTTTTTTTGGTATAAAGTGCAACTATTTGGTTGAAAATTCAGCTGTCTTGGGGTGAAAATGACCTTTTTTGTTGAAAAGTAATCTTTTCGGGATCGAAGGAAGGTTTTCGAAAATATTCGATTTTTTTACTTTAAACTCAACTCTTTTGATGGAAATTTATCTCTTTTGGTAGAAAATTAAACTTTTTTAGTTGAAAATTAAACTCTTTAGTTGAAAATTTAGCTTTCTTGGTCGAGAATTAAATCATTTGTTGGAAATTCATCTCTTTGGTTAAAAAATTAACTATTTTGTTGAAAATTAGTTTTTTTTCGCTGAAAATTAATTTTTCTAACTGAAAATTTAACTGTTTCATTTTTGATTAAAAATGTATCTCTTCTTAGTAGAAACTTGAACTGTTTGGTTGACAATTCATTTATTTTGATGAGAATTCGTCTTTTTCGGTAGAAAATTATTCTTTTTTGTTGACAATTTAATTATTTGGTTGAAAATTAATGTTTTTGGTTAAAAGTTAATCTATTTTATTGAAAATGCATCTATTTTGGTAAATATGTTATCTTTTTTTGGTTAAAAATGCAACTGTTTGGTTGAAAATTAATAATATGTTTTATCATAGGATTCAACTATTTTGTTGAATATTCGTCGGTTTTAGTTGAAATATTAACTATTAATAAATTTTTCGTCGAATATTCATATTTTCGGAAGTTGAAGTTGAACTACTTTGTTAAAAACTATTTTCTATGGCTGACGATTTATCATTTCAGGTGAAAATTTAACTATTTGGTTGAAAAATCTTTTTCTTTTTTGTATGGAAATTAATGGTTTTAACTGAAAATTCAACTATTCCATTTTTGGTTGAAAATGTATCTTATTTAGTAGAAAATTCAACCTTTTGGTTGAAAATTTATATACTTTGTCAAAAATTCGGGATTTTAAATAGAAAATTAATCTTCTTGGTCGAAGAAAGGAATTCATTTATTTTCTTGACCTACTTCTTGTACCTACATTAATTTTATTTAAAAGAATGTATTCCCCTATTTTCCTAAAAAATCACCCTATTTAGCATGCTTTGAGAGCATTTTTGGTTGTGAAGTCTTCAATATTAAAATTTATATTATTTTAATTTATAATTTTCTGGTTTTCTAGTTCAATTTGTAAAGCATCGAAATATAAATACGGCACTTAAGTGTCAAGCAGTAAAGTGACTATTAGTTACTTTTTAGTTTAATTTAGTCACTAATTCCACTTTTTTCAAGTACATTAGTCTGCGGCAGCTGTATGTATCAAAAGTCTTAAGAAGAAAAAAAAATCATTAAAAATGATGGTACATTATAAAGAAATAAATGAAAATGATTGCAGTATTAGTGCTCTAAGAACTGACATTTCTTCATTCCAATTTTTTTCTAAAATAAATCTTAGTTTCAAAATGATTAACGTATAAAAACGACTTTCTCGGCTTAACGTCCTCTTATGGTCGCAACGTTAAGATGAGACTGTGTTATTATCTCGTACTATTTTACTGTATTATCGTTGTGAAAATTGAAAGTGAGGAGATGCTGGATCATTTGACACAAGATTAAACAAGAGTTTCTTCGTTGCTTAACTGGTCGTTAGGAGCATAGGGTGCTAAGGATAAAAAGAGACATAAATTAAATTCGTATAAAGAATATATTTATCGCAATTTGTCAATACCTTGATTTATTATTGGCAACAACTTTCACGAATAACTCAAATATCTCCAGACTATATCATCCCTATAGGGGTCTGAAGTTCATCGAAAATGGTATATCTATAATTATCTGAATGCGTTTCGTATTAAATCAATTTCTGGGACCATATCTAATTTAAGCAGAAATTATCAGATTTGTGTTGATAGTATAGACATTTATTCGTATTTATCTGTGTCCCACGACTATTTCGTAAATCTTGACGGTCAACTTTCACGCAAAGTATCTGGTCTGAAATAAATGATATGCAGAGGCGTTAAAGGAATTTAGAAGTGATCAAAATATTCCTGAATTTTAAATACTTCTTCATCCCAACTTTTCAGGCCTCGAATTTACTAGAAAGCTTAAAAATGTCCCACTAGTTGAATGTAATTTTCAATGATAATGGAAAAATCAGCATCTGCCACTGAACAATAATAAATTTCTTTTATTATGAATACAGATTATAAGTCTCATATAAATAACTTTGTACTAACAACCCCATTTCAGAAAAATTAGTGACATTTAGGGGAAGAAGAAAATGTCATCAAAGAAGAATAATCACATAAAAACAATTAATTAAACTCTAATTTGAATTATTTTCTAAGATAGAGGAACCGTCTTTAAAAATCTTAATTCATTCCAATACAATTAATCAATTTCCTCCAAACAAGATTTTAATTGTAATTTTGAAGAATTTTTAAATCCCACGTATACTTCTACCTACTTTTCAGCTTCAAAATTCATAAAGGTTTATTATTGTAATTATCTGCAAATTAAAGGATTCCATTTCTTTCTAAAATTGTACACTTGTCAACATGTTAACTTAATTTTTTCAAAATGCTTGATATGTGCTTTTTTCAAAACAAATAGCCTTTAAACTCCATTTACAATTTTTTACATCTTAACGATTTTTCAGTTTTGAAGAATGTATATTTACAACAATCTGATATTGTTTAATTTTCGGAGGTTTTTAATTTAGAATCATTTCTGTCAAGGCCTAAATTCCCTTTTGAAATGCCAAATTTTTGATTGTTTAAATTTGAAACGAAAAAATGTATAATGTTTGAATATATAATTTGTTCATTATTCAATTTAAAACTTTTTCAATTAAAAGTCAATCAACAAATAAGGCTTTTATTTTTAAGTTTTACAAATTTGATCGATTTCAATTTGAAACCAGTTAACGCTTTTATAATTTGAGATTGGACTTAGAGATTCTATAATTTTGTATTTTTCAATGTAAAATTGTTTGATTGGGAAGATTTTCGAATACAATATTTTCAACTGTCAAGGCTTGCAATTTGGAATAAATTATTTTCAAGTGCCGTCAATTAGGAATGTTTGAAAGAATTTTGAATGATTTCATTGCAGTTATTCAATGAACGTGTTCAATAATTTCAATATAAAACTAATCGATTTATGATCGTCTTCAATTAAACCGTACAATTCGGAATTTCTTTAAAATTGTTCAATTTATAGATTTTCAATGTGAAGTATTTCGTACATTTTATAAATTAAAATGCTCTATTTTTGAGGGCTTCAATTAAAATGATTCATTTTTAAATAAAAATTCTGAAATTATTTGCACTTGTAACAAATGTGAAAACAGTAAGAACACGATAACTACTTTGAAAGTGTAATTCTTGGTAAAAATTTGAAAAATTCTATGTTGTCCACTAACTAACCCACCTGTAATTTCCGATATTTTTAAATTATCCAAGCTAATTTTAAACCCCAAAAACGACCTCTTGGCAAAATGTACCGAAAATGTACAAAATTTCCGATTTTCTTGAAACTTTTCTAAAATTCTATGCCTCATCCAGGTTCTTCAGAATGTTTTTTAAAATTCCATACCTTTTCCAGTTTTCCAGGCTTTGTAGCTCGCTTTGTAGCAGCCTTTTGTTTATATTGTATTATCTTAAATTTACATATCGCTTAGAATCAAAGTTTTCACAGAACAACCTTTAGTTTGAATTTAAATAGAGTAGCATTAGATTGTGAGACGCTTTCTAAAACGAATCGAATTAAAGCTTCTGTTGGTTGGTAGACAATAAATTATAATAATAGTCTTATTATGTCTACAAGGAAATCTCGTTAAGATCGAGTTTAATGTCTTTTATGCAACAGTTAATTGAATTTCGAGTAACCGAATACAACAAATTAACTAGATAGAATAATAGCAATTAAAATGTGCAATGAAGTTAGGACTGAATAATGAATTCCATATTATACCATGCCGACAGTATCGATGATCTCACAGATTATCGATCCTGGGAAAACGTGATTTATTAAGCATGACTTCGTGCTCTCTCACAGATGCTCGTTATCCTTATCGCCGGAAGAATATCACCTAATCCACAAAGCCTACATGACTTCCTGCTCTTTTTAAGTTTCCTCGTTTGAATTCGTAGAGTATATTTTTTAATTACTAATTCCAAACATCTGTGCACAGAAAAAACTAGGGTTTCAATTTTGTTTTCAGTCATTTTCTTACAAACTCATTTTGAACTTCAGTTATGTTCAATCTCTTGATCAATAGCAAAACAGAAAAAGAGTTATTACTTTTAATATTCGTATTGCTCAATATAAACCAATTAATGTTCAATTTTGTTTCATTACATTTGGATGCCGTTTCATTGCTCAAAATGAAACTTTATTTTTTCTGTCTGGGTATTATTATAATATGAAGAATGGAGATAGATATACTAATTAAAGGATATCTGCGTTCGTTTTTCTGAAATACATAAAATAACCAAATTTCAACTTGTTCTCTTTGTGGCAGCTTGTAGTGGAAGTTGGACTCTTTGAAATTCCTCAAAGAAACTTGAAACAAAAATTTAATGACTGAAATGGCCTACATTTTTTATAAAAACTAAAAAATGAATTTCATATGAATATCGTCCTCGCTAAACTATCCCTTCTTATAGAAAAACTTATTTTTTTATAATATAAAATAAATTTGTCAAAATTTCAATTCTTTTTTTTTTAATTTATATATTTATGTATCAATCACGCTAAAATTATTATTATATATAAATTAACTAGAAAATTACAAAAATTTCAAATTCCCGAAAATTTTAAATTCCAAACAAAAAAGAATATTTAAATTTAATATTTTTTATAATAATATTTTGTTTTATATCGAGCATAGTGCATACTGAATTCTGCATAGATTGAAATATAAAAGAGCTCTTCAAAATTTTAAACTATGCACGTATATCTGTAAAATAAAACATTATTTTAATCGATAAAAATCATAAATATAATTTTTTCGGGAATTTGAAACTTCGGTAGTTTGGAATTTCGGGAATTTGATAATTTCGGAATATTTCAATTTCGTTAATAAATATTTTCGTTAGTTTTTTTTTATTAATTAAAATTTTTAGTAATGTTTTGCAAATTTTGTGTTTTGGTAATTATATTTACGGTATTTTTCAACATTAGGGATTTCCTTTTTCGTCCAAATTATGTCATCCCGATGATGAATTTTGGAAAATTATGATAAATTGGGGAAAATTAGGTGATGAGTTTCGTAAATTTAAGATAATTTTGTGAAAATTTAGTTCAAAATGTTGTAATTTTAGTTACATTTATGGACACCTTTGTCCTAAAAAAGTCCTGGTCAAGCGGGATATATTTTGAACTTTTTGGTACTTTAGTCCTATTTCAGCAGCAGTTTCTTTGAAACATAAATAATCCCATCAGCGCTTGTAAAAATTTCGAAAAGAATTAAATAAAATGGGACTTCTGTAGTACTTTTGTCCCAAAAATTATTTAGGGCTTGCAAAAATAAAATAAAAATTAAGTGCGACTTTTCTGGTACTTTTCTTCTAAAAAATTCCTTCTGAAAAGAAAAAAAAATTAAGTGCGAAGTTTTCGTTTTCTAGTACCTACTTTTGTCCTTAATCGGAATTTAAATTTTTTAAAAAGAAATGTTGGTAGTTAAGTACTGATTTGTCTCCGATGGCAAACCTAGTAGGGTAATTGGTACAATGATTGTTCACTTGAGGAATTTTTCCAGTTTAACAATTTGTAAAAAACACTATAGACATCGAACGAAATTCTTAAATACGCAGATGGATAATGAATTTTATAAAAATTCAAATTATATCATATTAAGGAATGCGTTAAGAGTAGTAGAAAATTTGTATTTGAAGAAATTAACAATAATGTCAAAGGACACAATGATTGGCCACGCCGACATAGTGATTAGCATAGGCCAATGATTGTATGATTTACGCCTGAAATGTAATGGAATACAGTCATTGGCCATATCAGATTGTATAATTGGCCGGGGCCAAAAACAATTGTTTACATGATTTTCACTCATTATTCGTAAGAAAAAAGTGACGAACAATTATATACATAGCCTATACAAAGCTTGAACAATTGTAAATGAATTTTTTCAAAGATATTTGTAATTTCATTTTCTAATATTGTGACCAATCATTATCCTCTTTATTCGCGGTGACAAAAACAAAGAAGAAGAAGAAGACCATTTATTTTTAAGGCAAGAATACTACTATCATGTATCTTGAGTCACCAAATTCAATTGAAATCTAATAGTTTTTTTTTAAATCTATCGCTAACATTAAAAAAACGTTTTTACTTTGGCATTTATTTGCACTGCACTGCACTAATCTAAACTGTCACATACGCTGCAGAATTGTTTGCGCTTCATCCTGCACTATTTATAAGTAGTTTTATTTGTGAGTATTCTTTTATATAAGTGTATTTCAGTGAGTTAGCCAATCATTGGGGCGTGGCCAGCTATTGTACCGATTATCCTACTTTAACGGCACTTTATCCAATGGGACATTTTGTTACTCAAGTGTAGATACTGCTATTAATATGTTCTATTGATTGCTATTTTATATAGAATCAAGTTACGTATGAAGTAGCAGAGAGCTGGTTTTAGCCCCTGACTTGATATGTTTGGTTCCTGTAATAAATACATCAACAAGCCACGTACGTACTTATTTTCTTCGCCGTATTGTACTCTATTTTACACCGGCGGTAAGGGGAAGGAAGGATCCGTAAATTACAAACGAAGGTCGGGGTAAATTTACGTAGCAGACAGCAGTAAACATCAAAGAGGGTATCATAAATAACTAAAAACGAAAAAATTGCTGCAACTCAGTGGCGCGGTGGAAATCATCTATAGGTTCGTTCGTTTTTCCTTCAAGATTCCACTCTGTGATTGCAGGGTGCAAACCACTAAATTACTTTTTCCACCACAAACTTGACCTTAGAGAGGCTAGCTTTCTTTGTAATCTAATGCCCGACGCCGATTGCAAAAGTTGCAGCTGCATCGGTATAATGCGAAATGTGGCAGCTGGATACACACTCGTTATTGCAGTCATCGCTCCATGTGGCGACTGGCGAGTACTTGTGCAGTGGGGGACTCTTTCATAAACTGTTGACGAAGAATAATGGTCGGTACACGCTGACAAAAATTCAAGTAAATATGACTTCTTGATACTTTGTCATAATTCTTCTTCTTCATATTGATCCTTTCGGCAAAGATAGGTGAATGAAATAAAGCTTTCTTTGATTCTGAATTCTATTTACGTTATATTTGTATTGCTCTCATTGAATTCTTCTCTTCTAGCCAATAAATCTCTAAATAGTCACTCGGTCAGGTACAAATTGTACAACTTTGTCAACATTTTTCTACTTGAAAGAAAATACCGTTGCGAAGTACTATGAGCGTGTTTAAACAACTTTTTCAGTTACTGTAGTGTTATATTTGAGATGTTAAATAAGGTTTTCCCCGCGTGGTCAAATCCATTTTTACGTAAGATATTTTCTAGTCGGCAAATCACTAAAAAATAAAAGTTAAACAGATTTTATTTCCAAACAGCTTTTTTCAGCGATCTAGTTCTTACTGTATAATACCTCAATTTAAGTTACTTTATTGATAATTGTAACAGTATTACTTATCATTCACCTAATAATATCAGTAGCACCTATTCATATTAGTATGAATATTAAATGTAATAATTATAAATTTACAAAATAATAATAAATGAATAAATAAATAAGGGGTAATCCACAAATTACGTAAGGTGTTTTCCTGACGTGTGAGATACCGTGAGATTTGCTCCCCCCCCCCCCCATCTTGCTAAGATTTTATAAACTTAGGGAACGAACGTGCATATAAAATATAAACACTGTTAATTAAATAAACGTGCGACCTTAATGAAATTAGTTATAGCAATTATAATGTGCTAATAACAATTAGTATCTAGTCTTACAAATGTATAATTTTATCATTTCTTCAGGGCCGAAAATGTCTTTTTAGTTTAAAATTTCAACGATTTGATTAAATTATTGTTGGGTGCAGTTTCGAAAAGTACTTACATCCGATTTATTTGAAACTTTGTATACCGAAGTATTTTGACTCGCTGATTACAAAGATGATAGTGAAAATACCCGCAAATTCGATTTTCAAGGTTAAAACACCAAAAACCTGTGTTTTTTCTTCATTTTTTCACTATATTCCGATAAATATTGGTTTGAGAGAAAAAAGTCTTAAATAAAAGTTGTAACCCTCGACAAAATACGTCGTTTATTTTCTTCAAGTATCATCTAAATCCATTATTTTTCGAGAAAAATGGGTTAATATTCTAACAAGTATAAGTACTTTTCGGAACTTAATCCAAAAGTACTTACATCCGATTGATTTGAAACTAGGTATACGCACGTATTTTGACTCTCTGATTACGAAAATGATAGTGAAAATACCCGCAAATTTTATTTTTAAGGTCACACACTTTCCCCTTTCCAACTTCTCATGGAGGGCGGGAAGGCACCTCTATGATTAGCCACACCAATAATGTAGGTCACATACTTTTCTCTTTCCAACGTCTCATGGGGGGGGGGGGGGAGGTACCCCTGTGTCTGGTCACAGGAATAATGTAAGTCACATACCTTTACCTTTCCAACGTCTCGTGGTGGACAAGAGTGCCCCAAGTCCCATTCGAAGCAATTCTACACTTTGTACCAACATTTTCCTTTTTTTCTAAAAAAAATACTGGGTTTTTCGAGAAACTGTATATAGCATGAAAGGTGTATTTTTAGAAGATCTACAACTTTTATCGAAATCTTTTTTGTAAATTTTCAATATTTAATTAAATAAACGGAAAAAACATAAATGTTATAGTTTGTCAATCGGAGGTAAGTACTTTTGGATGAAGTTCCGAAAGGTACTTATACTTGTTAGAAGATTATCCCATTTTTCTCGAAAAATAATGGATTTAGATAATAAGCTTGAAGAAAATAAACGACGTCTTTTGTTGAGGTTTACCACTTTTATTCAAGACTTTTTCCTCTCAAACCAATATTTATCGGAATATGGTGAAAAAATGAAGAAAAAACACAGGTTTTTGGTGTTTTAACCTTGAAAATCGAATTTGCGGGTATTTTCACTATCATCTTTGTAATCAGCGAGTCAAAATACTTCGGTATACAAAGTTTCAAATAAATCGGATGTAAATACTTTTCGGAACTGCACCCAACAATAATTTAATCAAATCGTTGAAATTTTAAACTAAAAAGAAATTTTCGGCCCTGAAGAAATGATAAAATTATACATTTGTAAGACTAGATATTAATTCTTATTAACACATTATAATTTCTATAACTAATTTCATTAAGGTCGCACGTTTATTTAATTAACAGTGTTTATAAGTTTCAAATAAATCGGATGTAAATACTTTTCGGAACTTTATCTTCGTTTTCTTGAAAATTCATCTCTTCTTGCAAAAATGATATCTTTTTTGGTTAAAAATACAACTATCTAGTTCAAAATTAATCTGTTTCGCTTGAAAATTAACTGTTCTGTTGAAAAATCAAATTTTTGGGTTAAATAATCAACTGTTTCGTAGAAAATTCGTATTTTTGTCTGAAAAATTTAACAATATTATAGAAAATTCAACAACTTAATAGAAAATTTATTTATTTGGTGGAAAGTTGAACTACTGTGTCAAAAATTCAATTTTTTTAGTTGAAGATTCATCATTTCAGTTGAAAAGTAAATTTCTTTGGTTGAAAATTGAACTATTTTGCTGAAAATGCGTTTCTTTTTGTGTGGAAAATTAATTTTTTAACTGAAAAGTCAACTATTCCATTTTTGGTTTCAAATTGATCTTTTTCAGATTAAAAAAAAAAAAATTCAACTTTTTGTTTTAAAGTTAAACTAATTTCTTCAAAATTCATTTTTTTTTTTTGGTCGAAGATTCATAATTTCAGTAGGAAATTCATCTCCGTTGTTAAAAAATGAACTACCCTGTAGAAAATTTCTTTTTTGTGTTAATGATTAATTTTTAACTGAAAATTGAACTTGTCTTGAAAATTCAACATTTTGGATGAAAGTCGAACTATATTGTTACTTTATATTTAAGTTATTTTTGGATGACCCCTAAATAAGTTCACGAATAAAATGTACTCAGCAAAAATTACGTAAAATAGGTTAGGGGGGGGGGGGTTAAAACTTAAGGACCCTGTCAAAGGGGGGTATGTGGTTCAAAATTTCAGAAAAGAATTTTACGTAATTTATGCACAGCCCCCAAACAAAGTAAACCATTTTTTTCTAATTTTATAAATCGCTGAAATTGAAGGTTTGTGAATAGGCTAGTATAGTATAAGTAGAAAAAAAATAATGTTTGGATTGAGTTTGATTAATGTTACTGGAATTGGTGACGTTTTTTAATTTAAAGACGCTATTAAAGTTTGAAATTTTTCGTGTTCAAAAAGAATTACAATTATAATCGAAAATATTTGAAATATGAAAGCAGTTTAGAATAATTTACAATGGCGCTTATAGGTGTATTTATCAGCTTTTAAGTTGCCTTCACTCTCGACCTAATACTACAATACTAATACTTTATGGACGAAGTGTTAATGCAAACTATATGTTTAAAATGTTTATTCTATTTGATTCCTTTCCCTTTATTTTGTTGGTTAATTAACTTGCAATTAGTTGAAGAGACCTTAGCTTTGTTTTTTTTTCTTCTAATTTGTAGTTATGAAATACATAATCATTCGTTAGTTTTTGCTCTTCACACTTTCCTCGAGATAATCGTCGGAACGTTTGAAACGGGCGCACTTTCAATCATTCTCTCTGTTGTTGCTCTAAAGGGAAGCACAAACTTATTAGCTTATGACCTACGCGCCGAGTACTAATAGCAGGTTTCCACGGTTACATTAACATTTCACGAACGGTCCGAGGAAACGCGAGCTGACCTCACATTTTCGAAATGCCGTTTGAAAATCAGTCTCGACTTGTGTTACGTGACGAAATTCATTTACGTCACTCCAAATTCAATTTCGGCCAAGACGCTTTCGCGAAAACCTTTCTTCGATCCAATTATTAAGATAATTTTGCACTCATTACAGACCGTTAAATTGCCTTATGATATATATTTTGTAAAGAAAGATCGTCAGTGAAGATACATTTTATTCTGATATTCCATGTTGTAACTGATTGGATGTAAATGCAAGATAAAAAATAAAACAAATTGGCTTTAGGATTGACATAAAAAAAATTAAATTCCCTGCACAATGCATATACTCTCTAAATCAGTTTTTTTTAAATTTAGTTGATTGAAATAGTAAAATATATTGTAACGGTCTCACGTGAACTAAAAATCAAAATGAACGTTGCATTTTTTCGTATCAGGGCCTAAAATGTTTCAAATTTCGGACTACACACATTTGGTTGTTGGGCCCCCCCCCCCCCCCCAAATACAAGAAGAAGCCAAAAAAAACATTTTTTCAATTGTATCAATAACAATCTTTACAGGCAAAAATGCTCTAAAAACGGGGAAAATAATATAATTTTTCACGAAAATAGAGGAATATTTCTTTAAAATAAAATTAATGTGGGTTAATATCTGAAGTTCAATTTGAAACGCTCTAAATTCCTAAACAAAAAAAAACAAAATTTTCTATTAAAGAGATGAATTTTCAACTAAAAAAATTAATTTTTAGTAAAGAAGTTCAACTTTTAACCAATTAGTTGAATTTTTAACTAAAAAGGATCAATTTTCAACAAAATAGTGAAATTTTAAACAAAATAGTTGAATTTTCAACCAAAAGAGAGTAATTTTCCAGTCAAGAAAAAAAATTGAACCAAATTCTTGAATTTTCAAGTCAAAAAAAAAAATTTGAACCCGAAAATATGAGTTTCCAACCAAAAAGTTTATTTATGTAGAACCAAAAAGTTGAATTTTAAACCAAAAAGGAGAACTTTTTAACAAAATGTTTAAATTTTTAAGCCAAACTGATGAATTTTCTACATAATACATGAATTTTCAACTAAAAATGTCAATATTCAACCAAAAATGGACCATAGTTACATTATCAGTTTAAAAAATTAATTTTCAACCAAAAAAGAAACGAATTTTTAACAAAATAGTTTGATTTTCTACAAAACACATTAATCTTCAACCAAATTGTTAAATTTTCAAGCCATGAAGACGCATTTTCTGTTAAACGGTGTAGTTTTCTGCCCGAAAATTTGAATTCTCAACAAAAAATGTAATAGTTGATATTTGAACCAAAAAAATATTTTTATTTGAAATAAAAAATAGTTTAATTCAACCAAAAAGACGAATTTTCAACAAAGTGGTTGCATTTTTAACCAAAAAAGATGAATTTTCTACCAAAAAAGATTTTTTATTCAAGAAAGAAAGAAAATTTCAACCAAATTGTTGAATTTTTAAGTCGAAAAGACGAATTTTCTACAAAACAGTTGAATTTCCAATAAAAAAGAGTTCATTTTCAACCAAATAGTTGAATTTTTAACCAAAAAGGATGACTTTTTAACAAAGTTATTGAGATTTTAACAAAATTATTAAATGTTCAACCAAATTATTAAATTGTTAACCAAGAAGAATAATGCTCATCCAAAAATATAAAAAAGGGTTTTCAACCGAAAAGAATTGACTTTCAACCAAAAATAGTTGGATTTTCTTATTGGGTTCTATTCATTCAGTTTGCGCATTTAAGTGAAAAAAAACATGACAAAGGGGAAAGGCTGTGAACCCTACGATAAATAAATATAAATTTTGATAATTAATATGTAAACTTAAGAATAATAGTTGAAATATACATTGCAGTTTATTTTCAATAACTTTAAAATATTAGGTTAGAAAAGTGGAAATTTTGCTTAGGAAATAAAGTTAATTTTTCACTGCCCATTTTTTGATTTTGGACTTGTGATGAAGGATATAAATAATAAAAATATATTCCTTTCACTAAATTTATTTGTGTAGGATCATTTACGTTGAAAATGTTCAAGAAATCAATAATTACAAGTTTGGATGGTGCGCATGCGTCTAGCAATGATTACCAATTGAATCAATATATGTTTACTGATTGCCAGTGACTGAATTCTAGCTACAGCAATCAGTAAATTTAACTGACAATCAGTTATATTTTACTAATTCAAATTTAGAGAGTAAATTTCATGCATTGGTAGGTTCAAATATCCTTTCTTATTGACGTGCAATTTCCTTTATGAGTTTGAACTTTTAAAGATTTTATTTTAGTGCCCATATTCGTCTGTGGTTTTCGCTCATTGTCAGCTAAACGCGCTTTTACTTCCGGTGAAATATTAGCGACGCTAAGTGTGAAATATTGCGTCGCAAGGAGAGGAAAGAATGAAAAGTGTCTGATGGTTAGTACAGTTACTTTCCTATCGTAGTTACCTGGCTGGTGGTTCAAAGTTCGCCGCAGAGGACAAACCCGGCTGCGGAAAAGACAACGAAATCCTATATATATGTATACGGGCTCGTTTGCAACGGCCAATCTGCACCTGCACGGTCTTCGTGTACACAGGTGTGGGTCAAAGAAGCAGAAGATTTCTCTGAAAACGAGTGTGTCTTCTGATTTTTCAGTTATTTTTAAACAAATCTCTCCTGTTAAACCTGGTAGTGGAGAAGTCTTTGTTTCTAAAAACTTTAATGACCATGAGGCCATTAAAATCCAATATGTCCCTTTATCCAATATGTACAATTCTCTACAAATTATATAGTTAAAAAGTGAAATTTATGTGTTTAGTTTTTTTAGGAGGGGTTGACCTTAATGATTGGGAAATATATTTTATTATTATTTAAAACCTTAGGAAATCAGGCTAAAATCAGGGACTTTTATTGGTCAGGGAAAGTCAAGGAAAAGTCTGTGTATAACTCTCATATATTATATATGTATATAATAATGTGCATTAAAAATTTTATTATTTGGTTGAAAATATAACAAGTTTGTCAAAAACATTGTTGGTTTTTGGTTGAAAATTCAACTATTTTGGCAGTAAATGAACTTTTTATTAAAATTTCATATTTTGGTGTTGAAAATTGAAGAGAAATCTTTATTGGTTGTAAATTCGACTGCTTTTTTGAAAATTCGTCTTTTTGGTTTAAAAATTCATCTGTTTTAGTAGAAATTTCTTCTTTTTTGATAAAAATGTATCTGTTTGGTTACAAATTAATCTTCTTTGGTTGAAGATTCTACTATTTTGTTGAAACTTTGTTATTTTTGGTTGAATTCACCTGTTTTAAATTTAAAATTAAAATCTTTTTTGGATGAAATATTTATGATTACGTTATTTTTTGAAAAATTATCTTTTTTTGGTTGACAATATTACTACTTGGTTGAAGGTTGAACTACTTTGTTAAAAAATCATTTTTTGTTGATGATTCATCATTTTAGTTAAAAAGTCATCTCTTTGGTTGGCAACTCGTTTTTTCTTGTTTGCTTGAAAATCATGTTTATTGTAACTACAAATTTTATTATTCCAGTTGAATATTCATCATTTTAGTTGAAAATACATCTCTCTGGTTAAAAGTTTAAATATTTTGTCGAAAATAGATCTTTTTTAATTAAAAATTAAACCACTTGGGTAAAAGTTAAACTACTGGGATAGAAATTGTTTTTTTGTTAAAGATTTTTCTCTTTGTTTGAAAATTCGACTATTTGGTTGAAAATTCATCTTTGCAGATTGAAAATTCAACAATTTTGTTAAAAAATTAACTATTTTGTTGAAAATTGAATTATTTTGTTGAAAATGTAACTAGTTTGTTAAAAAGTCATCTTTTTGGTCGAAAATTCAACAGTTTTATTGAAAATTCGTCCTTTTGGATTGAAAATTGATCTTGTATGGTAGAAAAATCATATTTTTTGGTTGAAATAAATAAATAAATTTGCAATTTTAAAATTTGTGTCTGAAATTTTTGTATTCCGTTTATAAAAGATTCTAAGTCAAAAATATTAGAAGATTAAAATGCACGTCTCTGAATAATAATTGGCCGTTCAGGGAAAATTCCCATTTGTAATTTTGCAGAAATAATTCCGAAACGTTCGAAGTAATTTAATTGTTTTTCGTTTTATTAGACCCTAGAGCCAACAACTTCCACCAGCCTTCCTAAACCAATTTATTACTGAGGCTCAAATGGATCAAAATGATAATATCTTGAAAAAGTGATCTTCGACCCGAATAAGTATTTTTGTAAAGCAAGTAAAAGATCTCTTAACTTAAGGCAAATAAATTCATGATTAAATGATGCTTATGAATTAATAATATTTTTTTAGCCCACTTTGGCGTATGACCATTTGCTTCTGGATATGCATGCTTATCGTCAAGCTGTCTCGTCGTATAGCTTAATGTCAAGACTGCGAATACTTGGCCGCGGATTGTAACTGGGGGGGGGGGGGGGTGAAAGAGAGGTGAATAAAGGCAGCCACGCCAATAGAATGTATACTCTTGCAGGATGATAAATCTATGAGAAATACCATAAGATGCTACATCATCTTTATAGTATAGTCTATATAAAGATGGTAGAAAGAGAAAGGAATCTCTATTATTATTAATTGCACCATTTTCTTAACTATTCCATTTATCTCTCTTTACTAATCCGGGTATCAATAATCTCCACAGAATTGCACTTAGTAGTGTTACAATGCTCTAATAAGATGTTCTCACCGATCGATAATCTCTGCTTTTGTTCTGTTTCCTTGTGCTAATTGAAATCTGTACTGATCACTTAATTTAAACGATTTAATCATTCCTAAATTAACAAATTACCTTATTCTCATACAAAGAAGTTTAACATAAAAATATTATTGATATTATGTATTTAAACCATTTAACAACTAGCAAAAAAAGAGCGCCACTCGTGCTTTTTACACGTTACTTATTTTGATTGCCTAATTATCAAATTAAAATGTATGCTTCAATTTGAAGTAATACAAAATAAAATTAATGATCATAAAATAAAATATGTCTTAAAAAAGCTACATCGGTCTTCATAAAGTTTTAATTTTAATTTTATTTAGGCAAAGAAGCAGGGACTAGAGAAGCAAAGAAAACAATTAATAAGTTAATGTGAGATTTTATATCATAATGAGATATTTAAGATGTTAGTATTATGTAAAAGACATTCTGGAATTCGGAGTCTTACTGATGTCTTCCATTTTCGACACTTTTTGAAGATGTTTACAAATGAAAATTGAAGATCCTTCAATTTTTAATGTGTATATTTTAAAATAATGTAGTTTTAAATGTTTTTTTTTTAAATGGCTCAATTTTGAAGATTTACAATAATTGAAAACTCTTAAATTTTCAAAATGTATAAATGGAAATTTTTTAATTTGGATGATTTTGAAGATCAAAAGTCAAGTTTTCAATTCTGGATCTTCCAAATTGAAGAAATTTGGTATGTAAGTCATAAAAATTATAGCTGATTTTATTGTAAAACTTAAAACTTTTCAATTTTAAGGATGTATCATTCAAATTTCTGCAATGTTAAAGAGTTACAGTTGAAAATATAGTATTAGAAATTATTCAATTTTCAATATTAATATTTTAAAGGTATGTAATTTCGAACATTTTTTTTAATAATTCAATTTTGAAGATCTATAATTTAAAATTCATCAATTTTCACGATTCGTAATTGAAAATTCTTCACTTTTGAAGATTTATAATTGAAAACTCTTTAATTTTGAAAACGTTTATATAAAAATCCTTAACTTTTGATGATTTTGATGACTGAAAATAAAAGTCAAGTTTTCAATTCTAAATGCTCCAAATTGAAAAAATTTCTAATGTAAATTATCGAAATTACAGAATTTTTAATTTAAAAACTCAAAACTTGCATAATTTTGAATAGTAAATTTTCAACATTAAAAGCTCTTTAATTTTAAAGATTCGCAATTTAAAGTTCTGCAATTTTGAAGACTTACAATTGAAAATTCTTCAGTTTTAATGATTTGCAGTTTGAAATTCTTCAATTCTAAAGATGTATAAATAAAAATTCTTACTTCTGGATAACTTTGATGATTTTGAAGATCAATAGTCAAGAATTTTCAATTATAAAACTTCCAAATAGAAGAAATTTTGTCTTTTGAATGTAAATCATCAAAATTATTTATGATTATTACTACTGATTTAAAATATTTACGATTCAAATTTCTACCATTTTAAATAATTACAATTGAAAACTACTCAATTTTGAAGACTTGTAAATAAAAATGTTAAAATTAGGATGATTTTGGAGATCAAAAGTCAAGTTTTCAATTCTAAATCTTAAAAATTGAAGAAATTTCGAATGTAAATCATCCACATTACAGTATTTTTAATTGTCAAACTTAAAACTTGCATCTTTTAAAGGTTTATAAATTTGAACGTCTTTTTAATAGTTTAATTTTGAAGATTTAAAATTGAATGGTTTTAAAATTCTTCAATTTTGAATATTTGTAATTGAAGACTTTAATACTTAATGTGTATAATAGAAAATGATGCAATGTTGAATGCTTTTTTTTTAAACTCAATTTTGAAAATTCAAATTTAAAATTGATTTAATTTTATATAGTTGCAATTGCAAACTCTTCAATTGTGAACAGTAAAATTGACGGCGTTGATTAATTTTTTGGAAATTATTTTAATTTTTACATTCTTATGTTTCCGTATATAAAAAAGGAACTTTGCAAGAACTTCAAGTTAATTGAATCAGGGACTGGAACTGTAACAAGTTACTATTTTCTCGACATAACTATAGCTGTAATTAATTTCTTCTTTTAAGGAACATCCCAATACTGGATCTAATTTCAAATAATCTTAAAGTCAGATGAAAATTATTGTTATGTCGATCTAACATGATGAGAATTTGTTATGCCAATTTAGACTAAAAAATTGCCATTCAATCGCAACAACTTTGAGTGGAAACATAGTTTTATAAGATATCGATAAAAAATAAATTAATAAAGAAAAATTACTTTCATCACAATGTTTTTTTCTAATAAACTGTCAAAATGGGCCGTAGAAAAATAATCAAGAGACAAAAGCACGCGTTAAGTGAGTGGAAACCTAGGAGCTTCAATGTAGACAAAGTGAATGAATGAATTTGAAGATTATTATATATACAATAATAATTATAAATAATGTTGAAAACGAGTAAGTTGGTAAGTCAATTTATCTAAAAAGCTGTAATATCCCGAACGTAATCAACTTAAGTTGTACACTTAGCACACACTCTTTGATATTAAAGATTTTTTTCTGAAATCTGAGCGAAACTCAGTTTATCTCGGCAGCACATTATAATTATTTGATTACCTGTCGACAATTTTCATTATATGTATTTTTTGCATTGATGTGCGTATGAAATTAGAGACAAACTGTATCTATATTTACCATGGTATTTACGAGAGCCATATAGTTATTATCTCGAAGATATGAAACGAGTTTCTTCCCGTTTGACTGCATCTAGCCTAATCGAGTAGATAATCGCGATGCGCTCGGGTAAGAAGCTAATGAAGAACGCGTAGTTAAATGTCCGATAGGCAATTTATGCTAATTTGGATGATTTACAATAAAATCCTGGTAGATGTCGTAAGATAAGCAACAAGCTACCGCCTACGCGATACATTTACAGCAAAATTCAAGACATGGTTGTCGCTAATAATTTAAAACACGTTGTGGTAATTATTTGCTAGTGATAAGCCTCAGGTATTTACGGTATCAAAATGATACTGGAATCTATGAAAGTGTTTTCTAAATTTGAATTAGTAGCATTCTACTGATAAGATTGTGATTGCAAGTTTTACATAGATATTCCACCGAGGATATCCAAGTCTTGTTGTTGGTACCAATCTTATTCTATTTCCGTGATTACTCGCAAAAAACTAGATATTAGAGGGTGGACGCAGGTCAGGGAAAACTCGGAAATTAAGGATTCTGTAAGAAGCACTTTAGTTAACTATCAAGAATAATCAAGGATGCCACACAGTCATTTTAAAGAATTTTAAAGATTTTAGGGTATTTTTTAAAATTCGAAGGAAGTTCCAGAAATTTTAAACTGTTTCAATGGATTTCGAAAGATTTCAAAAGAATTGCAATATTTTGGGATATTTTAAAAGGTTCCTGGGAATTTTTAATAGATTTTAATCATTTGTAGGTATCTTAAAAAAAAGTCAAGGGATTTCCAAAAATTTAAAGGATTTTAAATATTTCAGGGTATTTTGAAAGATTCCAAGGAATTTTCAATCGATTTCAATAATTTAATCGGATTTGACAAAATTTGCATGCGCTTTAAAAAGCTATCAGGGTAATTTGATAAAATTTCCAAGATTTTAGGAAATTCTATAGAGTTTCACGGGATTTTATAATATTTAATGGCTTTCAAAGAATTTATTCACAAGAAGTGAGGGATTTAGTAGGGTTTCAAAAATTTCAAGAGATGTGCAAAGATTTTTTGCAATTCATCTGAATTCATTTGGAATTCACACTGAATTCTTATTAATTTATCCTGAATTCTTTTAAATTATTTTGAATTCTTTGGAATTCTCTTGAATTTTGTTAATTTTCTTGAATTCTTCTAACTTCACTTCAATTTTACTGAAATTAATTGAATTTTTTTTTGCAATTCATTTCAATTCTTTTAAGTTTAACTTAAATCGTTTTTAGGTCTCATGAATTTATCCTGAATTCGTTAAAATTCACCTGGTATCCTTACAAATTTCATCCAATTCTTTTAAATTTAAAAAAACCATTAGCCGCATTATTTATGCACGTTAGGCACTTTTAGTCATTTTTGGTTTGGAAATTAGTCAATTCTGGTCACTTTTAGTTTCAATAGGTCACTTTTTCACCTTTTTAATGTAAATTAGGTTGTGGAAGGTCTATGGGAATAATAAATTAAAAATTTATATATTTAAATTCAAAATTGTTTTATTGTATTTATAAAAAATTCTATTTTAAAAATGTGGCAAGATTATAATTTTGATCTTCAAATATTAATGGTCAGAGAAAATTAAAAATTGGTCAGGGAAAATCAAGGAATTTAGAAAATGAAGTATTGTGGCCACCCTGTAGATAATTTTTTAATAAAAAATGATTCAGAACTCATATATGGGTAAAATTATTTTTAAAAAATAATAAAGATACTTATCCTTTTGATGAAACGACTTCTTAAAGGATCTGTTAGCTTTACTGAAGAAAGTGCACGCGAGTTTCCTTTTTTTTTTTTGGCACGATCTTGCCGATAATCTTGTTGTGTCCGTTTAAGGAGTTAATGAAGTACGTGTAACCGCAGAATATACCGGATTTGATTTATGCAAATCCCCTGAACGTTCAGCGACCTTGAAACTCCAAAGTACTCTTCGTCGCTTATAACTTGTGGCCGTCTTCTGCCGTCTCTGCCGTCTTTGTTCTTCGTTAATTATACGCTGGCACATGATTAACGTCTCGCCTATGAATTCCAAGTGAGAAATCCACAAATCGAACTGATTTCTGAATTTATGAGCATGTAACGACCTGCAATACTTAATCTTCAAATCCAAACCTCGGAATTTTTTTAAACTCATACTCCTCCCAGTAGTAGGTCATCATCAAACTTGTAATATGCTAAAGTAAAAAGATTTACTTTTCAGCCCTTCTCGAGAAAAACGGCTTTAAAAAAATCCACGCACGTTACATGGGCCTTGATGTGAGAGTCTTAGCAGCTCCCGGTTAGACCAGGCGGTAGCGCTCCGAGTTCGTAATCGGAGAGTCCGCGCTCGGTTCCTGCTACCAGCATTTTGTTGTCAATTGTTTTTTCATTTCAATTGTTTTTTATTGCAATTGGTTATTTAATTTATTTCAATCAAGCTAATCGATTTCTTTTTAACAATTTTTCCACCTTTATCGCTTCCGAAGCAAATATTTCAAGTATAAGTCAGTGCCGCGAAATCCTTGAAAAATTCTGATTCCATATGCAAGTTTTTTTAAAAAACATCATTCATTACTCTAATTTCAAAATATGAATATTATAATAATAATAGAAAATGTCTTCTATTTATATTATATTTTTATATAATTTTATGTTACTATTTATTTATATTTGCATATTTATTTTACTCTTATTTTACTATTTTTACATATTTTAGTTTTGTCTCATATGAAAAAAATAATAACCAAAATATAAATGTTCAATTGAATGAAGAAAGTAAAGAATTTTCTATAAAAAAAAACTTTTCTTGGAGTAAAGATGGGACAAGTTGAAAAAGAGTCTTTTCATATGGAAAAAAAGGTTTAAAATAAATATTTTTACTTGATTCAAATTAATTTAATAGTAAATTGAAATTATAAAATTTAATGAAAGAAAATTGACAAAAATTGCTGGCAGCAGGAAACGAGCGCGGACTCTCCGGTTGCAAACTCGGAGCCTTGCCACCTCATCTAACCGGGAGTTGAAAGACCGTTTTTCTCCAGAATGACTGAAAGGCGCATCTTATTACTTTAGCAAAATTCCGAAGGGTGCAGGTTCCCCTTCTTTTAAATTCTTTTAAATTCTCTTGAATTCTTTTAAATTTCTTAGAATTCTTTAGAATTCTCTTGGATTTATTCTAGTTTTTGCAAAATGTAAATTAAGCATGAATAAATATTTATTTAATACATTTTAAACAGAATTATATATTTGTTATTTTATTCCAACTTTTTTGTGTTCCAGGTAAGTGTCTGGAGATACTTGAATAGATAACAATATTTTTAAGGCAGACTGTGGTGAGTAAAAATATATATTATGTTCACGTATTTAAACTTTCTTTCCAAAATTGTAAAATGAAATATTTAAACAATTTTAGATTGAACTGTTAAGATTTTGAATATTTCAAATTGTTAACTTTCAGAGAATTAAAATTCAGAAGTATTTCAAATTTACAACTTTTAAATCGGAAACTTTGAACTTAAAACTTTGACAATTTCGCATAGTAAGAACAGAAAGTTTGAGAGTTTTAAGTTACAAGCCTTCAAAATTGAGGAATTGAAATCGAAAAGACTTATAATTGTTCACAAAATTATATAATTGTAAATTAAAACGATTCAACTTATATTTTAAGATATATTCAAAATGGAACAGTTTAATATTGGATGGTCAATAAACGTTCCAAGTTTATATCACAGGCGTCCAAATTCGAAGTTTTTAACTTGAAACATTTGTAATTACATAATTTGTAATTTTTAAATTGTTTGTACTTTAAACGATTTTAAAAGACTTCACCATCTTAGATTTAAAAATTAAACTCCCATTTTATAACTACAGCTATTTGTTTATAAAATTTATTTGGATAAATTTTTTTTTAAATCTAAGCTTGTGAGGTCTTTTAAAATCGTTTAAAGGACAAAATGTGCCTTCATTTATTAGGTAGATATTATTAAAAAATACATTTTTTATTTTTTCCGACAAAATAAACGTTTTTCTATTAGAACATTTATTGATTAACAGCACTAATATTTCCCAAGCGGTGATTAATTATGTTATCTAACAACTTTCTATCCGTGCTCGACCCTCCATAAGGAATTTTTAAATTTTCAAACATTTAATTGTGCCGTCTTTATATTTATGTCTCTTGAATTAATTCATAAAAATGCATGGGCAATAACAGAAGGAATCGGGAAAATTCCACATTTTTGAATTGGAAAGTTTAAAATGGAACAGTGAAAATTAGGAGCCTCTAATATTTAACATCTTTAAAAAGTATTCAAATTGTAATTCTTTTCAATTAAAGAATTTCAAGTTCAAAAATTTGCAATTAAAAATATGAATTATAAAACGTAGAAACTCATCAATTTATTATTTGAATAATAAAAATTAAACAACTTTACAATAAAGTTAAACGATTTCGAATTGTGCCATTGATATTTTTGCAATTTGAAATTGGAATAATTTTAAACTTTTAAATTTGAAAAAAAAAATGTTTAAATTCGAAAATTAAAAATTCTTAAAAACTCAAAAATTTAATCCTTTGAAAATACACGACGTGAATTTCAAGCTTTTCAAATAAAAAATTTCATATTAATTTCATGCTAAATTACATGAAACTGAAAAGTTGGAAGTAGAAATGTTGAAACAGAAAATATCCCTAAAAAATTGAAGGAGCATAAATGAGTAGAAAAATCGCGCTTTTGTCAGACATGCTCAGCCAAATAATGAGTGGCTCACTTTGCACTAATTCAGATTTCAAATAAGTCATGCGCGAGTAGAAAAATCTCGCTTTAGTCAGACCAATTCATGGATGAAATTAGATATTATTATACTATTATTAATAATTAATCATATGCTCCATTAGTAGAAAATTTATGGCACCAATGATTTTTTCTTCTAATCTTTCTAATATTAATTTGAACATCACTTAACTTAATATTAATCATATTTTTTCATGAAATACAGCTTTCCGTCACTTAAGTCTCGTCTCTTTTCAATTACCCAGAAATACTTTCGTAGCCCGTCGGCGAGAGTGATACATTAGCAGCACTCTGATAATGCATTCTAATTCTCGCTTTATACCTTAATGCAATTCTAATAGCAGCATCATTAGGATCGGGGGCATAGTAATCAAGATTCACTTTTCGCCCAAGAGAATTTGCCAACTATCTTAAACTCGAGCGATTATTGGCCGTTACTATGGGAATAACAGATTAAATCTCCTATCAAAATTACATGGTGCAGGATGCAATTTTATTTTTAAAGAGGAAAGCAGTCGTTTTCTTAGTGCATGGTGGCCGTTGGTCAGGTAATACCTGAAAATCAGGGAAAAGTCTGGGCATTTTTACGGTCCAGGAAACTCAGAGATTTTGAAGAAAATCTTGCAAAAGTCAGGAAATTTTTTTAAGAGGCACTTGAAATAACTGTCAAGTATAATAAATTTAAAATTGTTTTGTTCCGTTTATAACAGATTCTATGTCAAAAATTATACTAGATTAATATTCTAGTCTTTAAATATTAATGGTCAAGGGAAAATGGAAGATTTTTGAGAATGAGTATTGCGTTAAAAGTTTCATTATTTTGTTTCCAAATTCAACCATTTTATTAAAAAGAAATCTTTTTTGGTTTAAAACTCAACTGTTTTGTTGAAATTTCAACTTTTTGGGTAATAATTAAAATATTTTTTGACTAAAATATCTGCCATTACATTATTCGTGGAAAATACATCTTTTTTGGTTGAAAATTGAACTACTTGGTGGAAGATTGAATCATTTTGATTTTATTTGAAGATTCATCTCTCTGTTTAAAAGTTGAACTATTTCGTTGAAAATATATGTTTATTAATTGAAAATTTAACTAGTTGGGTAAAGTTGAACTACTTTGTTAAAAAAATTATTGTTTTGGTTGAAGGTTCATCTCTTTGTTTGAAAATTTAACTATTTTTCGAAAATTCGTTTTTTTTCTGTTAAAAATGCTTTTTTTCAACTGAAATTGTAACTTTTCCATTTTTTGTTGGATCTTTTTTAGTTAAAAATTCGGCTTTTACTGTAGTACTTGGTTGTATTTGGATGCTTTTTTGTTGAAATACTAAATTTTTGTTGAGAAATCATCTTTTTGTTTGTAATTTAACTTTTTGGGTTGAAAATTAAACTGCTTTCTAAAAAATTAGTCTTTTCGGCTTGAAAATGTAGCTATTTGTTTGAAAATGAAACTGTTTTTAGTTGAGGTTTAATTTTTTATGATTAAAATTTCGACCTTTTGATTGACAATTTATCTTTGTAGATTGAAAATTCAACTACATATTTGGTTAAAAACGCAACCATTTAATTGAAAATTCGTCCCTTTTGCTGGAAAGTTCAACTATATTGTCGTAAATATAACTGTTTGGTTAAAAATGTATGTTCTGTTGATGAAAATTCAATTATTCGGTTAAAAATGCCACTGTTCTTGGTTGAAGTTTAATCTTTTCTGTTTGAAAATTCATCTTTTATTATGGCAGAAAAGTCATCTTTTTTGGTCGAAATAAATAAATAAATTTAAAATTTTAATCTGAATTTGTTCTATTCCGTTTATAAAAGATTATAAGTTAAAAATTGTACAAGATTAAAATGCTGCTCTTTGAATATTAATGGCCAGGGAAAATGAAAAATTTGTCACGGAAAAATCAGGGAAAAGTTATGAAATTTCGAAATTAAGTTTTTCGGCCACCCTGCTTGGCGGGACTGGCTCGTTATTGACAAAAACGGTTGTATCTTAATTATTACATTTTCTATTACATTGTTCATTAAAAAAATATTTTCTAACTATTAAGTTTTTAATTAGTATTATAAACCTCTGTTGAAGATATTATAGTGGAAATTAGCATATAAAAATAAATTTGTAATTCACTTCTCATGCAGTCTTCGTAATATAATGACACTAAGTCACATATTTAATAAGCAAACTTGACTCACTATTATTAACACAGCGCAACTCAAGAATTCTATTGACGCATTAGCAGCTTGACCTTAAATCGTCCTGAATCTTAATTAATCACTTAATCACTCTAAAATCACTAGAACGAAAGTCCTTCTTAGTTTTCTGCTTTTTTGTTGCATTTTTTTTCTCAAATCGCCTTGCACTTTTTCTCAAATCCGAATGAAGGAGAAATCTCGCGCCTGGGTAAATTGCAATTTTCGCGAGGACGATTAATCAGGCAAGATCTCGAGCCTGGCCACTGAAATGCTTTCACACGCGTTCGCCGTGGGTCGTCGCGTGGCCACGAAGTCACGATCTATTTTTTTTCTCGCCTGTAAATCGCCGTGCTTTCCATTGAGTATTTTGTAAACGTTTTTTTAGAAGTAAAAAGAGAAAAGTCCCTGTGAGTAAATCTTGTTGAGAGATTTAGATACAATCTAATAAATAGAAGGGACTGTCCCTATTTGTGAGTTGAAATTTAATATAGAGTAGATATTCTAAATTCCCAACAAGAACTTCTTGAATATAAATCACTATTTTTGCGCAATTGAATCCTGCGTGTTGAAACTGTCCAGTTTATAAGGCGAGAGGTTAATGCTTTTCAGCGTAACTGAATCGAACGTTTTACAACTTTATAGCTGCAATTCGTAGGTGCTTGTTTGGAATAATCTAAATTAGAAGTAATAAATTTACATAGGTTTCATATTTAATAACCAATAATATGCTTATATGTATAATGTAACAATAGAATATGATTTATTAGAAGCTTTAAACGTTGGTAATGTTGGGTTATTTCTTCTTTTATTTCGCACTTATTTTGCCTTACGTAATATTTCCCAGTTGCGCTAGTTCTACATTTTATTTATTTATAGAACTGGTGTATTGCGTACCTTCATTTTATTTAGAATAAAAATAGTTTTAAGAGTTTATTAAGACTTTTATACGAAATTTCGTGACAATTTTTAACAATTGAAAATTATTTCTTTTACAGATTTTTAGCGATTACGTTAAAACCCTAAAAGATCTAGTTAAAAATAACAAAAAATTGAAATAGTTGCAAAGTCGTTTACCACTTGCTTTAGTAGGCGTTTATTATATTAACTTGTAGTTTTAAAATAATTCATAGTCAAATTCTACTATTTTCATTAGTGGTATTTCAATTCATACTGATAGAATTAGTAGAATCTTATTATGAGTTAGTAGAAAACTACTGATTTGGTTAAAAAGTAAATTAGTAGAAACAGAACTATATTACTAATACCATTAGTAGAATTGTATATATATATCTCTGAAAAAATTGTAATTCTAATTTTTCGAAATTTGATATTACGTGGAAAAGGGCAAGTCGAAAGGAAACGAAAAGAAAAACAAACTGACGTCAAATAGTTTTCTATAATATGTACTTTTCCAAGCTTCAGAAATACTTGATCTTTTAATAGTAAAAAATATTAAAACCTTAAATCTTTCCATTTTTTACATTAAACAAATGTCCGATACAGTTCTCTCTATTTTTACAACCATCAGGACAGCATGAGCTTCCAAATGAGCTACACGAATTTCCCGTATCTTTAACAGAAGACCCAGAAATTCAGTTGTTTAATTTAAGTTGATTAAAAAATGTAACTACCTAAAATTACATGAAAAGGGGCAAACTTACATAAATTTAAATTTACATACATTTAAATGGAAAAGGACAAGCAAAATTATTTTCGTACCGAATTTTCATATCCTTAAATATTGATTATAAAACGTTAAGAAAGTTTCATTACAGAAAGAAAAAAATATCAAAAAATTATAGAGCATAAACGATGATCCATAGTTACCCCGAAAAGATCGATAATTACCCTGGTTGATGACACTCATTTTATTTCAATAAAAAATATTTATTTAATAAAATTATTATTAATTTTTTGTTGACCAAGCGAAACATTTGTTCTAGTGTATACATTTTTTTCCACTTTTTAGAAACAAACCAACTAAAAATTGATATCCGGTAGAGCTTTCTCTCTATTTTTCCCGTAACCTTAGCAGAAGAGCCAGAATATCCATTGAAGAAAACTATAAATTTTGTAATTGATCACATTTTAGAGAAAACAAAAATAACTAAAAACTGATAAGTAAGTCTTTCTATTCTTTCAACCATCAGGATCGCCGAAGCTTTCAAATGAGCCGTAAAGCATCTTTCAAACCCTTAGAGGTGCGCAGAATTTCCATAACCAAATTATTTGACGTAATAACAGTAATGATTTGATTACCAAATGGTAATCAAAGTCTATAAGTAGCAATTCTACTGATTCATAGTTAGATTCTACTAATTCGCTTAGTAGTAGTTCAGTTCTTACTAATTGAAATTGTATAATTTAACTATGGATTAGTACAAATACTACTTATTCAATTAGTTATAATTTCGTTATCAAATGAATTAGTAGAAATGGAACTAACGCTAATTAATTTAGTATAATTTGACTATAAATTAGTAGAAGAGCACCAATTATTAGTAGAAAAGCTACTAATTTATTTATTTACTATTTGATTGTCAATTCATTCATTCGAAATTGAACTACTACTAATTAAATTAGTAGAATTTTACTATACAAGGAAAACCTACACTCTTCGGAATTTTGTTTGCATTCATACTGCTTCCAGTAATAGGTATTTACCAAACTTGTAATATGCTAAAGGAATATGTGCTTTTTAGCAATTCTCGAGAGAAACGGCTTTAAAAAATCTACGCACGTTACATGAATCGCGTTGAGTGAGTCTTTCAACTACAGGTTAGATCAGGCGGTAGCGCTCCGAGTTTGTAACCGGAAAGTCCGGGCTCAACTCCTGCTGTTGGCATTTATTGCCAATTTTTTCTTCAAATTTTTCATTTTAATTTACGTTATCGAGAATGGCTGAAAAGAGCATCTTATTACTTTAGAATATTCCAAGTGTGGTACTGATTTATTACTAGGGGGAGTATAAATCTAAACCCTTGTTTAGTAGAAATGCTACTAATGAATTATTTTACGTTCAATTTTGTTACGAAATGAATGAGTAGAAATTGAGCTACTAGATACTAAATAGAAGTATTAAAATTTAACTAACGATTAGTACTTGTCGCGAATTAAATTTCTTTTCGGCTGTCAAAGAAATGAATATAAAAAAGTAGACTTCGACTACTATTTGGAAATGACTGCAGCGAGAAAAAGGACTAGTCAGCCTGAACATCTAGAGGGTCAGGCTGACTATATTTGAGCTTTAACTATGGAACAGCCCCCTAGATAGTGTAGCGTACCATCTGTGAAGTGTCAAAATCTGATGTTTAGCTTCGCTATCCGAGAGTGTAAAGTTGACGATTCTAGAGTTTAAACCTGATTATCCCAGGAATTTTAGCTTGATTATTTCGGAGTGTCAACTTAATCATATCATAGGGTCAGCTTTATTAACTGTTGTCCTTCTCCTGCCTACATATATATCCATAAGAGTAAGAAAGACGAGAGACGGAAATTCAAATTATTAAATGAAACCTGAAAAATCATGAAAATTGATATAAAATCCTTTAAATCTGAAAGCATGTTTGTTATTTTAAAGAGTTAAGATGCCTTAGACATGATTGCATATGCACAAAAACTTCGAAACATATTACTTTGAGCACGAGAGGCTAAGAAACCGGCGTCACTACACTAAATTGAAGCATTCTTAACAATGGAAAATTCAGAAAACAATGTAAATGTGTATTACAAATCTTGCAAGCCTTGTTTCTTCATCAATAAATTACGAAATTTTGAGCACGTTTTCGGTAAAAAATGTTGAGAATACACTGAAAAAAATGGTTTAGCTGTCCCAGCTAAACGTTTGGCTGGATTTCGTCTTCTAAGAAAATACAACTGTTTTACCTAAATTTTTAGCTATGTTACCTAAATATCTAGCCGTTTTAGCTAATTGCGCTACCTACAATTTATCTAAATGGCAAAATTAAGCTAAAACAGCTAGATATTTAGGTAACACAGCTATATTTTCTTAGAAGACGAAATCCAGCTAAACGTTTTGATACTCTGTAGTCTGTAGTATGGATTTAATTATCCTGATAGTGAGTCTAAGACACCTGTGGATATTCAAATAGACTATAAATTATGGTCTGCCTAACTGAAGAAAAAATTATGGATGGTACTTGGTACTATCTAGAATTCTAGAAAATCAAACTGACAATCCAAATTTTGGCACTCGAAGTTTGACTATCCATGTTTCTCCGTGTTTAGAGCATTTTCCCGTTAGGAGAAGTGCGACTTGGACGTTTACAGTGCCAAGACCAGTTAGGGACTATACACTCGTATGTTTAATCTTTCGAATCCTTAACCTCGTGAGATCCTTCCGGCTCTTGTGGTGCAACCACCCACGTGCATGCCTTGGCTACATAGCGTCGGGCAGCCACTGATCCTTTTCATCCTAAACGAGCGATTCAAAGGCCCGAGACTACGTAAGGTAAATCCTCGTAGTCACGCCGCAGCCGTATATATTCGACGCGACGCGACGGTATATGCACCGTGTGTGGTCCTTTGTCATTTACTCCCTTCCCTTCCTTCCTCCCTCCTTCCTATTCTACACACGTGCGCAATTCTGCGTATTTCCCTACACCTAATACCCAGATTATGACTCGTGATGCACACATCTTCTCTTCTTAAGTTATCTAAGCGAATTTATCAGAATCAATTCAATTCATTGTTTACCCCTTTTTCATTCAGGTGAATTCAGTGATCTTAGGTTAGAAACAGAAGAGCTTGTATGAAAGGATGTATGGACGTGAAGGAAGCTAAAGTTGTATGCCAGGACAGGAAAGTGTGGAGAAAAATAGTTTATAAGAAATGTGTGATGAAGAGTGTCAGCGGAGTGAGAGACGCCTAAAACCAACGATCTTGGATGCTAATGGCCCCTTGTGGAGAGCTTTACTTAGTGGAAGTGATTGGAGTGAAGAGTAAGGATCTTACTGTAGGATTATAAGTCAGTTTGCGTATTTTTGTGTAATTTCTGACATATGATGACTTTGTGAAGCTCTTTACCTGGAGTGATTGCTAGAGAGATTGATCAGCTACCTGTGCCGGAGCGGTGTTTTGGGACGAACGTGTTGCTTGAATAAGCAACCCGGGAATTCTAGATTGTTCTAAAATGTATACCTCCTTCTTTAAACCTCTCCTTTTTCTAACTTTTCTCATATGAATTTCTTGATCTCCTGTAGTATAACGAGGCTAGAACCGAGTGAGTTACGCTTACCCCGAAAGGGATTTGGCTTAATGGTACAATAATAAGTGGTTTTATTCATGATTTTATATATTTCATTACACACGTCCATCCAGGATTCGTGCATAAGTTACGTAAAGATTTTTTCTGAAATTTTGAACCACGTATCCCCGTTTGTTAGGGTCCGTAAGTCCGCAGCGTTTTGCATTTTCAACCAAAAAAGGTGTATTCTCAATAAACAATGTAATAGTTAATATTTTAACCAAGAAAATAGTTGAATTCTCAACCAAACCAGATTCATTTTCAACCAAAAAGCTGCATTTTTTACCAAAAAATATAACATTTCTACCAAAAGAGATGAATTTTCAAATAAAAAAAGGAATTTTCAACCATGACAAAAAATTTCATCCGAAATGTTGAATTTTCAAGTCAAAAAGATCTGCTTTGTACAAAACAGTTAAATTTTCAACCAAGTAAATGAAATTTCAACTAAGAAGATTGATTTTTTACCAAAAAAAGATGAATTCTCAACAAACAATGTAATAGCTGATATTTTAACCAACAAAAGTTTTTTAGTTTGAATAAAAAACAGTAGAATTGAAACAGAAAAGAGGAATTTTCATCGAAGTAGTTGAATCCTCGAGCAAACCAGATTCATTTTCAACCAAACCATTGCATTTTTTACCAAAAAGATGACATTTCTGCCAAAAGAGATGAATTTTCATACAAAAAAAGGAATTTTCAACTATGACAAAAAATTTCATCCAAAATGTTAAATCTTCAAGCCAAAAAGATGAGCTTTTTACAAAACAGTTGAATTTTCAATTAAGAAGATTGATATTCTACCAAAAAAAGACGAATTTTCAACAAAATAGTTGAATTTTCAACCTAAAAGGATATTTTTCAACAAAAAAAAGTAATAGTTAATATTTCAAGAACAAAAAGTATTAATTTGTAATTAAAAATAGTTGAATTTAACCAAGAAAGACAAGTTTTCAACAAAATATTTGAATCCTCAACTTAAACTGAAAAATTGCATTTTTAACTTAAAAAATTGATTTTCTACAAAAACAAAAAATTAATTTTTAACAAAATGCAAACATTTTCAACCTAACACTTACATTTTCAACCGAGAAGATTAATTTTCTACCAGAAAATACGAATTTTGAACAAAAGATATCCTTTTCCAAGCAAATAGTTGAATTTTCAAGTAAAAAAGATAAATTTTCTACCAAAAATGGAATAGTTAAATTTCTAATAAAAAAAATTAACGTTCAACAAAAAAAGAGCTTTTAACCAAATATTTAAATTTTTTACTAAAGAACTGAATTTTTAACTAAAATGATGAATTTCCGAATTAAAAAATTAATTTTTAACAAAGTAATTCAACTTTCGATCAAATATTTGAATTTTCTACGAAGTTGTTTACATTTTTTTTTTAGTGATTCACAGACGTGAAAATGTTTACCTAAGAAATGGTTTTGACCACGCACCCTCCCCCCTCCATGAAAGACCTACTTTACGTAATAACCAGCCAAATGATTTTTTCCAGAAACTCCTCCTATACTTTAATAGGTCATTACCAAACTTGTAATATGCTAAAGTAGTTAGATGCGCTTTTCAGCGATTCTCGAGAAAGAAGACTTAAGACAAATTTTCGCAGGTTACATGGACCGCGATGCGAGAGTCTTTGGACTCACGGTTAGATCAGGCGGTAACGCTCCGAGTTTGTAATGAGAACGTCCGGGCTCAGTTTCTGCTGCCGGCCTTTTTTGCCCATTTTTTTAATTGCAATTTCACATTGTGATCGAGTTTTGGTCAGAAGATTTAGCTAGCAGAAAACGAGCGGTTTCGGGCATGGCTTGCTGTGGCCTTGATCATAAATCGGGGGAATCCAAACGTAAAAAGGAAGGGCCGCTGAACCATTTCTGTTGGATTTGATGTATACATCATTTTTTATGCACCTGATGCAACTAATGCGCTGAGAGTGCGACCCTTATGCTGTTGGTCACGCTTGACTGAGCACCGCCTTCTCTTGGTCCCGCGGCTCCCCCCATCACGAAACTGTGGAAGACATAAATCCTAGGAATATCGTTCTTATATCCGGAGTTGAGTGTACTTTTAAAAGCTTACTGAACAACATATGATTATAAAAGAAAATAGAAACATCTACACCTTTACATACCTCCTTACTGTTAAAAGCCGATCCTTAAAAGTATGCCGAATTTAGTGTGGCTTTCAGTTTCAACATTTTTGAAGTACGAAAACAAATGAGATGCAACAAATTTTACACCAATGATTTTCTGTGCTAAAGAAAAGTATTAGAAAAAGCCTGGGGGTCTAGGAGCGATTGTTCTTGTCTCAAAATTCCTAATCGGTCGATTGAAAAGATCGATCGATCGACCTCTTGTTATCGATGTACTTATCGGGGCTATTTCACCATTTCACCGCATATATTCTCAAAGATTACCGGCCAAACGATAGTTTATGCCGCTCGGCACCATTCAATGTGAGACGGGACCGAGAAACTTCAAGTTCCCACGCGTACATTAGTGGTCCCAGGAAGAATCTCATATCTTTAAAGTATCACTAGGTTACCTACAATTGCTTTCGTGTACCTAAGATCACTTCCCTTTAATTCTTTCAATTTCATTTGCACATGAAGTTCATATTTCTACGAATGATGGACTCACATAACGCGGATTCTCATCGTGAAGTCACGAATCCTCTTGCGTCAATCGGTGTAATACGAATCCCACCAAATGTCAGAAGTTTGTCTGTCATTTCTCAAATTCTCACGCCTGTAACGAGGATTGTAATTTCAGTCTCTTGAGTAGAAATTTCGTCATGAAAATGAGAGACGGTACCCAATTCTAAATTATAAATTTAGCCAAAGTAGGCGACATGTGCGTACAAACATGGGTCTCGTCGTAGCCTATTTAATCTTTCAAATCTCTTCCTCCTTTATTCCCCCCCTTTACCCCTCGTCTCGAGTCTCGTCTTGAATCTCGTCTCGAACCTCGCCCCGAATCTCGCCTTGAGCCTCGTCTCGAATCTTATCTCGAGTCTCGTGAAAAAAGCACGGCTACGAAACCCTGAAAATGTTCCTTGGTTGACATTTTTTGTCCATCGCAGACCCATGGTTAAGATACATATATCAGACTTCACAGTCTTTCCCTTATTCTCCTATTTTCCCCTATTGTAAATAATTCCCCTTTTTCCCTGTTTTCAAGAAACTTCCCCTTTTTCTCTTTTTTTTTTGCTTAAATGCGAACTGAATTAATATTCCCCAATAAGAAAATCCAACTATTTTTGGTTGAAAGTTATTTCTTTTTTTTTCATGTTAATTCTTCTTCATTGAAGTGTCTACTAATTATATTTTTCGTTCAGAATTCATCTCTTTTGGTTAAAAGTCTACTATTTGATTCCAATATATAATTAATATAATTAATTTGTTGACAATTCAACTATTTTGCTGAAAAGTCGTGTTTTTTGTTCAAAAATTTCATGGCATGGTTGAATGTTGAAATTCATATTGTTAGTTGAAGATTAAGCTATTTTGTAGAAAATTAGTTTTTTTTTCAATTAACTTTTTTGTTGAAAATTCGTTCTTTTGGCATAAAAATTCTATTATTTTGGTAGAAAATTCAACTATTTGGTTAAAAATTAACTTTTGGCTTAAAAGTTCATATTTACGGGTTGAAAATTCAACAAATTGGTTATATTTTTTTGTCTCTCTTGACTGAAAAATCTTTTTGGTTGAAAATTCAACTCTCTTATTAAACAACTCATCTTTTTGGTCCGAAAATTCATCTCTTTTGATAGGAATTTTACCTTTTTTTCTTTAAAAATGCATCTGTTTGGTTAAAAATTAATTTTTTTTGGATGAGGATTCAACTAGTTTGTTGAAATTTTTTTTTTAAGTTGAATTTAACTGTTTCTGATTAAAAATTAAAATCTTTTTTAGCTGAAATATCAACTATTACATTTTTCTTGAGAATTCATATTTTTTATTGAAAAGTAAACTTCTTTGTTGAAAGTTGAAAGTCCTCTGTTAAAAATTCATTTTTATCTTGTTGAAGATTAATCATTTTAGATAAATATTCATCTCTTTGTTTGAAAGTTGAACTATTTGGTTGAAAATTCGTTTTTTTATGGTTGAAAATCCATTTTTTGATTCAAAATTGAACTATTCCATTTTTGGTTGAATATTCAGCTATTTGGACAAAAAAGTTAATTATTTTGTTGAAAATGCAACTATTTTGTAATAATGTCATCTTTTTTGGTCTACGATTTAATTGTTTTGTTGAACATTCGTTTTTTTGGCTAGAAAATTCGTTCTTTTGGATTGAAAATTCAACTGTCTTCTAATAATTCGTATTTTTCGCTTGAAAATTTAATATTTTCGTCAAGATTGCAACATTTTTTGGTTGATGTTTAATCTTTTTTGTATGAAAATTCCACCATTTGGTTAAAAATAGGAGTATTTAGTTAAGCATTCAACTATTTTGTTAAAAAGTTGGCTCTTTTGCTTGAAAACTCAACTCTTTCGTTGAAAATTCATCTCTTGGCAGAAAATTATTTGTTGTTGTTGAAAATTCAACTATTTTGTTGAAAGTTCAATATATTTTTACTTGCAATCTTGAGCGTTTCTTGTTGAATTCTATTATGGTATCTAACATCATAACAACTATGATAAAAATATTAAGAATTTAAGCAGAGATGTGATTTTTGTGGAATTTGTGTGTATTCTGTGTACCTGAAAATCGTTGTCATTAAATTCGGTGAATGTCCGGATCAAACAAAATTCATCTGATTTTAATTCAAGTTCGGATGAATTTAAGGCCCAATTTCAGAATTTGGATAATAAGGTCCTAAAATCAGACCAAATTTTCTTAAATCGAGACAAAGCTGAATTTAAGCCAAACTAATTTTAAGGTTTATAGCAACTTTAGCATACATTTTTACTGTGATATCAATGTGTCGGAATAGTGATAAATAGTTAATCTTCAGATGAAGTTTAATCAGATATTGTGACGTTTGGTATCTGTAAATTGATTCTTATTAGCCGTAACTTAAGTTTCTGCTTTCACTTATTATTTCTATATTAATCCTTTGCGGGTAATGCCTGTCGTTGATGAATTCAATTACGATTGATTGATTGTAGTATGTTTCATTGACTCAATGTACTCTTGTTCTGATCATAACTAATAGTAATTATCAAATCAGGAAATAGGTTGCTCTTACTATAAAATAATAAGCAATATTCATAGCTCATATCAAATTTACCATTTCCAGCTTAATACAGTATTAAATAACCGATAATCCGACAAGAGCAGAGAAAGTTGCATTTGCGAACAAAACAGGAAATTGCAGTCTCAATCGAAACTGATTGAACTCTCAAGAAACGTCCTTCATTCTTCAAATATAAAACTGCAAAGCTTAAATTTCCCTTAATAAGATCATTTCCGATCGATCGATCAAACGGTCGATAATCGAGTGTCCCATAATGCCTGATCTAACTTGATTGTGCATACAGAGAAGTTTTCAATGGCACTGAGAAAGGTCTGCATGTTGACGTCGATCATCAAGCAATCATTACTTTCTTCCTCAACGAGAAACCACAAAGCCTCGCCTACACGCGATATACATATACAACATACCTGGAAATCAGGGGAAAATCAAGGAATTTCGCTGCTCAGGGAAAGTCAGGGAAAAGTTATGGATTTTGAAAAAAAAAATGGCAAAAGTCAGGGACTTTCTGTAAAAAGCACTTTAAGTAACTGTCAAGAATAATCAGGACTGCTACACAGTCACATTTAGTCACTTCTTTTGACTTAAATCACTTTCAAGTCACTTTTTAAAGATGAAGTTATTATAGTGACTTTTTTAAATGAAAAGATCACTTTAATCACTTTTATTTCAATAAATGAACCCATGAATTAACCATATTCAATTCAGGTCTATACCTATTTCTGAATTTTCTTGATTTCTTGTGAAAAATTTTCGGGTATTTTAAAAGATTCGAAAGTTTTTACTAGATATCAATAATTTAAAGGGATTTCAAAGGATTTTGAAAATGTTTGGGTACTTCTAAAAATTGCGTGGAATTTTCAAGACCTTTAAAAATCGGCAAGGGATTTCAACGGGTTTCAAATGATTTGAAATATTTTAGGTTATTTTAAAACATTCCAAGGAATTTTTAAGATATTTCAATCATTTGAAGGGATTCTAATAAATTAAATAATTTTACGGTATTTTTAAAAATTCTGAGGAATTTGCTAGAGCTTTACAAAATTTCAAGGGACTTCCAAAGTTTTTAAAGAATTTAAAAGATTTTTTAAAAGATTCCATGGGATTTTTAATTGATTTCAAGGGATTTCAAAGGATTTTATAGGGTCTTAGGATATTTCAAAAGATTCCAAGAGATTTTATAAGATTTTCGAGGATTTCAATGCTTTTAAGGGTCGATTTAAAAGCTCTCAAGATATTGTAATAAATTTTCTGAGAATTTATTAACAAGAATAGAGGGATTTCGTAGGGTTTTAAAGATTTTCAAATATTTCGAGGTATTTCCAAAGATTTTGAGGAATTTCAAAGATTTTAGGATATTTTTAAAGATTCCAACGAATTTTCAGTTGATTTCAATAATTTGAAGGGATTTCAATCAATTTTAAAGATTTTATGGTATTTTTAAAAATTCCCAGAAATTGCCTGGAGCTTTAAAAAATTTCAAGGAATTTCAAAAGATTCCAAGTGATTTCCAAGGATTTCAGTGATTTTGAAGGATTTGATAGCTGTCAAGATATTGTAATACGTTTTCTAAGAATTTTTTTAATTAATTGAGGGTTTTCGTAGGATTTCAAAGATTTAAAAATATTTTAAGGTATTTCCAAAGATTTTAAAGAATTTTAAAGATTTTAGGATATTTTTAAAAATTCCTAGGAATTTTTCATTGATTTTAATAATTTTCATAAATTTCAAAGATTTTTAGAGATTGTAAAGTATTTTTAGAAATCTCATGGAATTTTGTAGAGCTTTAAAAAATTTCAAGGGACTTCAAAACATTTTAAAGGATTTGAAATACCGTAGGGTATTTGTAATATACTTTAATAATTTGAAGGCATTCCAAAGGACTTTAAAGATTTTAGGGTATTTTTAAAATATCAAGAAATTTTCAAAAGCTTTAAAAATTCTTAGAATTTCGGCTCTATAAAATCGTTACATATAGGTAACGGTTTTTTCAGGGCGTATACGGTCTTAGGATATTTTAAAAGATTTCTGAGGATTGAATTGACTTTAAGCTGTTATAAAGAATTTTAAAGATTTTAGGATATTTTTAAAAATTCCAACGAATTTTCAATTAATTTAATAATTTGAAATGTTTTCAAATAACTTTAAAGATTTTAAGGTATTTTTAAAAAATCTATGGAATTTACTAGATATTCGGAAATTTCCAGGAAAAGTGATTATTAGGTAAAAAAGGGGTCGAACTGTGATCCCTACCATCATCACTTCATGGATTTATCCGAGTAAAATAAAGATGTGTCATTTAGCAAATTGATCTTCATATCAAGAAGCATCGTTTTCCTGTCCAGGACTTTCGCTTCCAGTATCACTTTCAATTTATTTTGTTGTCGAGAACTCCTCGGAATGAAAGTCAAGGTAGTTCAGACTTTCAGAGGAGACCTACGCCTCGCAAATTACAGCCTGGGCCAGAGAAGAAATCGCTACTTCGTCCTGGCACACACACAAGTTCTAGGCGCGGTTTTACAAAGTGCATGTGCTTCCAGCCCAACCATAATCCTCGATGCTGATCGTCATTATGCGCATGCACTAATCAACGAGGTACTCGACTCGTTTCTAACGACACTGAAAGTGCCAGGTGAGCAAATCCCGTGCGACGCTGTGAAGAATCGAGCCTGAGGACACTATGTGTCCCTTACACTTTTCATATTGACCATTAATGGCAAAATGTTTATACAGGGTGCGCAAAAAACTTTGTTTTTAAAATTTTCTGTCTTTTTCTTGATTTTTCTCTGACTAATTTCTCATTTTCCCTGACCGCCAATACACTGGAAATGCTATTTAAGCGTGGTTTCGGTTCTGGTCCTAAAGGACCTTCACTTTAATCGCCGCATAAATCATTTCTTTTGGATTTGGAGGCATGACGCAACCTGATGCAACTAATTCGCTGAGAGTGCGGCCCTCATGTTGTTTTTCACGCTTGACTAAGCACCGCCTCTCTTTCGGTCCCGCAGTCTCCGCATCATCAAATTCCGAGGACAGAAATTCTAGGAACGATATAAATGGGAGTTACTTAAATGGGATTCCCAGTGTATTTAAAGACCAAAATTTTAAGCTTGTAACATCTTTATTATAGAATCCTTTATAAATGGAATAAAACAATTTTAAATTAAAATTTTTAAATAATGCATACAAATCAGAGTTTTTCAATTCTGTTCATTATCTATTTCTCAATCTTTGATCTTCTTGCATTTTTTGGCGCTACTCTTAGAAGACACTTTCGTTCAATATTCACGAGATACCCATTTGATATAAAATCTTTTTATCAATAAATGAAACTTTCTTTTAATCCCCTTTTCCGGAAAAAAACCCCGCTTTTACCTAAAATTGAACTGCAGAAGGGCTGTGATCCCTGAATCATAAAATACGATGAAAGTTTTTAAAGGCCTGTTTTGAAGACATTTTTCAAGTTCAAAGTATAAAGAGTTGTAGTAGAGGATTTGTAATTCCGCTTGTGTACACCAGCAAAAAGTAATGTAAGAGTTTTTTAAAAGTTGCACTGAAAATACTTGTATAATTAAAAGAAATGATAACATCAAGAGTGTCAAAAAGGAAACTTTAGATTTGGGATGTTAAAAGGTGAAGTAAAATCTTTTTAAATTATTTTTAATGTTTGCTCAAAGAGTCCATTTACTGAGAAAAGTACCTCAGATATCGTTTCTTCAGTGGATGCTGAAATTCCAGAGGACACTGAGAGCATAATTAAGGTCTTCGTCCCATCAGACTCACGCGAGTTATTCAAGGGCATCGAATGTAATAACTAGATCTGACTCTCGGCAGCATTCATTGTCATCATTATCCAGCAGACTGTATAATGAACTGGATTCCGATCTCGTGTAATAATAATAGTGAGTTCTGCATGCTCAATAACCCTCAAAATAATTTTTGCTTATAAAAAATTAGAAACAGCTGTGAAATACTATGATCCTTAATAGGTCAATCGATGTGTTTCGTCAGAATTAATTAATTTTGCAAATTAAAATTATGTCAAAAGATCATATGAAGATGAAATTGAAGAATTTTTTCAGATATAAATAAACCATTTTTTGGAGAAGCTATAAATTGACGTTGGAAAGTGGTAGATGGCTCATGAATAGGTCAATCGGTGTGCCTTATCACAACCAAGAAATATTTATGTTACAGTAATATTGTACTCCTAAAATCAAAACTATTTTTCCTGGAGGGTTCATCAATAGGTCAATCGATGTATCTTGTTATAATCAAAAAATATTTCAGTTGCATTAATGTTGTATTTCCAATACCAACCAAGTTTTTCTGATATAAATCGGTACAGCGACATCAGAACGAATAAATTTACCAATCAAAACAACGTTAAAGCGTAAAATTAAGAAAATAATAATGACTCTTTTTTCTTTTCTCCAAAGCAATGTTTTGGAGAAGCCATAAATTTACGTTCGAAAGTGGTAAAAGGTTCTTGAATATGTTAATCGACGTGTTTTATCAGAATGTGTAAATTTGACAATGAAAGTAATGTCAGAACATCAGATGAAGACAAAATCAAAAAAATGCACATAAACAGCAATTTTTTTGAGAAGCTTGAAATTAAGATTTGAATGTAGTAGGTTTGTAAACAGGTCAATCAGTGCATCTCAAAGATGCCTAGAAATCTGCAATTAATTATAATTCCATCCTAAAATTGGAAAAAAAAAGTATAATCTCAAACTTTGTTCAACGAACATGTGAACAAAAAAAATTATCAAAGGAAAAATAAATTTGAAATAAATATTAAGAATTCTGATGCGACTCAATGCACACAAACATTGAAACAATACTGCGCCTTTCCAACGTTATTTACTCGATTATTTAGTCGAAATAAATCATCATGAGTGTTGTTAATTGAATAATTAGCAGCCAATAGAGCAAATCTTGAAAATCGTCCCCGCGACTATTGGATTTTCTGAGCAACTGTGAAATCTCACTTATCAGTCGGCCATATATAAAGTTCATGTACGAGGTTATCCTCAATACACGGTAATGAGCAGCGTGTTCCATTTTATCAGAGGGAGAGCGTCCTAATTTTTTTTCCTTCGCGTTAATCTCTTACGGTGTAAGGTAGTAGCGAAGCGAGCGCCGCGCCGCTTCTAGACGGGATGCGATCTTCTTCCTATCCAATGTAAACACGCGAGGAACATTGCGACAGTCTCTTGCGTTTCAGAATTTTCCAGGTATAATTACAAACTGCATGTTAGCCTGTTTAAAATTAAGAAATTCGTTTCGTGACTTGAATCGTTCCACAAATTGTGTACTTGCCCATATTTATATTTAATTATTTAACAAAATTTTCTGTCTGGTGAGATCAGGTTCTCAAGCAAGATTGTTGAATCAACAACGAAATTCCCCGAATTCACGGGTCTCCTTTTCGTTCCCTCAGTCGCAGCTGATGGGACACATGTTCACCGTTACTGATTAGCAAGGTGTCCAGGAAGTCGATGGAATATTAACCATGCAAATTTACCATTGCACCAAGAGCGTAAATAAAATCTTGAACGCTGTTAGAGCAGAACAGCTGCGTCTAACGCTAATAACACTTCGTGATGGTGCTTGCGTGGCTAGAAAATGGTTAAAGAAGGAAATAGCGGAACGTTTAGCGCCGGAAATATGGACAGGTGACGTTATAGTGAGACACGCTTCTAAATATAGATTCGGCCTTTAAAATACAGAGACGACTAAAAATGTATCAGTTTATAGTCCAGTTTCCAATCAGAAAGCCTGGTTTTTAATGATAATTCTTGACAAATGTATAGTTTGAAGCCTCTAAGCCATTAGTTAGTCTGTACATTTATTTCTAATGGTACCATATTGCATATGTGTCTTGCGGGCCTTTCGAGTCGTAAAACGAGACTCCATTATCACTGCTAACTTCCTTTGTAAATCAATCTTTGATCTTAGCCCCAAGTCCCGTAGTTACAAGGCGACAGAATCTGCGGTTAAAGTCGCCTCCAATCAGGCAAGAGGCATATTTATTGTTATTTAAATGTAGCCAGTGTCAGAAAGCCTTCCTTGCATCGGTTTGCTACCTAGGGCTAGGGCGATAAACGTAAACTAGACGCTTTAGCCTTCCGTAAAGCACTTCTTGTGTGTCTCAGATTGTGTTACAGTTAAAGCGTTCGCAGCACAAGTGGATCAACTTCAATGGTAGAGATAATGAATTATGACTTTCTGTAGGCTGTGGTAGCTTGAGTAATTTTTGCAGAAAAGCACTGAACCAATCGTTTCAGGCGACTCATAATTTCCACTGATTAATGGTTGCTGTTCTGATCTAATTTCACTATTACTCTACAACAACCGTTAGAGCTTATCAATGTCTGGTTGAAAATTCCAGTCCTGAACGAAGGTTCAAATTTTTAGTTCCTTAGAGCTTGGGAATCTTGTTCAGTATTTAAATAATAAAATGAATCAGGTGGGTTGTGAGTGAGGTAGAAAAAATTGTGAGTACCCTTTCCTGTATCTAAAATTTATCTTTCATGCAATACTGTCTCACCTGACCTTCACGGATGCGGAACTCTTTTTCACCGTGAAGGCGTTCGCATATTTATTGCTGACCTTGGAGGTATATGAAATTAATCAAATTGACGCCGAGCTATCGAGCCTCGTTGACGGATGACTGGTCAAGTCCGAAGGATGCTCGATTATCTAGAATACGCCAGGGGCGATAGATGCGTCCAGGTCGAGACGATTCATGTCCTATTAGTCAATCCGAACAAGAATGCCAGCCAATCAGGGAGAGTGAAGTTGGGTCCATGGCCCGGAGCCGGTGAGACTTGGTGTTAAACGGCTCGATTAATTTCGAGTGCCAGACAGACGGCGCTGACGATACTTCATCGCAAACATCGAGCGTTCTAACTTCTAAACCGCCGTTTCATTCCTGTTGTGCCACGTAGTTGGCACATACAGAAAAAACTAAGGTTTCAATTTTGTTCCCGCTCATTTTCTTACAAACTCATTTTGAACTTCAGTAATGTTCGCTGTAATAATCAATGACAAGCTAAAAACAATTGAACAGCTTTTAATGTTTCTATTTTTTCTGTGCAGGTGATTTTAATTATTAACTGACCCTTCACATTGTTGCTGATGAATCGATTTTCGGTTCGCTAACAATCATTGTCATATAGTTAGGTAACAATAGTTCTGAATTAGTATTAAAATGAAATTGCCATTTGTATTGCTGTCTCTTATGTATTTTTTCAGTCTAATCCTATTCCGACATTTCTATTTTAAAATTTTTGTCCCAACACTTCTACCGGAACATTGCCATTCCGTAATTTCTATTTCTTTCCATATTATTTTCCAGCAGGGTTTTTAGCAATTCCTAAAATTAAATAAAGTATTGTCATAACTAAAAAAAACATATTATTGAATTTGTTTTTTGTATGATCTGGACAAGGAGCATTCATCTTTTCTATTGGAGTCATGATCCATGAAGCAGTTCAGCGTTAATTACTATAATAATCTGCCAAATGAGTATCTTTAAGTAAAAGTAGATCTCGTCGATGAATTCTGTAAACGTTGTGTTCCTGTAGAATCACACATCCTATTTCGTGTCCCCGGGTGCACCGTTGAATAATGAAACCCCTTTCATCGCTGTGGTGCGTACTTGAGCGATCACCACCCTGAAGTACAGTTCTTGCCCGCTCCTGCCGACAGGATGTACGTAATAGCAAATTGCACGCAACGACGATGATAACGAGGATTCTCGAATGCCAAGTACGGACTCGCATAACTCGTACTTAGGTGTTGTGAGATGTTGGCAATAAAGGATACTTATACTCACTCCTGTGTGATTTCAAATTACAAAGAGATCGACGTCAAGTCTATTTATCAACTTCATCAACTTCATCATGTTTCATTTCTTCGATACACATATTCCTCAATCAATAATCTGGTTTTGTATTTTTTTAATGAGGGCTAACTTTTCTACTTTGATGCGTGTTGAATAGTTTGTTTGTTCGCCTCATTTCCTACACGGAAAAAATAAGTTGTCGAAACTTTACTTGCCTAAGACTTTAGGATAGCCCACAAATTCCTAAAAAATGCATAGAAGGTTTATTTCAACGTTTAAGACAGTCTTTGAAATAGATAAAATTCCAAGAATTGCTATGACTCTCGAACTAGTGAAAAGATATTCCGAGAGTCATGAAATAATTCGTGGACTCTTTTAATCTTTCGAGGATTGTCTTGAATCTTGTAACAAACGTTGTACGAACTTTTTAGGAATGTGTGGCCTATCCTAAAGTTAAAATTATTGAAGCGAAGCAAACAGGAGAAAAAGATAATTTTGCAGTTGAGGGTTTATCAAAGGATTTATTTCTTAGAACATTCTTATATAAGAACGATAAAAAAATGTTCTGAATTGTGGAACCTTTTTTTAGTAATTTAATATTTAAAATTACTGACTAAAATTTACTCTAATAAATCTGAATTACGATATTAGCATTCACCGCCAAATTCAGTAATACAGATTTATTAAAATTTTTTAATGAAAGTCGATACAATAAGTTTAAGTAAATCGAAAGTAAGTAGATTAGTATTTATCAGAGAAAATTAATATTTTTTAGATGAAATTTGAACTTTTATCTAGAAAATTAGTTATTTAGTTTCATAGTTCAACTAAAATTCAGTTTTAGAATTTAAAAATTAAATTATCTTCTGGGTTAGATATCACCTATTGCACTTTTTGTTGAGAATTCATTTTTCTGGGTGAAGATTCATTTCTTCGGTTGGAAATTGAACTATTTTATTAAAAATGCTCTTTTTCTTGGCCAGGGAAAGTGAGGGAATTTCCACAATGGTATTTCGTAGGAACTCTCCACAGTTCTCAAATTCCCGAGATACATTTGTACAAGAACTTAATCCTGACAAGTTGCAGGAGAATCTTATCGTATCGCATTCTGAAATGCCTCAATGGCGAATAAAGATAGAAAGAGCATTAAAAGGAGGAAAAATAAGGAGAAGGAGAAGAAGTAAAAAAAAGTCAGAAGCCCCTTATCAGCAGCGACATTCCCGGATGGTCTCGGCGAGTTCGTATACTTTGTAAGCTGTAGCCAGAAGCGAACCTGACCGCCTCGAAGTAAACGGACAATCAAACCCGGAACACGTAGCACGCGAGACTGGCAAAGCCAGCTTCCTCTCTGTTCAGCAGTGCCTGCATAATAATCTCGGTGTCGAAGCCTGAGCACTTGGTGGTCATGCCGGGACGGAGTTGCCAGCACGCGATAGACCAAAAAAAACGGTAATGACTATATAGAGATCCGCCGTGGGGTCCTAAGCTGCGTGCGTGCACCTGGAGAACACCTTCAGGCCCAAAAGATACCACCCAGTCCTCTTCGTCTACATTTTCATTTCTTTTACCTGCAGCGAGTAACATATTCCGGTGAAGAGCAAACTGCCATCATGAACATCATCGTTTACTTGTTTTATATTCCTAATGCAGTGTAACTTGAAATGTTTTTTGCATGATTAATTTCCTGTTTTTTATAGGCAATCCAGTAGAGAGGGTATGGTAAGAAATAATGTTATAGTTCCTCAACTAAGAATTTTCTTTCCAATTCTACTCTCCAGTATGATTAAAGGAAAATCATTTGACCAGGTGTATTTTTTTTGTAATTGTATGTAATTTCACGTCAGAGAGAAAAAATTGGAATTCATCAGTGAAAAGATTTTTTGGAATGAAGATTGATTCCATAAATAGCAATTGAATTAAACTGATGACAAAATTTAATCGAAATATTTATTTTATTTTATTCAATGATAACCTGTTTGTATCTAATTTACTTCAAGTTGTATGACAAAATTATTAAACAATGCGTTCAAGCAATGGAAGTGTAATGGACCAATAACCTGTTTGGTTGTGTTTCATCTCTAGCAGAGATCTAGATTTGTCGGGAATTTTTTTGAGGGGAATATTCTCGAGAAGAATCCTGAGAATATGATGAACAAACAAACTTTTATTTTTATATTTATTATTAAATTTAAATCTGCTTAATTTGACTAAATTCTAGTGATTTATATTCAGTTTTAGCGGATTCTATTGATTTTTAGTAAATTCTACTGAATGTGAGTAAACTCTACTGAATTCTGGTGACATATTTTGATAATTATAGGGAAGTATACTGAATTTTACCGTAATTGAGGGATCTTACTGATTGTTAGTTCTATAGAATTGTACCGAATTCTTGAGAATTCAGTGGATTATACATAATTATACGGAATTCTTGTGAATGTAGGAAAGTATATACATAATTCTACTAAATTCTAATGAAATTTCCTTAATTTCACTAAATACCAGTAAGTTCCTACTGAATCTAGGGAATTATACTCAATTTTACTAAATTGAGGTGATTTTACTGAGTTTTAAAAACCAGTGGATTATATTGAATTTTTGTGAATTCAGTGAATTTCACAGAGTTCCACTGAATTCTAATCAGACTGATTTAAGTTGACTGTTTTCGAGTAAATTAGACTGAATTCTTTCTCATTTTAATGAATTATCAAGGATTCTAATGATTCCTTATGAATTCTACTGTATATTAAACAATTTTACCGAATTATATTGAATTCTCACAGAATTCAAGTTCATTCAAGATTAATTGATCAGAATTATTGTGGAATTAATTTACTTGAATTCTTGTGTTTAAAACGAATTCAAAGAATTTCATGTGATGAATTCCGAATAAATTCAAATGAATTTAAATGAATTCAAATAGAATTCAGCCAAATTCATTTGAACTCAAGTCAATTCGCTTGACTTCAAGCTTCTTTCTTCTTATTTAGTTATAGTTTAATTTTTACTAGAGTTAAAAAAAATCTTGAAACGATCCATATTGCAGTCCGAGATTTACACAATTGTTTATTTAAAAATTGTTTTCTTCCCCAAAAAATCCCGGCTTTGAAATTGAATTCCCGGTCATTTCCCAGTTTTCCAGGTTTTTTGTGCTGATTTACAAAATTCCAAGTCATTTCCAGAGTTTTTCCGGCTTCTTTGCCACAGTAAAAAAAAGTAATATAGTTCGTACTTTTTTTGTGTGACCAAACTTAATGTTAGGGTGGGTCGTAAAAACAAAATTATGGAATTCAAAATTGGAACTATGTGGAAAAGTAGTGTATTGATGAAATAGTGCATAGTAGTAACGATTCATGAAAGCTTTTAACTCGAGAGTTGGCAAAATGTGCTTCAAAAAATTATTTTTTTCGTATCTTTTATATTTTCGTGTATGTCAATATTTTAAAATGTTTTTGCAGGTCTAAAACTCCTCTTCCATTTTCTTCAGCTTTTTTGGTTAACGTTCTTTATGTGATAATTTATGTTTAATGGACTCCGTCTTTTAAAAAAATTATTTCAAAATCTACGGGAGTAAATTTCAAAAAATTTGAGTATTGTGTTCCCAGACTTATCAAATTTTTTTCTAATTTCTTTTTATACCAGTAGAAAAGCTTTAACATCCTGAAAAATTCTTTTGTCATTCCTGTAGATTTTAATTTTTTTTTTTAAAACAGGGGTCCATTAAACATAAGTTATCGCCTAGAGAACGTTAATAAAAAATCTGAAAAAATTTGAAGGTACGTTTAAGACCAGCAAAATCATAAAAAAATTGACATACATGAAAACATTAAAACTATGAAAACAAGAATTTTTTAAGCACATTTTACTAATGCGTATTAAATTTCTTCAGGGTCCTGATACACTACTTTTCCACATAGTCCCAATTTCGATTTCTGTAAATTTTTTTTCCAACCCGCCCTACTTAACATTCTCATAAATCTCCAAAAGGAAAATTGATCGCGAATATTTCCCATCCTCAAAAGGATATGCTCTTTTTAAAATTATAATCGATAACTAATTTAAGCTTATAATATAGATAAATATGATGCTCATGCAGTTCAGTCGCCTTGGCCAATAACCTGTTGCAACTTTTTAATTAATAATTTAATGATACACTTTCAAATATGCATATTCAAACGTTTGTTTATAATTTTGATGTTTACAAAACATTCCATAAATTCTATAGAGTATTTAGAGAACACACTAGAATTTAGGCTAGAATATCGATGTAAATTCACAAGTGGTATATCGATTGAGCTAAATATAGCAAGCCAGTAAACCACATCGTCGCCTAATTAGGCTACTGTCAATCATTGTATTATCGGCTTCTTTGTTAACGAGCTAGACTCCCGCGGACAAGAACATCCTGCTTCTGATTGGATCCTCGGTATTCTCTACAGTCTACTGTAACCACAAGTTCACGATCCTCAGATCTAGCCACCAGAAAAGTAAAGACTGTCGTTTCCGTTAAGTGGCTCTCTAATGTGTTTTCCAATCTGAAAACTAGTTTAATTGCTTAATTATAAATTATTGACGAATTCCCTTGTTTTTTTACCAGGTATATTATAATTTACACTTCTCTTATTTCCTGAATTTAACTCTCTCAACAAATAAAATATACATCCAACTCCCGATATAAAAACGGTTTCGGGCATGGCTTGCATTGGGCTTGATCCTAAATCGGGGGAATCCAAACGTAAACAGGCAGGGCCACATTAACCATTTCTGTTGGATTTGGACGCATTACGCAACCTGATGCAACTAATTGACTGAGAGTGCGGCCCTCGAGCTGTTTGTCACGCTTGACTGAGCAGATCCTCTCTTTCGGCCCCGACGCTTGACTGAGCAGATCCTCTCTTTCGGCCCCGAAGCTACTCTCATCATGAAACTGCGGAGGCCATCAGTTCTTGGAATATCGTAAACGGGGGGGGGGGGATCTCATATCGGGAGTTGAGTGTATATGCAGTAGGATAGGATATTTTATGAAATAGAACCCCACAGAACTTGGACTTTCTCAGGTTAATTACTTTTCCGGACTTTTGCAACTTGTTCGATGAGCCACGAGGAGGATCTTATGATGCAGGACAGACCAATAGCGGCTCCTCTTTCAACCCGACCTACGTGACCTCGTCCTGGTCAAGATAACAAATACTGATAATCACATCGTGAGCACGATAATTACCCCCGCGTATGTCCCACGTTTGACTATGGCGCTTAAATAAATGAGGCACGTCATATTTTCATGAAATGTCACATCAGATAATGGCCAATTGCGACAGTCTCTAACGGCGTGACCTGTGGGATTGTGGCTAAAGGGACGACACTGAAGCTAACTATATCTATGAATTTTCATAATTTCGTAATTAATTATAAACAAACTAAGAGTCCGATCGAAAAACCGAAGACACCTTCAATATATCTAGGTGCGCTTTTTTTCAAATCAATTTGTTAAACAATCACATTATTTTTTAATTCTCCAATTTCTTTTGTTATGTGGTTGTCTCCGATCAGCCGGAAAAGAGATGGTTGGAAATCTAATTTTTGCACATAAAATGGTTCAAAAGAAAGTAGATTTCATTTCGATCTTAAAATGAGTATTTTTTAACGTTATTAAATTTTTATTATCAAATATATTAATTACACACCAACTGAGTGTATTTAATCAAAATCAACATGTAAATGCGTCTATGAGACTTTTTTTATTTGTTTGAAAAAATAATTTAAAAAAAAATCAAATATTATTAACGTATTGTTAACCTTTATAAAAAAAATGTTGTTCAAAATCTTTCTAAGTAATGCAACGTAAGCTTACATGTGCAAAGTAGATTTAAAAATTTATTATCTGCAGAGTTTTTAATGTTTTTTTTTTCAATTTTTTTATGTGTCTAGGGTCTTCTGAATTTGTTCAAGATTTTAGGATACTATTCTGCACAGTATAATTATGTTTCAAAATACCCCTGTAATTAACTTTTATTCTATTCCATTCCAACTTTTATTTTATTCCATCCATCAGAAAAAAAGTTTGCCACTTAAGGGCTTTCTTGAAATCAAAATAATCTCGAAAAAATTCAAAATATCGGGGGATCAAAACTGGAGTAAAATTGGATAAAATTTTTAGTGTTTACAATTTTGTTACCCCATATAACTTGAATTTTTTTGTGAGTTCATTTTGATCCAAAGAAAACCCTCAAGTGCCAATTTTTTTTTTATGAATTCATGCGCGCAAAAAATAAATGTTAATCACAGGGGTATATTAAAGCGTTATTATCTCATAGAGACTTGTATCCTAAAATATACCAAAAATTGAGAAGACTCTAAACAGCGCCAAAAATGCACAAAAAAAATGAAACTCAACAAAACTTCAAAACTCTGCAGATACACTCAACTCCCTACATAAGACCGGTTTCAGAGTGCGGTCCTCGAACTGTTTGTCACGCTTGACTAAGCACGTCCTCTCTTCCGGCCCCGCGGCTTCTCTCATCAAAAACTGCGGAGGCCATCATTTCTAGGAATGTCGTAAACCGGGAGGTCTTTTTTTTGGGAGTTGAGTGTAATAATTTTTTTAAACCTTCTTTGCTCGCTCGCATTACTTAGATTTAAATCAATCGATTCAACATTTAGAACACTTTATGGGGGTCCCAATACAGTTTCGAATAGACACAAATTGTTGTAAAAAGTTAACAATATATTAATTTAGTATTTGCTTAAATAATTATCTTTTCAACAAATAAAGAAGCCTGTTAGAAGTGTTCGCGTGTTCATTTTGATTAAATACTCAAAGTTAGTGTGCAATTAATGTATTTGCTTATAAAAGTTTCAAAAATTAAAAAATGATGTAATTGTTAAAAAAATGTTTCAAACAAAAAACCTTCTAGCTATTTCCGAGTCGAATCTACAGGTGTTTTCGGGTTTTCCATCAGACGCTTAGTTTGTTTATAATTAATTTAAAAAGTTTAAAATATATAGAGAGGCGATGCAAATGTACGCTTATGTTGAAAAACGTAGGAAAATGGTTAACAACATTTTTTGGTCCCTTTGAAAGTTTGGAAAATTCAGTTTTGGTGCTACCGAGTCTGCTATAGCAACGTATGTTTGCATAAGTTAGGAAATTTTGTTAAAAAGTGTACAAAATGGTAATAACATTTTATTTATTTTAAAAAAATTCTAATTTCAAAGTCTCTTAGATGTGTTTACATAGTCATATTGATTAAATACTAAAAATTATGTAATTGTTTTAAAAATGTTTAGAAAAAGTTCGAAATCCATTGATGTAGGAAACTTCAGCGTCGTGCTGAAGGGTATGACTTTTAGTTAACATACGTGTTGTGTGCGGCGAGTGACCGAAGATAAACGACTTTATGCGTTACAACCTGACATTCGAGGAGTGCAAACGAAAGTGAGTTCTTCGTCATTTCCAGACGTGCCTCGTTAGTTATTTTCATGAGTGAATAATATTTTTTGTATTCGCTTTCTCGAGTGCAGGACCTCAGGATGCATTTTTAAATGGATAAACAAACGAAAATTTTTCAAAAATAATTTTTTTTTCTAATTCTAAAAAATAAGGACATTACAAACGTTCCTTAGTGTCTTTTATTTAATTTCGTAAATTTTCAACTCGATATCTCATTCCGTGTGGCCGTAAGTTGTTAAAAAAAATGTCGGTAAGGTAGGAATCTGGTAACGTTTGACATGCCCTTAATGATCTGACTCAGGCTTTACTCTCCATATCACGGGTCTAAGATGTTTACACATCAATGAGATGATACGAACTACTCGTACCATACTTATGTCTATTTGTCTTTTAAGTGACTTAAGGCTTACATAGGATTTACTCTTCATATCGCGGTATAAGGTCCCGGAAGCTGGAATTACAACATAAGATGTTTACGCATCAAAAAGTAATGCGTTCAACTCGTATCGATGATGCGAACTACTCCTACCATACTTATGTCTATAAATAGACGCGTTTGACTTTTGAATGACTCAAGGTTTACATAGGATTTACTCTCCATATCGCGGTCTAAGATGTTTACGCATCAAAAAGGAATGCATTTAGCTCGTATCGATGATGCGAACTACTCGTACCATACTTATGTCTATAAATAGACCCGTTTCTCTTTTAAGTGACTCAAGGCTGACACAGGCTTTACTCTCCATATTGCGGTCTAAGATGTTTACACATCCAAAAGGAATGCTTTTAGCTCATATTGATGATGCGAACTACTTACCATACTTATGTCTGTAAATAGATGCGTTTCACTTTTATGTGATCCGATGAATTTAAGGCTCTGATAAAGGGTTTACCTCCATATCGCGGTCTCTAATGTTTACACACAGAAAAGGGATGCATTCAGCTCATAAAGAAGATACGAACTTGTCTCTGTGGAAAGTCCTCAGAATGCAGAACTGAAATGGTCTTCGAAGTAAGCCGTTGCCTCGCACCGGATACGTTCTCAAAGCGACATCCTGACTAGCAATGAGGGTCAAACAAAAGGCTGCAATGTATGCTAATGAAGTGAATGTTATCGGTCGATGTGGCAATCCATCGATCGCATTATTGACATTATCAAGCTACTTCTTTTCCATTTCCTTGACGCCCACCAACGTCGAGAGCTGTTGGCAAGGCTCGAGCCAATTAACCAATCGCAAAAATCAACCCGTTACACCTGCGATATAATCGAATGCGTCAATATTTGCGATCGATTGGCTCTATTGGTTTTACGCCACTCGGGTGCACGCGTGGAAAGTTGTTTCCCGAGTGCCAATGACGGTCCAACAGACTTATTGACATCTACAAGATGTCCTTTCATTTGACTCCTTGACTCCTTTTTTTTGACGTTGTCGGTCCACTGATTATTTGCACTTCCCGATTCGCTTCTGTACATCGATTACCGACTCCTGGGGCCAGGTAGCGGTAATAAATTATTGCAGTGCAGTGTATCGATCTGCATTAATTACTTTCGCAGTAATACCGTGGGAACGATTTCTGAACTCTGCATGAAAAGTCCCCATTGACATTGAAATATATTACTGTTGCAGCAACATCATTTTACACTATATTGAGTGCGAACTGCTTTCAATCTGGTCTTTAAATTGTGTTGTAACCATTTTTATTGAAGAAATTGTATCTCCCTTCAAGTCACGTATAAAGACCTCGCTATGGATTGCTATATGTTGCTATAGATTGCTATACAATAAGAGCCATGTTAAAAGTCGTTTTAATTATTTATTCTGCCATAAAAAGCTAAAAAATTACATATTTTTATATTTTTCCTTGTTTTTATGAATAATTTTTTTTATTGTGTATTCAGGGATGAGACTTTCCCCTATTCCCCATGCATTTCCCCTATTCTCGAAAAACTTCCCCTTCTTCCCCTTTTCTCTTTAAATGTACGATTTTTAAAAATACAATATTTGAATTATGCGGGAAATTCTCTGAAATTATTAAATGTACGTAAGAAATATAAGAATCATTGTTTGTGTTTTGTCTAAAAAATTATTCTATTCAAAACTGGAGTATGCTACTGCGTGTGGTAAAAGTTGTATTTTTTTTTTAACTTACAGAATGATCTATTAAGTAATTTAACGGCCCGCTGGTATCATATTCTTGTTAGTTAATGGATTTAATCCTTTCACGATGATTCATTATAATAAATTAAAGTGAGGTGTTTCGGGTTTCTATCGCGTGCAAAACTAAGAATCTTGCCGATGTTACGTGAGCATTGCGAGATTCGTAGTTTTTTACACGATTGAAACCCGAAACACCTCCTTTTAATTTTTTATTCTTGTTAGTTATTTATTTGCCTTGTATTTATATTTATTTTTTTGTAGTTATTTCCTTCTGAAGATTATATTTTCAGTTAAAAATTTTATAATTTCGTTCAAAATTCGTCTTTTTGGGGTAAAGATTCAACAATTTTGGAAGAAAATTAACTCATTATTGAAAATTCTTATTTTAGTGTTGAAAATTTAGCTGAAATCTTCCTTGGTTAAAAATTGAACTATTTTTTGGAACATTCGTCTTTTTGGTTTAAAAATTCATCTATTTTAGTAAAAATGTAATCTTTTTGTATAAAATGCCACTGTTTGGTTTGAAATTACGCTTCATTGGTTCACGATTCAACTATTTGGTTGAAAATTCGTTTCTTTTTCGTTTAAAATTAATTTTTTCAACTAAAAATGTAACTTTGCCATTTTTTGTTGAAAAATTCATCAGTTTAGTCGAAAATGTACCTCTTTGGTTGAAAATTGGACTATTTTGTTCAAAATTGTTTTTTTTTTTAAATTAATTTTTGTACTGAAAATTCAACTTTTACATTTTTAATTGAAAATTTATCTTCTTGAGTGGAAAATTCAACTATTTGTTTTAAAATTCATGCATTTTGTTGAAAATTCGTCTTTTTGTTTTTAAAATTCATCGTTTTTGGTAGACATTTTATTTATTTGGTCAAACTATTAACTGTTTTTTTGAAAATTTGATTATTTTGTTGAAAATTCGACTCTTTGGTTGAAAATTTAACTCTTTTGGAGGAAAATTCATTTTTGGTTGAAATATCAACTATTACATTTTTTGTTGAGAATTCATTTCTACAACATCCGATTTTTTAGCTTGAAAATACGACTTTTTGGTTAAAAATTCAACTATTTTGTTGAAAAATTCAATATTTTGTTGAAAATTCAAGTATTCTTATAAAAAGTTATCTTTTTTGGTCAAAAATGCAACTGTTTTGTTGATCATTCGTCTATTTGGATAGAAAATTTGTCCTTTTGAAGTGAAGTTTTTGGATGTTGAAAATTCCTCTTTTTTATTGAAAAGTCTTCTAAAAAATTCAATTATTTGGTTGAAAATTCTTTTGGTTTAAAACGTTTGAAAATATTTTTGGTTGAAGTTTAATCTTTTTTGTTTGGACAATTGGACCATTTGGTTGAAAATTCATCTTTGTAGATTAAAAATCAACAATTTGATTAAAAATTAAACTATTTTGTGGAAAATGTAACTGTTTTTCAAAAATTCATATTTTTTGGTCGAAAATTCAACTTTTTTGTTGAAAATTCGTATATTTCGACAGAAAATTGGTCCTTTTGAAGTGAAGGTTTTTGTTGTTGAAAATTCCTCTTTTTTATTGAGAAATTTTCTAAAAAATTCAATTATTTGGTTGAAAATTCTTTTGGTTTAAAATGTTTGAAAATGTTTTTGGTTGAAGTTTAATCTTTTTTGTTTGGATAATTGGACCATTTGGTTGAAAATTCATCTTTGTAGGTTAAAAATCAACAATTTGATTAAAAATTCAACTATTTTGTGGAAAATGTAACTGTTTTTCAAAAATTCATATTTTTTGGTCGAAAATTCAACTGTTTTGTTGAAAATTCGTCTATTTGGACAGAAAATTCGTCCTTTTGAAGTGAAGGTTTTTGTTGTTGAAAATTCCTCTTTTTTTATTGAAAAATTTTCTAAAAAATTCAATTATTTGGTTGAAAATTCTTTTGGTTTAAAATGTTTGAAAATGTTTTTGGTTGAAGTTTAATCTTTTTTGTTTGAAAAATTCGACCATTTGGGTGAAAATTCTTCTTTTATGATGGAAAAGTCATCTTTTTTAGTTTTACAAATTGTTGTATTTCGTTTGTAATAAAAGATTCTATGTTAAAAATGTTGAAAGAATAAAATGCTTGTCTTTGAATATTATTGCTTAGGGAAAATGAAAAATTGGTCAGGTTGAAATTAGGGAAAAGTCAGAGAATTTTGAAAATCAATTTTTTCGGTCCCCCCTGTACGACTGTTGCAGTTAGCTGACTTTATTGTAATATTGATAGAATAAAAAAATCTCTCGTGTATAAACAATAGGGCAATAGTTCCTTTGTGACTCGAACATAAATCATCCGATCGATTATGTGAGCAAAAACGGGACTTGGGACTTATTATATTTAACACTCGCAGTGGCAACGCAAGTTCTACTGATCGTAATTCACAAATGCTTTAGTATAGGTTAGGTTATATGCATGCGAAGCTGATGTGTGCGGTACGAGTAGCTTCGCTGCGGCATGGGCATCGACGGCAGCAACACCGCGGTTGAAGATGCCGCGATAATGAATTGCATTACCGACTTAAACGAGGCCTCTTTACTTTTTTCCTTCGCTCTCCATTTACCAAGGAACTGTGCTTCACGGAAGAAGGTCTTAACTCAAGGCATACATACACCCTCATGCTTAAAAAATCTCTTCTTCTTCTTGGACGGCATTGTTTCTCATGAAATGATAATACTGCAGGTTTAGCTTAATTATAGATAATTGGTAAATGAAAAACAATCGTTGTTCTGAGGATCCTAAGTCCTAACTTTTTCGAGATATTAAGAGGATGGAAGCTGGCCAGGGAAAACCTGGATGTATTTTTTTGTCAGGCAAAAGTCAGAGATTTTTAAAAAATGGCAAAAGTCAGGGAATTCCTGTAAGAAGCACTTTAAGTAACTGTCAAGAATAATCGGGGCTGTCAAAAAGTCACTTACAGTCACTTTTTTCTCAAATCACTTTTTAGTCAATAGATTAATGGGACAACTGCTATTGAATTCAGGTCTATACCTATTTCTGAATTTTCCTGAATTCATATGAAATATTTTAGGGTATTTTAAAAGATTACAAGAAATGTTAGGGCGTTTTTAAAAATTCCATGGAATTTTCAAGAGCTTTAAAAAGTTTCAAGAGATTTAAAGGATTTTAAATATTGTAGGGAATTTTAAAAGATCACAAGGAATTTGTTTGTAGATTTAAATAATTTTAAAGATTTTTACGGTATTTTTAAAACATTCAAGGAATTTTAAAGAGCTTTAAAAAGTTTAGAGGAATTTAAAAAGATTTCAAGGGATTTCGAAAATTTTAAAGGTTTTGAAATGTATAATAAGGGCTTTTATCAGATTTCAGAGGATTTCAATGATTTTATGAGATCTTAAAAGCTCTCAAGGTATTTGAATAATTCTTGCAATTTCAGAAATATCATCAGATTTCATGTAATTTAACAGGTTTTTATATAATTTAATGTATTTCCAAGAATTTATTCACAAAAATTGAGGAATTTCGTAGGATTTCAAAGATTTTCAAATATTTCAAGGTATTCCGAAGATTTTAAACAATTTTAGGATATTTAAAACAATTGTGGTGAGCCCACACTTGTATTTATTTACTACAAGAAACTATCAACCTAGAAATACTACCCGAATCGGGTAGTGTCACGCATACCCTGAAAGGGAAATGGCTTAATGGTATACTTACTTACAAAAAATTTTCAATTGATTCCAATAATTTGAAGGGATATTAAAGAATGTTACAGATTTTACGGTATTTTTTTTAATTCCAAGCAATTTTCAAGATCTTCAAAAAAATTACAAGGAAATTAGAAATATTTTAAAGGATTTGAAATATTGTAGGGTATTTAACAAAAAATTACAAGGAATTTTAAATAGACTTCAATCATTTGAAGTGATTCTAAAGGATTTTGAAGATTTTAGTATATTTTAAAAAATACCAAGAAATTTTCAACAGATTTACATAGTCCTAATCGATTTTGAAGTATTTTAAAGATTGTAGTGTATTTAAAAAAGGTAGTGTCTATACGTCTGGACACAAGCCCCGCCCCCTTCCCTTTTCCAGCTCCCGCTTCCCCTTGACAGGTCCGTGCGTGTAGACTTGACCGTGTAATAAATGTAGATTAAAGTACGGACTAATGTTCACATTATTAATGCACATTCTTCACTTTTCGTCCATTTTTTTATTAGAAATTAGTCACTTTTGGTCAATTTTCCTGTTTAACTTGGTCACTTTTTTGCTTTGCTTTTTTCCAAGTAAATCAGGCTGTGGCAGCTGTGAGAATATTAAATAAAAAATGTATGCTAGGATTGAATTGGCCCTCAATAATACATTTTTTTTGAGAATGTGGATGCAATTTACAATTGAAAGTGTTATTCTTTGGTTAACATTGCAGTTTAAAAAAATTACATAAATTGTTCAAAAATATTTATTTATATTTTTCAGCATAAACTGTAATAAACTGTTGTCATTACATAAACCGTCATTATATAAACATTACATAAATTACATAAACTGTTGTCATTAGAGATTATTTCTGTAAAAGTCAAATTTATTCAAAAATCGCACTGTATAGTACAAACGCAAAATTGTCAAACAACATTGTGGTTTGATAATTCCTAAAATATTCTTTCAACAAAAATTATAGCGACGTATATTTGATGAAAACATTTACACCGTGGTAATAATACAAAATTATCAAAAAGCATTGTAGTTTTTAGCGACGTACATAATTTAAATTAAATTTTTTAATTCTATTTATGAAAGATTCTATATTAAAAATGTTACAATATTAAAATTTGGATTTGAAACATCAATGATCAGGGAAAATGAAAAATTAGTCTGGGAAAAATCAGAGAAATTTGAAAAGGAAGTTTTGCTGCCGTCCTGACGAAAGATTACACTCTTTTCTTCTTCTTGCTTCGTGTATAGACCTTTAATTCTGAAATAAAGGACTTTTCTCTTTCTCACGAGAAATCGCAATCAGAATTTTCTCGAAAGGAAGTTTAAAGATTCGTGACCCTAGGCCTACCGTCCACCTGACGTCCACACTTCCGCAACGAAGGCGTTTCATCTTAGCAGTGAGTGCAGTTTGTAAGTGTTATAAGAGCCGGTTTACAAGCATGTCCGACGCTTTCTATTGTCATTAGCCGGGAGGGCAGTCTTGCAAGAGAGTAACGCGGCTGCTTGAAAAGCGCTTCTCCTACTGATACTCGCCGGGTATTGTGCGATACCGCGTTAACTTTAAACATATACGGCGATCCCGTAATTTCCTTACAAAGGAAGCACCGGAAGAGATTCAATAAGCATGCCTGCACGCGGGTCTGTGAAATGTTTGCTCAAGAAAATTCTACAATGCTCCTACAAAATAGACAAGACTTATGCCAGTTTCATTCAAATAAATTTATTCGATTTAAAATCGTCTCTTTTCTTCATATTTTAGACAAAAATAGCAAGTCGCATAAGGGTGTCTCTTGTACGTTCTCCGTGTGAACGAGTGAAGATAAAGGAGGAGAAAGAGAAGAAGGGTACGAAAGAGATAAGCGTGCGTAAGACTTTCATGCGCTGCGAAAGAGAAAAGAAGAAGGAGAAAAAAAAGAAGAGACATTCATGTGTGCTGCGAAAGACAAAAAAGGAAGGAGAAGAAGAAGCGTACGAAAGAGACAAGCGTACTTCAGAAACACCCTTATGTGTTGCGAAAGAGAAAAGAAGAAGCAGACGAAGAAGCGTACGAAAAAGAGAAGCGTACTCAAGAAAGACTCTTATGTGATGTGAAAGAGAAAAGAAGAAGAAGAAGCGCACGAAAGAGATAAGGGTGCTGAAGAGACATTCTTATGCGCTGCGAAAGAGAAAAGAAGAAAAATCTTACGAAAGAGACACTCTTGTGCGCTGTGAAACACAAAAGAAGAAGGAGAAGAAGAAGAAGAAGAAGCGAAAGAAGCTGCGAAAGAGAAAAGAAGGAGAATAAAAATCTTACAAAAGAGACACTCTTGTGCGCTGCGAAAGACAAAAGCAGAAGGAAAAGAAGAAGCGTACGAAAAAGACAAGCGTGCTTGAGAGACACTCTTATGCGCTGCGAAAGAGAAAAGAAGGAGACGAAAAATCTTACTAGAGACACTCTTGTGCGCTGCGAAAGACAAAAGAAGGAGAAGAAGAAGCGTACGAAAGATACACTTTCGGGCGCTGCGAAAGACAAAAGAAGAAGAAACGTACGAAAGAGACAAGCGTGCTTAAGAGACACTCTTATGCGCTTTCAGCAGGATAACGCTGAAAAATCGTCTTTTTGGATGGAAAATTGACCTTTTTTTTTATTGGAAATTCATATTTTTTGGTAGAAAAGATCTTCGTTGAAAATTCATCTTTGTAGGTCGAAAATGCATTTATGTGTTTACGAATTCAATTATTTTGTTGTTTTTTGGCAGCGCTTCCTAAAGGGCCACGAAGTTCTAATCTGTGCAAATATTTTTCTTGGTGTTTCCTCGAGAATTTAGAAACTCTTGGCGATTTTTAAATTCCCCATTTTCCTGGGACAGTTAAAGCATTTTATTTGATTGCATTTTTTAGTAGAAACTTTCCCATTGTGGGTGCTCGTAAAGTGGAATTTCTACCATTCTCGGCGCAAAACAGAAGCATTTTGACTGTTTCAATATTAAGGGCCCGGATCAGTAAACCGGTTATAACTTTCTGGCGCTCCGAGTGGAGAGATCCCTTACCGCTTGAATTTAAGCGACTTTCAGGGTGTCGTTTCACTTTAGACGCCAGAAAGTTATAACCGGTTTTTTGATCCGGACCCTCAATAGTACAAAATCGATTCAAGCAAATATTTTTGTTGATGTTTCCTCGAGAATTTAGAAAACTCTTGGCGATTTTTAAATTCCCCATTTTCCTGGGACAGTTAAAGCATTTTATTTTATTGAATTTTTTATTAGAAACTTTCCCATTGTGGGTGTCCGTAAAGTGGTATTTCTACGATCCTTGGCACTCAGTAAGTTAGTGGCGGCGCCAACTAAAGGCCGAACAAGGTCTAATCTGCATTTTAAACGAGAGACTTACTCGTAGCCGGCTTCTTCTGTAATCCGTAGGATTGGACTGCTCGTGGTTGTTCAGTGTTCACGCTTTTTCCATCGACGCGTAAAGTATGTATTTCACCGTGTTGTAATATGTAGACGTGTGAACCAAGAAAAATCGAAGAATCTCGATTCCGCTCTCAGCAATAAGATTTTGTTTCAAATGTATATTTACCTAAAAAGTGTCATGTTAAAAATTGCACCTTCATGAGAGAAGGGTAAGTTGGCGCGTAGGCTAAGTTGGCCCACTCTTATATATTCACAACAAACTATAATAGTTAACTATTATAGTTTCTTGTGAATATAAGAGTGGGCTTAGATTATATATAGATATAGATAGTGGGCTCACGAAAATGGTTTTATCGTCGTGAATTTTGTATAATATTTAATTAACAACAAATTCACAATCTGTCGATTTTTCAAAACATGTTTATTACAAGCTTAGTAATAGGATTTTTTCGCTAACTTTTGGTTAATGTGATACAAGGGTAGTACTTCAGAAAAATTAACATTACCCTATTTTATTTATTTTTTATTAAATAGTGTTCTTTGACTTACTGTAGCCAAGATATCAAGCTATCTCAAGTATATTTTTCCATTATTTACGGTTGTATATTTGTCTTTAAATTCACGTTTTCTTTTAGATGCGCCAATGTACCCTCCTCTCCCCTACCGATTTTAAGAAAGTTTCTCTTACATACCTACACACGGAAATTTTTTTTTTTTAAACAAAGAAAGTGTTACTTTGGTAAATGATACAGTCTTAAAAGCATGCCTACTTTCGTTTTAGAACTGGAACGGATATTTTGAAATTTGAAAGCCCAACGGAAAAGGCTGTCCTACAATTGATTTTATGTCTTTTTTCTACATTTGTAGAAGGTTTTAAGTGATACTTTCATCGTTGATAAAAATCAAGTAGGTTTAATGTCACTTTGAAGTATTTATTTGAAAATATATTTAATTTACAGTAGAAATTCTCACTATTTCAAGTTTATTATAGTTGGATTCCGGTCGCTTAAATTCTGAAGTTGTTAAGAAAAATACAATAGAAATAGATCAGTTTTGAAAAGTAATAATTAATAGAAAATTTAACTGAAGTAAATTCTAAACCATCTTATTACTAATTCAGATTTAAAGAGTTTAATTTAAAATTGTACAAGTTTGGTCGTACTTCTTGAAAAAAGTTTTTCAATTTTAATCATTTTAAGTTTCAAATTCCACGATACAATCTGCTAATTTATAGTGGACCTATGTTATACGAGTATTATGAACAGCACTAAGAATCAGTGACTCACTTTCTCAAGATTTCAATCAGTGAAGTCACTGCAATTCTAGTGGGTTTTTATTCATATCTTTTCCTATTATATATGCATATAGTAACTTTTTTTATTGAGAAATCAGTGAATGATTGAAATTTCAGTAAGTGTTCACTGAGTCCCAGATCAATTGACAAATCTAGGTGTAAGATATAATTAGAAATTGGATAGTTTATAATTTTCAAGTGTCTAACGTAAGTTAATAAACAGTTCAAATAAAAAATATTCCATTTCTTAGGGATTCCAAATAAACATTTTTTAAACGCTAATATAAAATGATATTTGAAACTGATAAGTTTGGTAAATTTCACAGTTTAATAATTAATTAATAATTAATTTCAATGAATTTAAAATTCATAATCCTCAAAATTTTCATTCGTAACTTTCTGGCGCTCAGATTAGAGAGACCCCTGACCATTTGAATTTAAGATAAGTTCAGCCCCCACCTCCAACTCTAGGCGCCAGAAAGTTATAACAGGTTCTTTGATCCGGGCCCTCAATTTTTCTCATGAATGATAGTTTTTTAAACTATAAGAACGTAGCTCAAGGTTTTTGAAATTAAAAGAGACTGGAGTTTCGTTGACGAGATGGAATGTAGCTGGAATTTAATCAGATCCAAATTGCTTCTCGTATGCAGAACGAGTACTGAGATATTCCAGCAGGGGAATGCAACGGTCTCATGAGAACAGTATAGAATGTCGGTAAGTTGGTACCACTGGGTGAGGTAACTATCTGGCGACGCATGTGACACTACAGGGTGGTCGCCAAGAAAATCCGCAAGCTCACAACATAAGACTGGTAAGACTTGTTCGGAGAAGAGAAAAGTTTTTTGAAACGAGTGTATTATCGATGTATGTAGTATCAATCTTTATTGGCTTGCGATACTTCCGTGATCACGTAACAGGATATTTTATATTTTACATTAATTTACTGATAAAAAAGTTACATATAAAATAGATTTCTGAAGCGCTACTGGATCTCTGTGTAATTTTATTTTATTTAATTACTGTACTGATAACTTTGTAATTAAATGTTCTACTTAATAATAATTCTAATAATTTTTGATCACAATTAATTCAGGTATTATATTTATAAAAGAGTGAAGTTGAAAATATATCTGGACAGAATCTTAATCAGATAAATTAAGACATTTTTCTTATTTATTTTCAAAATGTGGTTTGAATGATGGTAATTTAAATAAAAAGTGATAATTTAATTATTCTAAATTATTATTAGGGCATTTCCTAATATTATTACCACTATGTCTGTCTCAAGTGTTATGCTTAGTCGCGCCCACGTGGCAGCACGTAAATGCATTCAGGTTGTGTTCAACGTTGCTAAAGTCCACATATACACACCTCGCCCACGTACTCCAGATAAGTAATTAGGCAGCAGTGGAAATGACATAATTATTGTTTAAGCCACGCAGGACTCGATCGTAAATCGCATTGCTATTAGGAGCATTCGCTAGTCCGCAAATTAATTATCCTTCGCGTCTGCACTTGTCTGTCTGTGATAGTTTAATCTACTGACAGATGAGCGAACGCCTTTCCATTCCTGAAAGATTGATTTTCTTCCATCGACTTGAAAATTCAGCCCATGCTATAAAAATGTTTTTCCACTACTTTGTTCACATGATTAAAAAAATGACTTTCTATAAATATGAATGATTAATTATTTATGTGGATTATTATTAGTCAATCAAGAAACTAAGTTCATTGACAGAGATGATTTGCAGTTCGACTCTCATGTTTAGCCTTCTATCGTGCGTGAGATATAATTTTTTTAGAAAAACTAGTTTAACAAGTTTGGCTGATTAGATTCTATGGTCTAATATTATTGACTGGCTGATAATTTATTTCTGCTGTAAATTGTAATTTATCAGTTTCTAAAAGGATTATATTACCGGTGGATATTAATTGACAGCTCTCACTTTCTTTCTATCAAGTTTGCAATACATTTGAATGATTGCCTGTTTTGATTTATTTATTTAATTTAATTTTTTTGAAAGACTAAATATTTGATTAAACTAAAGCATTTTTTTTATTTGACTCAACTCTTTTAGTATGGAGTGTTTTTATTTATTTATTTGATTACAATAATTACGAGATTTCATATAGAACATATTAAAAGATAGACCACACCTTGAAATATCTCTATTACCAATCCTATTTCACCTATCTGATCATCTTCTAATCTTTCATCGGTTATGACACTCCACTTAGAGAATCTCACGTTGACCTTAAGAATTTCTCTTCATTACCCTCATTACAATTCCAATTTTTGAATCATTTCATAGAACATTATTGTTTAACTTCTCAAGAACCATTAATCAGAAGAATTTTTCCGTAAGCGAATAATGACAATTTCAATCGGAGGTGACCGAGCATAAATAATTTTTACAGGACACCATAAAAGGTAGAGACAGGGCACGGCTGTTATGTTGTTGAAAGATCGATTACTTACAATCGAACACGTTACTGGGACAATACGTTTTCTATATGATCATTTCGTAAAATGCAACGCATCGCGATGCGTGCACCTCGTAGGTCCCGTCCGAGATCCAGTATCCGATGAAAGTTGCTATAAAGTCGATCTTGATCGGCGTCTTTGCACAAAGAGACTTTGCTGCGAGATTTCAGATCGACCAGGAAAAAAGGCCATCTACTGTGCTATCCACGATCGGAACTTTCATGCTCGTGTAGTCCCGATCAAATTAATCGGCATGACACGAGTACTTCGCTGATGTCGTCGCCTCCGACTTGCTCCTATCGATAAGCCAACTATCAGCAAACATTGTTGCACAACTTTTTATTATAGTAGCCCATAATGCAGCATACTATGGAAAAGGCATCTTTTTTTTCGTTTAAAACCAATTACTGGATCTTTGTTGATCGAAATTTTATGGTAAACAACCATTTTTTTTAATGTTCACTTTTATGAATCTTCACTGCGTTTCGAAATAATTGCAATGACATGCTCCATTGATCCATAATATGGTTCTATTGTATAGTTGTACGCCTGAAGAGACCCTTCGTCGAAGGGCGAAACGTTGAACGTATTATTAGGTAAAATTGGACCAGTATACCAACAAAACTAAGATCTTTTTAATTGATATACTCACCTTGTCAACATACACAAACATCAGTTGATTGTTGCATAACGATCAGCAGGAAACTAAATGAATTTTTGTTTTCGTAAGTCGCACGTCATTTCTTGATTCAATATTAATTCTTTTTGCGAGCAGAACTAGATAACCAACAAAATCGGAATTTTTCAGGAGAGCGCAGTGTTACTGAATTAAGGTCAAAATAGTTGGATCGGAACAAATTATCCAATTTCGCGGAAATATATTTGGAACCTTTTCTAGCTCTCCACAGACGCCGACATAATACCAAGTATGCTCGTCGCCCTGGTGACCCTTTTCCAGCTCTCCACGGACGCAGGCATAATCCAAAGTGTCCGTCTTGCTCTTGTGCCCCCATTAACCTAAACTGAGGGCAGGTTCGGCTGCGGATTACGATAAAAAATGGCATTTTCAGTTTAAACACAAAATAAAACTTACTCCCGAGATATCGAGTTTCTGAATGGGGATAAAAAAGTTTTTATCTAAAGAAGCTAGCCGACTAGTTGACGCAAAAAAATTGTTCTGTTCCGAGAAAATCAAGATTGAGTGTCTCGATATCACAGGATAAAAGACGTTTTTTGCTGAAAACCTGATGCAAATGAGAACATTATATCTTTTTTTCAATATACGATCATGATTTCAAGAACGCACTGTCTATGGTAACGGAATTTTACGTAACTGTTACCCCTTTTCCAGCTCGTTCAGGGCTAACGTTACGGAAAAATCCGTAACCATAGACAGTGCCTTTCAGGAAATATCGATTGCTGAAAGGAAGAACAAAATTATTACTATGTTAAAATTTAAACTCAAATTTAAATTTTAACTTTTTTTATTACTATATAAGAATATGAGATTTCGAACCAATCCTTTAGGAATAACATGTATTTGGGTTTTAAAGAATTTTTTAAGCATTTTATCCATTTTCAGAAAAATGTGGGTTATCTAGTACTGTACTGCCACCATCCAATTGTAGACTTTTCATTTTGAAAGGTTCCAAGTGAATTTGAAAATTATGCTGAACTATAGATTTGAAATAAATTTTCAGAATGAAAATATCTAGAAATATTCAACAATTAATTTCAGTTCTTATTCTTTCAAAGTTGAACAGTTGTTAAATTTCTATTGTAAAAATGCCAACAGAATATATAATAATATATACCAATTGATATGATAGAGGTCAAATGTTGAAGAAACAACTAAAAACAATAACAAATGAAAATTTGATGCCCAAAAATAAAAATATAATGTATTAATTTCCTCAAATTCAGAATGAATTGAAATCTATATTGCTTTACAAGCTTGAAAAGACCTTTTCCTGGTGCAATTCTATTGGTCTGATGTTCTTAAAATCTTCAGCTTTCAACTTCACGCTTGAGAGGTGATTCATAGTCTTATGAAAGTTTGATTCATTGCGTAGATTTCTCCGGTATTTATTAAATCATTAACACTCAATAGCGTTACGATTGTAAACGTAGGTGAAAAAATGATTCGATTCAAATTGTGCAATTCTCTGTTGCCTTGCATTTTTAATAATCCTTTAATCCTTGCTCTATTTACTTATATAGCTAAGTTTGATATGAAAGTTACCGGAGAAAGTAAATGCGGGGGATTCATATAACGAGAAAAGACGTACCTAAGGATTTATTGCTTACTGATCTTTTTTTTCGTATCTTTAGAATATGTTTTAGTAAAAAAATTTGATTTTAAAACAATATATTTGTAATTACTAATATATTTATAATTACTAATAATATTCTAAAAGTGTACGCAGATAATACATTCCGTTCGCGACATGAAGTTGGTTCGCAGAGATGCTTTTTTTTTATTCTTGTTTTTTAATAATAAAATAAGTGTCAAATGAAATAATGTTCAATTAATAATATATGAAATTCTTTGAAATAAATTTTCAATCTTCGAAATTGTACAACTAAATAATAACTGGAAAAGCTGCTAGCATTCGTCTGAAGATTTGGTCAGCGAAGTGGAAAACTGCAGAAAACCAAAACTCTTGAGCAAAGCCGGTTACCGACAGAGGAGTTTGAATATAGACATTCGATATCATCGAGTGCCCATATTCATCGTCGGCGTCACACCTCCCGCTCGAAAGTAGTTAAACGCAGTGAAAACACGAAAAAGCGAAAATCCCGAATGGTCACCCATCCCAGCGCTAACCGCGCGTTGCAGCGCGCGTGTAATATTGCTAGTTAGAATAATAAAATTCTGTTTCAACACATTATAATTTTCAACTTTTTCTTTGTTGCAGGGAAACGAATCTGTGATTCCAAAAGGTTGGCCGCTAACTTTAGGCGGCAGTGGCCTTGTCTTGCGATTAGGAGAAGTTGAAGCATCGTCATTACGTCTCGGGGAATGTTACCTTTGCATCCGCAGCGCAGCTGCAACCGCAACTGCGAAAACTCCTTCCGCCGTTGTCTCTGAAAACGTGGAAGAAAACACTGTTGAGGTGAGTTACATGTGCACGACTTTCCTTTTGTGATCATTTTTCATTCTCACGATGACCACAAAGTTGTCCTCGTTACTTTGTTTCGAGATTACTTCCTGAGTACAGGGAACAAGCAGCCGGTAAATTCCAATCGTTTGTAGCATGTGTCTAAAATTGGTAAAGGATCTCTGACAATCTCTAATGAGAATGTTTGCGGTAGAGTGCGAAACAAAGGGAAACGGCAGATCCTTTTTAATCTTTTCAAACTAGGAATGGTATATGCAGAGCTGCCAAACAGTCACTTTTAGTCACTTCTTTTTTTTCAAGTCACTTTTGTGTCACTTTTTAAAGGAAACTTCACTATAGTAACTCTTTTTAAGGAAAAGGCCACTTCAGTCACATTAATCCATCTCATTTTAGATTTTATCTGAAAAAATAAAATTGAGTTAATGTACGAAATCCATGGTATGCAAATGCTATTCAATATCGGACTTCACACTCTTTTCCCCATTCGCTTCTTTCTCCCCATTTTCAAAAATGTCTTTTTTCCATATTTTCAAGAAATTTCCTCTTTTTCTTGTTTTTTTTTTTGCTTAAATGCGAAATGAATTAATATAACTAAAAATTCTACTATTTTGTTCAACATTTCTCTTTTTGAATAGAAAATTCATAGTTTTGGTAGAATAGTCATCTTTCTTGGTTGAAAATTAACTTTTTTGTTGAAAAATTAACTGCCTTCTAAAAAATTCGCCATGTCTGCTTCAAAATTCAACAGTTTGGTTGAAAATGCAACTGTTTTTGGTTGCAGTTTAATATTTTTGTTCGAAATTTCGACCATTTGATTAAAAATTGAACAATTTGGTTACAAATTCAACTTTTCTTTTAAAATTTCGTATCTTTTGCTTGAAAGTGCAACTACTTGGTTAAAAATTCAACTGTTTGGTTGAAAATTAATAATCTGTTTGGGTTGAGGCTTCAACTATTTTGTTAAAAAATAATTTGTTTGGCTGAAGATTCGTCATTTTAGTTCGAAATTCATTTCTTTGTTTGAAAATTGAACGGTTTTGTTGAAAATTCATTTATTTTGTTGAAAATCGTCTGTCTCTGTAGTAAATTTATCTTCTGGATTGAAAAATCATCTTTTTGGTTGAAAATTCAATTATTTGGTTAAAAGTTATTAATCTTTTATTTTTATATTATTATTTTGTTGAAAATTCGCCTCTTTTAATTGAAAAATTAACTATTGCATTTTTCGTCGAGAATTCATCTTTTTTGTTTAAAAATTCAACTATTTGGTTGAAAGTTAAACTACTTTGTTAAAAAATAATTCTTTGGCTGAAGATTCATTGTTTTAGTTGAAATATCCTCTCTTTGTTTGAGAATATAACTATTTTGTTGATTATTATTTTTTTAATTAATGGTTATAACTGAAAATTTAACTATCCCATTTTTGGATGAAAGTTTATCTTTTTAGTAGAAAATTCAACTATTTGATTGAAAATTCATGTATTTTGTCGAAAATGTGTGTTTTTTAGTAGGAGTTCAATCTTTCCGATTGAAGATTGATGTTGAATTCAATACGGTGCCTCCATTAATTTTAATCACAAGAATTTATTCCCCTATTTTCGTGAACAATCACCCTATTCACCCTGTTTTGAGAGCATTTTCGGCTGTGAAGTCTGCAATATTAAAATTTAATTTATTTTAATTTATAATGTTCTGGTTTTCTAGTTCCTTTTGTAGGTCATCGAAATACGAATACGGCAGTTGACTGTCAAGATAAAATGAATTGCAATTTTTTAAACATTACTTCTAAATTTTGTTTACTTTTTAAATTTCTTGGTTTCCATCCCCGAATTCAGCAATATTGAATTTCATCTAATTTTTTTAATGTAAACCGCTAAATTAAATGTGTACACACAAAACTTTGGACACGTTTCTATTGAATTACTATCGCTTTCTTGTTTCTTTTGAAATTAACAGATATTAGATATCGCTAAAGGTTAATCTTATTCACAGTTTTGAATTAAAATAAAAAAGCTGTCAATAAGGATAGGTGCATGAGCTACCGACCAAGCAGGTTTATACATTTCATAATTCAGCAGCATACTCTAATTGACGTTTTCTTAATGATAGATTCATATTAGCATATCCGTTTATGATTTTAATAATTATTAGTTACAAAAAACCTGTGCACTTAATCTATAAAGTGCCATAAAACGTTTAATAACTATGCAGCGACTCTAAATTTAACTGCAAAGAAAAATGATTATATGAGTGAATGATTTATGAAAATTGTTTTACTAGAATTTAAACATAAAAAATTAAAGTATATTTTTAACCAAATGTCTAAAGACAATACCTTGAATGTATCGAAAAATTTATTTTCAGCATTTTCAACCTTAAAATAAAAAAAATAAAGAAAGCAAGTGCATTTACCCTCTAGAACCTATTTACTTTGTTTTTCGTAAATTGGATGTAAACGTTCGAGTTCGACGAAATGAACTAAAATTCAGTAAATTAAGCTCCGATGTAAAATCGTTCATTTTCTGTTCGAACCAGCTGTAAACAACTTTCCTGTTGGCTGGTTTCAATTTCGCGGTTGAGCAGATGTTCTTTCTTGTTCTTAGGATCTTTTAATGTCTGTGGGTCTTATGAAGTAACAGAGAATTCGCTGTAAACCGTTTTGAAATATTCTTTGCAAAAAATATTCTCGAGTCGCTTATTTTTCTGTTTTCAAACTTTTCTGTTCACCATAATTTCAACTGGGCCAGATTTCACTTTAAATTTGCATAACATATCGTTAGACGTTTTGAAATGATTATTATTTCAAATTGAAATTGGTCCATTTTAAACTCCTAAAATTCTTTGTAACTTTTTAAGTTTCTTCAAATTTCATTTTTGAGTTAAATATTTTCTCTTTTTGACGTTTCGATCTGGAATTATTCAAATTTTTATGATTCCGATTACAAAATTGTTCAACTTCGAAGGCGTACAATTTTAAACTATTCATTTGCAAACGTGTAAGTTAAAAACTTCAATTTCAAAATGCCTCTGATTGATTTTTTAAATATTTTGAACGTTTATATAACCTAAAAATAGTTTATTTTAAAATGTATTATATTCGAAAATAAGTGCCTTTTCAGGCTTTAAAATTAAATTGTGTAAAAGCTTTGAAATTCAAGATACAATTTTTCAGCTTGAAAAACTTTGCAATCAAAGTAATTTCACAATTTTAAATTGTTCAGTTACGAATAATTTAGATTTTATGTTCCTAAATTTATTATTTGCAGTTATTTAATTAATTTTCCTCTTTTAATTTCTAAATTTTTTATTTTTCTCTCTAAAAATTCTTCAGCTTTCACTTCTTCAGTTGCACAACTTTAAACGTCTTTAATTTTGAAATGGTTCACTTTCTGTACTTGAAATTATCCAATTTTTAATGCATTGGATTAAAGCTTAAAATTATTCAATTCTGAACTTGTAAAATTTTGTTTATCAAAGCTATAATTTGAAATTTTTACACTTTATAATTTTATTTTTTTTATTTGAAATGGTTGAATTAAAAATTTGTTCAGCTCTAATGCTTCATTATTTACCACTTCGTTCAGAATTTTGAACCCCCGATTTTTGAAAAGCAACACTTGAAGCATCAGAAAACCGAGCTTGTCCGAACATTGGCCAAAAGGCTTTAAATTTACGGGGTCATTTTGAATTTAAAAAATTTCAAATAGTTGAAATTCAAACGTTTACATAAAGTAGATATGCCCATTCATTCGAAATGATATACGCCTCAGAATTAAAAATATTTAAATTTTTTATGTTAGAATCAAAATTACAAAAAAATTTAAATGCCAAAGTGTTTATATTTTTAAGTTTGAATAAATGTCATTTTCTTTATTTTTCAGATAGCCCTAGTGTGGCGATCTTCGTCAATGCGGGCCCCGGGGTTCCTCGGCTGGGACCGGGAGGACGAGTTCATGGATTGGCGGGATTCGTCCCACAAAGTATCGTCTTCATCGAGCGCACCAGTTCACCAGTCCGGCTCAGGAAGCTCGAAGTGGCGACCCCGTCGAAGATCGCGAGAGGAGACTCGCACCCGGACGCGAGAATCCAGCGCAGAAAACCTCCACGAGAGCAGGTCATCCGAGAGGCTCGAATGCTCGAGGGTACTCGAGAGTCACGACCTGGCGGTCGTCAAGTCGAAGTCATCATCTAGTGTCGACACGTGGAAAGACGACCCAAGATCCGAGGGTCGCCGTTCCACCAGTAGCAGTCGATGCTCCAAGAAATCTAGTCCCTCTGGCGAAGCTACTACCAGCGAGGCCAGATCCCGGGTCAAGAGGAACACGAAGGTTGTGTCCTCATCGACTATGGAAAAGTGGAAGGAGACTAGCAGGTGCGAGACTAGGTACAGAGTCTTGACACCTAGCGACCTCAAATCTCCCTCGTATTTGGAAAGTGTCTTCTCCAGAGAAACCTCCCGATCCCAGGAAGCCGACGAGAGGCTCGAGAATATCCATCCTGACCAGGTCACCGACGAGGAGCTTCCCGCCTACATCGAATCGCTCCTCGTCACCGTCGAGAGAAAAATCGAGAGAGTTTCCCTCGAAGACCTAACCTTTCCCTGCACCGCCTGCAGGAACATCGACACCGACGATCCTCTGCTGGGCTGCAGATGCGGTGCCGACCCCTGCGACTGCGGGATCGAATCCTGCGACTGTCCCCCTGAAAAGGAAGAAGCCAGAACCTTCGAAGTTGCCGGCATCAAGCACATTGACAGCGACGACGAAGAGGAAGTCAGAATGGGATTCGGTGAGTACCAGTTTCACGTTAAAGTTTAATCCTCACGCAGAAAAAATTCACCATCAGCCCAATCTCTGAAGCGATCTGGGAGATTGTTTTCAGCCATTTAAATGATTGATAGGAGGTCGTCAGTGTCACTTCTCAGTTCTCAATGTGCATTTAAATCCAGAATAACTGACGATATTAACCCAGACAGCATTTGCTCCTCGCGAAGGCGTAATTGTAACGAACGAGTATGCAAATCCGATGCGTATTAGCGTGTCACCCAATTGTTCCACAGAGAGTGAAGTTGAGTCAGTCATGTAAGAGAGAGAATGGGGCATTGAGGCGTAGAAAGCGAAAGACAGGGGACAAAGTAACGTCAGAGATTAATGAAGCAGGACCTATCTTTCACTACTCCTACGTACTTCCCTCTAAATTCCTTCCAGCAAGAACTTCTTGTTCAAGGTCGTTCCGTCAGGTCTTTTATCTTGATTCTGACAATTGATTCTAAAAGGTTGGTGCGTGGTATTTGATTTCACATTTGTTCTCAAGAATTTAGTTAGTGATCTCGTAGTTAAATTCCTTTCACTTCTTTCTAATTTTTCGAAATCACTATCACTTTCTAAATCCAGCATCAATCATCAAATTGTCTTTCACACTTCGAACCTCTCTTTCCAAACCTTACACATTGTCAACTAATTGATTATTTTCTTCTATCTGACTCAATCTGTGTCGTTCATCAATGACAACGATCTTCGGTTGACGGACAGGAGCACTCACAAGGGTTGTGTTTGTCTAGAGAAAATAGAACCTCTCAGCCAGAACTACTGACGGCGATTGTGAATGAAACCTGGAACTGACACGTCAATGGGATGCACGTGATAATGAATCACGACTCGAAAGACCGGCTTTGAGGGACACGGTCAATCTCTTGGCTCGTCAGGTGTCATGACTGCCATAGATAAGGGACCTTGAAGCACTCGGTGTCGGTGTCACCAGGAATTCATCCGTATAAGCTGATTGTGCGTAACTGATCGATCCAGGAGAATTTTTTCTCGACTTGCCTTTACGGTATGTTATGCATTTCCTCGATGTCAAAAGCCCTTAGTCTTCATATTTATGACCCGTGCAAAATCGCTGAGAAACATCAATTCTCTCCTGGCCGTTTACTTTAGAGTTATATTCAGTCTTAGGCTTAATCAGGCTTCTTTTCAGTGAGCTGTTCAGTTTCAGAAAAATCTTGTTGCTCTACTGATCTGGAAGATGTAATATAAATTAAAATTGGTAGGACCTTCTTCTCATCTTCTCTTCTTTAATTCCTCTTCGTAACATCAAATTTGAATAATTAACTCGTATTATTATCGTTTATTTTTTTGCAGTGCCGAGTGCATTAAGCTGGGAGTACAACGAACCGAACAGTTGTCTCGCACCAACTGTCGCTTCATTAACACTTGATTGCCATTGATGCTTTCGGTCCTCGCTTCATGCATAGTCTGCACGCAACTTCTCCCACTTCAACCCACTCATGTCTGACTGAGAAGGACAACCTCCAATGGAGATTGAAGCCACACTACTCAGTATTCAGCTCAGACAAATTTATTGAATGAAAAAAATTCTTTAGTCTTTCTAAGAATTTGAGGAATTTCATTTGCACATTCCACTTGCCCTCTTCCATTTAGATGAAGATTTCTTGAAAAAGGCTGGCCGCAGGTCAGGCAAAACCTATAATCAGCAAAAAGTCAGGGATTTTGAAAAAAATGGCTGTAGTCACTTTTCTTGCAATAAATTAACCCCTGGGTTAACCACTATTGAATGCAAGTCTATACCTATTTCTGAATTTTCCTCAATTCTTTTGAAATATTTTCGGATGTTTTAAAACATTCGAAGAAATTTTTAATAGATTTCAATAATTTGAAGGGATTTCAAAGAATTTGAAATATTTTAGGGTATTTTGAGAACTTGCAAACAAATTGTAAGATGTTTCCAGGGATTTTAAAAAGTTTCAAGCGATGTCAAAAGATTTTAAAGGATTTTAAATATTGTAGGGTATTTTAAAAGATTCCATGGCATTTTCAAGCGATTAAGAAATTGTTAAGGAATTTCCAAGGATTTGAACGATTTTAAAGGATTACAAAAAATTTGCATGGGGTTTTAAAGAATTTCGGAAGATATAGAAAGATTTATAGGGTCTCTAAAGTTTTAGGTTATTTTAAAAGATTCCTAGAGATTTTAACGCTCTTAAGGTATTTTAATAAATATTCCAGGATTTCAGGAACTGTAATTTCACAGTATTTTATAATATTTTAATCGATTTCAAATAATTTATTCACAAAATGTGAGGGATTTCGTAGGACTTCAAAGATTTTCTAATATTTCAAAGTACTTCTAAGATTTTAAGGGATTTCAAAAGATCTCAAGTTATTTTAATCAATTTTCCAGGATTTCAGGAAATATCAGATTTCATAGAATTTCACAGGATTTTATCATATTTTAATGGATTTCAAAGCATTTATTCACGAGAAGTGAGAAGTTTCGTAGGGTTTCAAAGATTTGAAGAGATTTTCAATTTTATTTTCCAATTCATTTGAATTCTTCTAAATTCACTCAATTCTGCTCAATTTGTTTAGTTTTCATTTAATTTATCTTGAAGTATTTTGAAGTTATCCTGGATTCTTCTTCTTTCCCTTGAATTTCTCTAAATTCGCTCTAATTTTACTGAAATCAATGTAATTTTTTGGATTTTTTCCAATTCATTTGCAATTCTTTTGAATGGAACTTGAATTGTTTTGAAGTCTTATGAATATAATACTTTTAAATTCTCTTATGTTCAAATGAACATTAGTCACATTATTAATGCACGTTAGTCACCTTTAGTCACTTTTGGTGACAGAAGTTAAGTCATTTTTTTCAATTTTTTAATTAACTTAGGCTGCTGCAGCCCTGGGAATAAGAACTCACAACAAATAGGGGAAACTATGCAAGAGTAGCTGACATTAAGTTCGCATTTAAATTTAATATAATATGTGCAAAAAAATTTCTTAAAGCTTTTTATTACAATATTTGGCATAGCATTTAGTTTAAATAAGGAACATTTTGCCGAGATATTTTGAGTAACAAATATATACGATAAAAAAAACTATTCCCGGTATGAAAAAAATGTGAACAGTTTTTTATCGACATCAAATTGTTTTTGATAGCTTGTTGCATTGTAATTAAAGTTCGGAACCTAATTAACAATATTTTTAAAGTCGAAGGCTTTCCGTTTTGTATTTAAAATTATTAGTTTCTGAATAGTAGTTCAGAAAGACTAAGTTACATTTACAATTGCTTATTTTAATTGGTATCACTGAATGGACACGAAAAAAACTTCACAGAACATAGGCAAATAATTTTAAAACTGTTACTTTTGTTGTATTATATTTGGCTAGAGATGTTTTGTAGTTCGAATAATTTTCGCTATTTCACCCTATTAAAATCAATTGTAGTATTTTTTCATCTCTAATTTGCGCACCAGAAAGGATGACCTACTGTGCGAAGCGTGAAAACAATTATTTCCTATAAATTATATAATAACTTCGGAAATGTGGTGACCTAACCTTGCATAGTTTCCCCTAAATTCATATTTTATTTATTTCATTTATAAAAGATCCTAGATGAAAAATGTTACAAGATTAGAATTTTGGTCTTTAAATATTAATGGTCAGGAATGATAGGGACTTTTGAAAATGAATTTTTACGGCGACCCTGTTGAAAAGGTCGAGGAAAAGGGTCACGATTAGTTCGCTTCAGATGTGACAACGATGATCAGTGATCACGAAATCATTTCCCAGAGCAATGGTTGTTTTGCAACATGGGATATGTAACGAGAAACCTGTTTCTTTTGCAATTCGTTCCTCCCGTTTGCTACTTAATACATTGTTTCACATTAGGAAATAATATACATTTGTGAGTTAGGAACAAAATGCTCGATCTTTCGCCCACACTCGTGGCCACACCTTTGCAGGATTCGTGGCACTTCGCTCTTGTTGGCCGCCTTCTCTTGAATGCTTTTTTCCTACAAGGGTCAACACTCCCTCTGATGGTCAGCGTCCACGTGTATCGCGTCGCGTGAGGAGGCAAGGTTCGCGATTTATCCGCCACATGCATTCTCCAGGCCTCCTGACAAGTCGACAAGATGTCGGGAAGCTTTGGAATAGTCACAGGAAACACGTGTGTAATTTCTTGATGTCCCTGCGAGTGTGTTACGTGACTTTACCTCGTATTACGTGATAAAAAGAATATGCAAACAATCAGATTGTTTTAATGATTCGTCGAATAAAGTTCAGATGAAAGAAGATCCTACCTACAAAGAGAGGATAGGACTAAATCTGATGATAAAGATTCGGTAGCTAATGTTTGTAATCAATACTGTAATTGCATGGCGGCTTCGAATATCAATATTGGGTTGGCTGATACATAAGTCTTGTTATCCTTATCTCGCTAGCGCTAATAGCGAAGTATAAATTCTAATGCTAGTAGACTGCTGTTTCGCTTCGTCTTCTTTATCTTTCTATTCAATTTAAGTCGCCAGATTGTGTACACGAGCGCCATAAAAGCGAAACGTTTAACATTCTTTTGGTCCTATAGGGCGTTTAAAACTTTAAAGCACAGCTTATTATGTTTGATACACCAAATGAAAAGGTGCTAATACGTGGAGACCAAATGAAAAAATATTACAGGTGCTGATGTTCCGATGTTCAGCTGATGTGCTGATGATTTATATGGGATTTTGAAGCTTCGAGAGTTCGACGTATCCAATTGACAAGATTACATCTCGGAGAAACAAAATAAAAAGGTACTACAGACTTGAGGACACTGATGTTCCCAATACAATTTATATGGAGATGGAACCTTTCCAATTGGACACGTGGAATTTTTCTTTTACAATCAAATTAGAGTTAAATTAGTTTATTTTCTGACTCTATTGAGGTCTTGAATTTTGTTTATATTCATTTGAAAACAAAAACATGTATAAAGTCTCTATTGGCTGTAATTTTGTAATTGAAATTCTGCAGCAATCCTCGTTAAGGAGGTCGGTCAAGGATTCGTCCTAATCCTGTGAATCATCCTCGTTTGCTTCGGTCAATCAAGCTTGACTCTCGTTGTCTTATAAACGAATTAAAACTTTTTCAGTCAGGGCTAATCTTGGGTTCTGGTATATGAGTTGATTGAACGTTGTACAGTAGACTCTCACAAAGCGCTTTCTCTCTCTAAGTGCCTCTCCCTTCTATTACCTCTAAATTCGGTAAGCGCCTTGAGCGGGGCATTAGATGCGCGTACGCGAGACGATATTAAAAAATCCCAGTAGCGTGTTTAAAAATCCATAACTCCGTGAAAAATGTAGATATCTTCATTTTTTTTTCGGCATGAGCTTGAGAAAATCATTCAACAAACGTATAAAATTTGCCCACTCATAGATCTTGTTGCATGCCAATACTATAACTGCATATCGCATCGCAAATTTGGAATTTTTTTAACGTTTTGTCACGAATGACACAGCTCCACAAGAAAAGAACAAAGTGTTTTGTTACACAACTTAGATCACCATACCCATACGTTTTTTGGGTCGCTGAATCCGAATTTGGGGTCAGTTTTACCCCATCAAGTCAGGATCAAGGTCATTCCAAGGTCAAAGGTCAGAATTAGACAAACTTTTGAATCGGAGAAGAGCTTTCGTAAAAGACGTTTTCGGGGACGCTGAATCCGAGTCTGGGGTCACAGGTGAAAAATCATGAATTATAAGGTTTTTCAGGATAAGGGTTGAAAATGCAACCCCCGAAATGGAAATGAAGACTCCTCTCAAAGAGATGTATTTTCTGGGAATACCCCTGAGTGATTTTCGGCACCAGTAGTCGGATCAAAGAATTTCGACTCCTTTCCACAGATGAAAATTTGCGACTTCAAGGTTCTATGAGCTAAGGGTTAGGAATACAACCACAAAAAATGAATTTTAAGACTTGTCCTGAGAAAAGAAGTTTTCTAATGATACTCCTGAATGATTTTGGGCTCCAATAGTTGAATAAGGAATTTGAAATGACTTTCACAGATGAGAAACCGTGAGATCCAAGTTTTTCGAATTAAGGGTTGAAAATACAACCCCCAAAATGAATTCAGAGTCTTGTTTAGTGGAGGAGCATCTTCAGAGGATAAATAAAAGTAATTTCTGATACGAATAGTGCACCTCAAAAATTTGTAATCCTTTTTTCGGGCATAAGGGGTGGTTTTCCCTCCTAAGGGTAGTTTTCAGTGAATGAAAAATTATGACAATTTTTTTTCGTCATCTGGGACCCTGTCGGACTTCATTCCAAGAGGTTTTATTCCCATGGGGTACGTAGAAAAAACTCGGACTAGAAAGGGTTAACTGAGCGGGTGCTTATTGATGACCTCAGTCCCGAGCACCGGGCGCTTTGTGAGAGTCTACTATAGTTCATGCACCGACCGTACTTAGTTGACTCGATTGGTTGTATCTACGGCGCCCCTTAATCATACTTAGTTAATATAACTGGAAATATAAAACCGCGTCCGATCCACAATGCGAGGCTGTTCATCTCGCTTCTGCTTCGGTTCTCCAAGATCGAGTACCCTAACTTGCGTGGGCGTTGCGTCATGCAGCTTTATAGAAAAAGGCCATTTCAACTTTGCAAGCGATAGTTACAGCGTACAAGTGCAAAGACTGGAATTATCATTTATCCAAGGGACTCGTCGCGACATGCCGTTACGATGTACTTAGAGTCGGAAGACCTTGTGGAACATGCCGCGAGAATCGCGTATGAAAAGATCCTTTCAAAGAGCCCTCCTATTAAGAATGAGAATGGCTTAAGTGAGACCTACCACGATTTGGACTTTTCATGTGTAAACATTAGGGTGATTAAAGAAAATTAATACGCGTGTGGTCAAAAAGTTAAAAAAAAATTGTAATCGGATATGATCTAGAGGTCCCATGTTGGAGTTTTGTCTTTTTTGTCGTTTTTATGTTCTCAATTTTTTTCTATAATAAGTAACTTGCTTAAATTTACTTATTGTATTTTGTAGTTGGTACACCGTATGTCAAATTCTTATCTATATGGATAACAATCTATTACATGCATCTTTCAGACATTGAGAAAATAAAAACAACGAGAAATCAATTTTAAAAAAACTGAAATAAGGGTCCTCTCAATAATACCTTATTTTGATTTTTTTAATTGGTTGACTAAAAGGGTGCAACATAGCTAAGTGTGCGTATTCAGTTTCAAAAACCCTTTTTTTTTTGCCTTTTACAATAATGACACTAGTAAAAATCTTATCGACCGCGATATGGAGAGTAGAGCCTGATTTGGGAAAGGTCAAAATATTATTTTTAATCCAGATTTTAATTTTAATCCAGGGTGGCCGTAGATCAAGGAAAACCCGGAAATCAGGGAAAAGTCCGGGATTTTGAAAAAACTCTTGCAAGTCACGGAATTTCTATAAGAGGCACTTTAAATAACTGTCAAGGATAATAAATTTGACATTTTGAAATTTTTATTTGGAATTTTTTGTTCCGTTCATAAAAGATTCTATGTTAAAAATGTTACAAGATTGAAGTTCTGGTCTTCAAATATTAATGGTCATGGAAAATTAAAATTTGTATGGACTGTTTTGTTCAAAATTCTACTATTTTGGAAGAAAATTAACTTTTTTCTTAAAATTCATATTTTGGTGTTGAAAATTCAACTACATACTTTGTTTTTAAATTTGTCTTTACGGTTTGAAACTTCATCATGTTTGGTAGAAATTTAATATTTTTTCGTTAAAAATGCAATTATTTGGTTGAAAATGAATCTTCCATTGCGGATTCAACTGTTTTGTTGAAAATTCGTGTTTTTTGTTTATTATTGTATTAATTATTGATAATCTATCTTTTTGATTAAAAATTTAATTACTTGATTGAAGGATGAACAACTTTGTTACACATTTTTTTTTTTTTGAAGATTATCATTTTAGTTCAAAATTCATCTCGTTGGTTGAAAATTCGTCTATTTGCTTCAAAATGCATCGTTTTAAGTCGATAATTCAATTATTTGGTTAAAAATACAACTATTTTCAGTTGAATTTTAATCAATTTCGTTTGAAAACTCGACAATTTGGTTAAGAATTCATCTTTGTAGGTTGAAAATTAAACTATTTGGTTAAAAATTCAAATATTTAGTTGAGAATTAATATTTTGGATCAAACATATTTTTTATATAATTTGACTATTCGGTTGAAAATGTCTCTCTTGTTGAAAAATAACTTTTTTTGTTGAAAATTCATCTTTTCCGATTTAAAAGATAACTGTTTTCTAAAACATTCGATTTTTCAGCTTTTCAACTATTTTGTTGAAAATTAATCGGTTTTGGTTGAGGATTCAAGTCTTTTTGATTTCCAAGATAATTTTTTTATTAAAATATCAATCATTACATTTTTCGGTAAGAATTTTTTTTTTAAATTTAACTATGCTTGATTAAAAATGGACCTACTGTATGAAAAATTCGTGTTATTGGTTGAATATTAATCCTTTTAACTGCAAATTTCATATCTCTATTCGTCTACTTTGTTAAAAAGCCTTCTTCTTTAGTATAAAATTAATTCTCTTAGTTGAAAAATATGCTTGGTTAAAATCTGCAACACTTTATTAAACATTCATTTTTTGTTGTTGAAGATTCATTATTTCAGTTGAAAATTCATATCTTTGAAAAATTTACAATTTTGTTGAAAATTCGTTTTTGCTGTTGTTCAAAATTAGTGTTTTTAACAGAAAATTGAGCTATTCCAATTTTAGCTCAAAATTAATTTTTTTCAGTTGAAAATTCAACTACTTTGTTGAAAATTTATGTATTTTGTTGAAAATTCTTCATGGTTGGAAATTCATCTTTTTGTTGTAAATTCAACTATACATGATTGCAAATTGAACTACTTTGTTAAAAATTAATGTTTTGGTTGAAGAATCATTACACTCGACTCCCGATATAAGACCCCGGCCGAAAGAAAGAATGTGCTCAGTTAAACGTGACAAACAGCTCGAGGGCCGCAATCTCAGTGCGTTAGTTGCATCAGGTTGCGTCATGCGTCTAAACCCAACAGTAAGGATTCACGCGGCCCTGCTTGTTTACGTTTGGATTCCGCCGATTTAGGATCAAGGCCAAGGCAAGCCATGTACGAAACCGGTCTTATATCGGGAGTTGAGTGTATTTCTGTAATATCTTTGGCTGAAAAAAACCTACAATAATTTTATTTAAATATATTTATTCTGCTATTATTCCCTTATTTTCGTGAAAAATCACCCTAATCCCCTTGTTTTGAGAGCATTTTGGGCTATGAAGTCTGATATAATAATATGTAACTATATATAGAACTTGAATGAAACACTGAGGCAATTCTCGGCGATCCGAATAAATACCGCGAAATTACAATGCTCGTTACACTTTGCATGTATGCGCGAATGTCACTTTTACCAATATGAATGTACACATGTGTACTTTTGTAAATAATGAGTTGTCTGCGTTTAAATAAAGAAAAACGAATATAATGCGACGGAAGATCATTAGCCTCTTCCGCCGATTAGGTCACGTCCTTACGAATTCAGCGGACTCTTGTGGTTTAATAGTCTCGTCAAGGGCGTGACTGGATAAATTTATTAGGGCAAGATTTTTTTTTCTCTTATCTCGGAATTATATTAGAATTTATCGGGATGATGAGTTTTAACCAAGGACAACGAAATTAACCTTTTAAGTCAACTTTCAATTTAAAAAGATCAAGTTTTTAATTACTCGTTGGAGAAATTGAATGTAACTTTTGATATACCAGCTTTAAAATTGTTTTTTATATGCATAAGTTGACGTGCACTTGAAAAACTTCTTCTTTAAATTATTATTTAAAATTGTTGAGATGTTACGATTTTAATGCAAAATTCATCTTTAAAGTTAAACATTTATTAAACGCTTTACTTTCATCCTTGCAATTTGAATTTAAATAACTTTTCGCGCTTCAATTTGAAATTGCCCACATTTTCAGTATTCGGATTTATAAATTGTTCAACTTTGAATGCATGAAATTAAAAAAAGAAGTTTATATCTTAATATTTTTTATTTTAAAATTTCAATATTTGTGTTACTGTATAATAATGTTGAATCTTAAAGATATGACAATATGAGATTATTGAATTTGGAAAGCTTTGATTGCTTTTAAACAATTTTAAATGTATGTAAAAAAAATATACTTCAAGAATTATTAATTAAAAACTGTGTTGCACAATTTGTAATGAAGCGCTATATTCTAATGCTTACAATTTGAAATTAAACCGTTTAAAATATTTTTCACTATTCGGATAATAATTTGTTCAACTTCAAATGCATACATTTTAAAATGAAGTGTTTATTTCTTAATAGTTTGCAGTTCAAAATTTAATTTATTAACCGTTTCTAATTTGAAATTTGGATAATTTTTTGGCAATTATTTTATTTTTAAAGATTTTTTGATTTAAAATTATTAATTTTTAAAGACTTTTATTTTAAAACTTTGCAGTTCAATTTTGAATTATTCACTCCAAATTGTTAATTGTAGAATATTGAATAATTGTTGAACTTTTTCAAAATAAATTTTTGTCTTTTAAACGCTTCAATGACAAATTTTAATTTAAAAAAAAATTCTTTTATCGCACTTTTTTATTTTAAGTCTTGACTATACAGTTGTACTATACAGTTGTACTATACAGTTTATACTATACATTTGGCTAATTTCGAATGTTTCATTTTAAAGCGTACAGTCGTGTTAAAATATTGATTACTTTATTTTAAATGTTGAATGTCTTAAATATTCAACAATCAAGAATTCTAAAATTTCTCTGTGAAGAAAAAGAGAATGTATGCATTTCCAGGATATTGAGAAAATCAAAATAATAAAAAATCAATAAAAAAGACAAGATTCAAATAATGAATCATTTTTGCCTAATAAAATGAATCACCCTAATATACATCTCCCATTAAATTGCGTGAAATCTGAGATTCCTGGAAAACTCGTCAATCTTTTTAAATCACTTGAAATATTTGAAATGCCTGAAATCCGTAGAAATCCCTAGAAGGCCCATGGAATTTCATTTATTTCCTTAATTTCTCTAGAAATCTGTTCAGATCTTTTGAAATATTTTAAATATCATTGATATCCTGGATATTTTTTCAAAATCCTTTGAAATTTTATCACAGAAAAAACTAAGAATAAACTTTGTTGCAGGAAATTTTTTAGAGCGATAAAGTTTTGTTCAGCCAACTTCGCGTCTTTCAAAATACATGTGTTTGTCATGGAAGAACAACAGAAAGTTTAACCGATATTTGTGTAAAGCTTATCCTTTAAAGTTAATTTTTGTTGCAAAGAATCTTTCGTCGGAAATCGATGTAAAGTTTATCTTCTGTTTTTTCTGTGATGAAATGCTACGAAAATCTTTAAAAATGCTGAAATTTCGTTAAATTACTGGGAATTAAAAAAAAAACCTAAACTCTTTAAAATCGTTTCAAACTCCTTGAAATATATAAAATCCTTGTATCCCAAAAAATCCCTTAAAATATTTTGAAATCTATAATATCTTTAATATTTAACTTTTTTGCCTTATGAAGTGAACCACTCTAATGAACATTCACAATGTTTCACTCGTAGAGACTTCAATTTTTAAATTGTTTAATTCGGAAACCTTTAATCTCAAATTCTTTAATTCTGAATGATTAAATTTTAAAATTTCTCATTCTTGTAGGCTTAAGATCCGTTAATTTGAAATTCTTGAACTGTGAATGATTCTAAATTAAAGTGGTTAATTTAGCAAAAAAAGATTAAGAACTTCAATGGTTCGACATCAAAATAGTATGCAATTCTGCTTGAAACCGGTATTTTTAAGTCTGACACGATACAGTAATTGTATATTCAGTATGCATTGGAATTAAAATTTTAGTACCCTTCGATAAATTAACACTAACATAGAGTCTTTATGCAAATAAAATGCATCTTCAGCATTCGGATCAGTAGCCTCATAAAACCAACATAAAAATATAGTGCGGTCCATTTACGCAGGCATCAGGCCTCACAATCTGGCACATAAGCCGTGAAGTTACTCCACGGAAGCGATTAGGACCACAAATGGAAACTTGACTCTGCATTCAATTCCAGGGGCCACCTTTTATTCTCGCGAATCGATTATAAGTACTATTGGCTGTGAATACAAATCATCTTGTTATTCCAGTCAAGTTAATGCCGATAATTAGTTAAGCTACTTTGTTATCTGAAGCTAAGTACCTAATTACCTAATTACCTCTGATCACCAATAACCGGATACCTAACGCTGAGAATCCTCAAAGTCTAACAAAAAGTGCAATCCAGCATAAAATACAAAGCGAAATACAAATATTTCGTTCGATGATTGATCGCTCTTGGGTTCGATATCGATTTCCAGCTGCGGATTTTTGTTCGTCGATTTTTCGAATACAGAATTGATCGCACTCGCTTCAGGAGGTCCATGTCCTTCGTTTAGTCTCTGTCGTAATAAATGATACACGGCGCCTTTTCAAGCAGAGTTGTCAAACACGCTTTTATTTTTATTTCTGGTGTAATGATCTGGAAAACAAACTTATTTTGCATTTTGTTATACATTTTCTTTCACAGACATTATACCAAGTGTTTTATATCCTTTTTTTGCTTTCTTTACAAAAAATTTATTCAAAAAGTCAAAAAAAAAGGTAATGCTTCTATTGGAAATAGATGTGAAATGCCTCTATTGGAAATAGATGTGTCGATATTGACAGATAGATTTGGTGTCACAGTGGAAAAATAATGGGCAATCGATTTGTCAGAAAAATCTTAATTGTTCGTACGTGATTGTACTAAACGGGTCATATCAGTTTTTTTCAAGCTGGCTTTGTCAGCTTCTTCTCGAGGAATAAGTTTCCCTCCGGTTCTAAGAACTTTCGCGACTCGGCCGGATGACACGCACTGGATGCGACACGTCGTAAGAGGCCACCCAGAATGACGATATTGCAAAAAATTAGCCAAAATTTTTGAATACAGTATACTCTCACAAAGCGCCTCTTCCACGAAGAGCCTTTTTACGCCAAGTGCCTCTACCTTCTATTACCTCTAAATTCGGTAAAACCTATATTTAAAATCACTTATCTCTATCAATTTGAAAGATAAGGCAGAGGAACCAAATGTGGCTCGGGGTTCCAAATGTGATTCAGCGTTCCTCTAGACTGTTAATTTATTATTTATATATATATATATATATGTAAATATATATTTTTTTAATAGCAAATGTGTATTTTAATATCTAATGATCCATTTGCATGAGCCATACAACAAATAATTTTCATATTAACACAAGAAATACCGCTGATCCACATTTGGAACCCCGATCCACATTTGGTTCCCCTGCCTTATTCTCTATTAAAGTTTTAAACTCCAATTTGCCTCAGATTTATACAGTAATCTTTTTGGCATGATTTAGAAAAAAAAACTATCAAGGTGCACCGTAACTATTTAAAAGTTAATGTTTTTGAACCACCCTACTTTTTACCTTCCTCTAGTCGAAAATCTTCAGATTTTGAGTTTTTGTTGAAATTGCTTGTCGAGGGGGGAGAAAAAGGCGGTCTTTGAACTTTCTAAATAATTACATTTCCATTTGAGAATGGCGAGAATCCCACAAATGCTTTTCCCCCACCTCAACCTTTGAACTATGCAGAACAAAGAGAAGGTCCGGGCACGCGAGAATGCGCTGCGCATCTTCCTAGTTCCGTCGAGAATAAATAGACGCGTTTAAGATGCAAGGAAAAAACACATCGTAAAGCTAAGATCCAATCGACCTTCGGCTACGAGTCAATCGACCTCAGGATGTGTTTGATTTATGCTAATGCTGCGGCAAGGAGAAATACTGCTGCAAACTTTGCAGTTGTAACGATTAACTTCAATAACAATCATTGAAAGATTACAAATATTAACATAAGTAGCCATTTCTCTTTTAAATATGACGATTATATTCCTACAAACTATAATATTTCTTTTGGCAAACTCCAAGGCAAATTGTAACCACCATTGATTGAGCTACAACTAATATTTATTGGTTAGTATCATTTCTCACGATAGCCGGGTGGTCACTGGATCGGAAAACGGGAAATGACTGGGAAAATTTTTTGCAAACTGGGAAAAAAACTTTAAATGGTCGAGAATTTTTTCCGATGATAAAAGTGGCCACCCCGGATAGTTTCTCCAAAGTCGAAACAGAACAAAAATTGTAATTTGAATGTTTGAACATGATGATCGACATAAATTAGATAAATGGATATAATTAGTCTTCATGTTCACGAGTTCTTCCTAATTTTTATCCAGCCGAACAAGTATTCGTGTTAACAAATCACTTGTTCTGATTAACCTGCTTCAATTATACATATCATTTGGTTGAGCACGAGCTTTAGAAAACCTGTTCTGAAATGTTGATGCCATTAAAGCTAGATAAAAATCTTTCTTATAATAGCTCCCTTTTTATATAACACACTCCCTGAGAAACTATTTTATTGCTTGAGCAAAAATTCTTCAGCTTGACTTTACTGACTAAAGATGAAGAGATAAAAGTATTCAAGACTACATATTAAAAACATACGTTCAATTAAAAAGTAATGGCAGTAATCAAGAGAATGAAAGATCGGGTATAATACGAATTATTTGAATCAGATGAGGCGAATGCATTCAATCATAATAAACCGTGAGAGCATTTTATGATTTAATCGAAATAATTAGGGCTGCTAATTTTATATGAGAGCAATTTACTTTCTTCGGTCTTTTACTTTCTCTGAAAACAATCTCTTAAATAAACGCAGCTTTTTAAAATTGAATCAATTACTATAAAAGAGATGTATTTAAGTAAAATCGTATGTTTTACTGGAAGAATTCGATGAATCGATGATCTTTAGGAATTGAGGGTATTTTCGCAATCGTCTTTCAGTAAATGGGTAAAGGGTTTGTATCGAAATTTGTTTCTTATCTGAGAACGATTGTTTTCTTGTTCTCGTTTGATGATTATACGTGGACAGGCACGAGGAAAGAGTGACGGAATCCAAACCGGTTTTTCGATTCCATCAGATGAGAAGCTCAGTTTAACCTAAATCCAAAAGCTGCGCCACCGGGGGCTTCCGCAGCATCAGGAAGATCGCGACCCACCTCCTGATGAATATAAATTGATTTCTTCCTCTTTCGGCTCGAATTAAATTCAAAAGAGGAAATTAAGCCGTCTCCATTCAAGATTTAAGAAGCAACTTCTCGGGTATTATTCAAATTAGTCATAATTTTATGTTTAATGAAATTTCGAGACACAAAATTCTTTTTTTTTTTCAGCGAGTGCATTTCAGGTTTGATTATATTTCACAATCAGATATGTCCAATTATCCGAGTTGGAATTTAAGGCGTTTCCTTCAGTAATTAAAATCAATATGAATAATTTAATTCTAATTTTTTTATCATTATAATTTCAAAACTATTTCAACTGGCCTACAATTTAAAATCGAATACTTTAAAAGAATGAAAATGTTATGCTCGATAACATTTTAAATTGAAAACCTTTATATATGTATTATTTGAAAGTCAAACATTAAAAATGTAAGAATTTCAAAATGAGAACTAAATGAAATCCAATGAAAGGATGTTTAATTTTGTAAAAATTCAAAAATTTTATCATCGAAACTTTCAATCAAGACCAGGATAAATTGAAAACGTTGATAATACAGCCAATTTTTACATTGAGGGTATCATAATTAACACATTCGAGCATTCAAAATTGAATTATTTCAAATCAATAGTCTTTACTATTATTTGAATGATTTCAGGAATACAGTCAAATTCATTTTATTTCAAAGATTCCCTATCTCAAAGGTCGACTATTTCAAGACCCCTATACAGGGTGTTCCAGACTCAAGTGTCCGGACTCATACAGCTATATAAAAATAAAAATAAAATAAATCGAAAATTCCTTTTCCAAAAATCAGTTGAAGTTTTAGTTTTTGAGTTATTAAATATTTAAGATGGATCAATCAGGAGTGCGGTATAAACAGTCGTGCGTACGTGAGCGGGAGTACAACGCAGTGTTATTGAAGCGAGCGCCGAGATGGGTTAGCGAGGGGAGAACAGCAGTCACTACCGACGATTTCGATTTAACATTTTCCAAGGAATTTCAAATGATTTCGTAAGATTTCGAAGATTTCAAGAAATTAAACCATATTCGTGGGATTCATATAAATATAGGATATCAAAAGAAATTTGAAGATTTCATGCGATTGTAAAAAAATTCTATAGATTTCAAGGGATTAAAAAAAATTGGAGAGTTTTCCGGGGGTGTCAGAAAATTTCAACAAAATTCAAGGATTTTTAATAGATTTCAGTGAATATCAACGGATTTCAAAGATTTCAAGGGATTTTAAAGGGCTTTATCTGATTTTGTGAGATTGCAGAGGACTTAAAGGATTTCATAATTTTTTAAAGAATTTTTTAGATTTTAGATATCAAGATGTTTTAGGGGATTTTATTCGATTTTAGTGTGATTACTAGGGATTTAATATGATTTAAGGGATTTTATAAATTGTAGGGGGTTTCAAACAATTGTAAAGAGTTTAAGGCCATGTTGTACATGGGTCACGTGACCTAAATTATCGATAATTTTTTTTGCAACAACTCACGTCAACACCGAATGAGATATCGAGTTTAAATTTTGAGGAAAGCCTCAGGAAACAATAATCTACTTTTGTATACAACATTTGGCTCGAAATTCAGAAAAAAATTATTTTGAAGAAAATAAAACCGGAGCAATATTGGCATTTTTTGTGCGACAACTCATGTCCACACAAAATGAGATATCGAGTTGAAACTTTGGGGAAAGCATCAGGAAACAGTAATCTGCGTTTGTATACAACATTTGGCTCGAAATATTGAAGAAAAAAATGTAATGAATAAAGAAATTCACAACAGCGGATATTCTTCCTTATCGACCAAGAAGAAACTTCTGCATTGTGCCGGTCGATATTTGTTATTCTAATAATAACTTTTTTTTTCTTCCCCAACTCTATGCTTTACCACACACTGTCCTTTTATATTTATTAATATTTTCCCAAATTTTTTCCGCTTTATTTTAACTTTTATTTTTAAATATGGGACAAAAAATGTCGATCTCAGGACTGGCTGGGTCACGTGACTAATGTATAGCATGGCCTTAAGGTATTTTTAGAAACTCCGAGGAATAAATTTAATTTCGACATATTTAAGGGATTCATAGGATTTCAATGGATTTAAAAAGGTTGACGAGTTTTACAAGAATTTCAGAGGATTTCAATATGATAATAATATATTTTAAAAATTGCATGACACTATTTTCCTGCTATTTTTAAAAATTTATGCTACTATTGGCACTATTTTGAATTTCTTAAATGAGCCCGAGGCCTTTAATTAATCATTTAAACTTGACTAGTTTAAATTTGAAATCGCATTTTTTCATATTCAGGAGATTTCAAGAAAGTTTTATTGAAGTCCGCACTGCGGACTTTATAGCAGGCTTATTTCTCACTTAGCCCTCCAATTTATAAGTCAAGAAGTTAGTTGCGTGACGTAATCTTTGACCCGGATAGAATCGGGCTGAAAATAGCAAGTCGATGCACCTATATTGTGGTTTCTATTTCTGGATTCCAGATAAGCCTATAATCCATTCACCTCGTTGTTATTGGAAGATAACTACTTTCATTAGTCATCATTCTCAATCCGAATGTTTCGCAAATAGGTTCTAATCACGCCACACACACACACTTAAGTCACTTCAAAGTTACTTTTTACTAATTTTATAAGAAAAGTCAGTATAGTCACTTTCTTAAAGGAAAAGGTCACTTTAGTTACTTTAATCGATCTCATTGATTTTATCGAAAATAATGGAAAAATTAATTAATCTATGTATGAAATCTACAGAAATCTATGGTATGAAAATGCTATTGAAAATCAGACTTTACACTCTTTCCCCTATTCCTCTTTTTCCCCTATTTTCAAGAACCTTCCCCTTTTTCTTATTTTTTTTTGCCTAAATGCGATCTAAATTAATGGAACGCAATAAGAAAATCCAATTATTTTTGGTGAAAGTTAATTCTTTTTGGTTGAAATTTGATCATGTTGGGATTAAAAGTAAATTACCTTTTTTGTTGAAAATTCATCTTCTGAGAATCAAAAGATTTTCGAAAACATGCGACTTTTTAAATTAAAAACTCAACTCTAGGTCCAAACTTCATTTTTTTTTTCGTTAAAAATGCAACTGTTTGGTTAACAATGAATAATCTGTTTTTGTTAAGGATTCAACTATTTTGTTAAAATTTTTTTTTTTTTATGATACATCCTTTTAGTTGTAAATGCTATTCTCTGGTTAAAATCTGAAATATTTTGTTGAAACCTCGTTTTTTTTTATTTGGTTAAAAATTAATTTCGCTAACTAAAAATTCAATTATTCCATTTTTGATGCTTAAAATATTAACTATTACACTTTTCGTCAAAAATGCATCTTTTTTTCTTGAAAATTCAACTACTTGTTACTACTTGTTAAAAACTATTTTTTTTAGGAATTTTAAGAGTTTCATATTGACATTAATTTTGCTTCAAAGAATATTCATTCTCCTATTATTATTCCCATATTTTCGTGAAAAATCACCCCATTTACCCTGGGTTGAGAGTAATTTAGGCTGCGACTGAAATATTTAAATTATTTTTATTTAGAATTTGGTGGTTGTCTAGGTCCTATTATAAAGCATCGGCATATAAATATAGCAGTTAAGTCTCAAATGTTTATTTAACTTGTAATAAAATGAATGCAATAGAATTTCATCTAATCTTCTAGATGAAAGCTGATAAATTAAATGTGAAATGCAATCGAAATTTTTGAGTAGATAAGTGTTTTAAGTGATCACTTTTAGTCACTTTTTACCTTAAATTAGTCACTTTTTCCACTTTTTTCCCATACATTAGTCTGCGGGAGCCCTGCGTGTGCACAATTAACAATTGCATCTGCCGAAGCATATTATACCTATTAGGATTTTCAAATTTCCCAAACCGATTCTCCCAGCTCATTCTTCATCTAGGTAGAAAGGATACGTATTATACAATGGACTATTGAAGCGGAGCGAAATCGAGATAGGCGTTCCTGCTGAAATGGACAAATGATTTCTGAACACGCTATATGGCTGAAACTTGCTCTCGCGGAATATCGAAATGAATGTGCGGCGTCGACAAATTGTTAATCTTTATCACACATGAGTAACAACCGATAATTTCGCTACAACAGTGCTATTATTGATTTATTAAACGTTTCACTTCATTGTTGTTTCCAAGATAGAATTAAGATTTCTGAAATACTTTTCATTGAATAATTGAAAAAGGAAAAGGGAGATAAGATAAATAATGTTGCAGGAAATTACGAAAATTATATAAACAAGTTTAATCTGTGAAATGTAAGTTAGTACAATAAACTGCTATTATAATGAGACTATAAAGCCATTAATAATAGAGATCTTTATTTATTGTTATCATTATTGTAAATAACATAAAGACGATAATTATAATTACATAATTCTAATGATTTATAATAATAATAATAAATAAAAATAAATTTAAAGTTTTTTATCCATCGAAAGGTTTAAAAGCGCTTTTAGATTGCAGTTGAAGAACCTGAAAGCTAGAAATAAATTAGGGAAGACATTTGTATATGATTTTTTCATGAGTTGTTGCGCAACTTCCGCTGCCTTTGAGTCTTTCGAGTTCATCAACTTATAATACTCTCTGAAGATATTCAATCTGGCGATCGTACGTTATCATAACTTTGAGTCGCTTCCTTCTCTCGCACGTCAACAAGATTATTGACATCAGTGTTAATGAGCAAAAAAAGTAACTCGTTACAGTTACATTGCTCAAAGAAGTGACTTCAAGTTTCCTAAAAGTTACTTTAAATTTAGCCCCGCCCCATTAATTTTTGAAATTTTGAAATAAACGGGAATAGCTAAAATAAAATGTGCCTACGCGATGTTTTGAGATGTAAACAACAATATGTTTGAATATAATGAACAGAAAACTTAAGTTGTTCAAGAACGGATCCATTTTAAATCATGTCACATAGTGACATTTTTACATTTTTTACGTTTATTCAAAAGTTTCAAGGGTAAAATGAGTTTTTTTTACAAATATTGCTTTAAAAAGCCTACCATTTTTGCAATTTTTGAGATATATTCAGGTTTTTCTTATAATCTTATAAAAAAATATATCAAAACTTTTTTTTTTAATTTTTAGAAATAAAAGGTACTGGTAGAGTCTAATTACTATACATTTCCTTTCTTTTTTTGTTTTTCTGGAGAAATTTTTTTTAAAAACCTTACCCTTTTTGTAATTTTTTAGATTCAATGGTTCTTCTAGTTCCAAATTTGTCATGTTTTGAAAAATTATAACATGAAATTTTCTGAAAACAGCTCATTTTTTCATTGAAATTTTCAGGGCTGATAAGTTGTATATAATCAGCTTTCCATAAATTTACTTACGTATAGCGCGTCAAAAACTAAAAAATTATATTACCCATCAATCCTAAAAATTTCAACGAAAAAAGGTGCTATTTTTTATTCTTTCTTCCTTTTTCTCAACGGTTCCCAAAGAGAGAAAAAAAACTTGACAAACTGGATAAACCCTTAAAATCTCAAAAATTGCAAAAAGGGCAAGATTTAAAAAAAAATGATCTCCCCCCTCCAAAAAAATATCAAATGGGACGTTTTCATTAAGTATAATATATTAATACCTATTATTCCTAAAAATTTCAAGAAAAAAAATGCGATTTAAAATACAATTTCTTCTTTTCACAAAATCAAAATAACTGTACTATTTACTTTATTTTTTTTTCATAGATTCAAAAAGAGTGTAAAAACTGGATATAGTGAAATAAGAAAATCCGCAATATCTGAAAAATTGCAAAAATGTCACGGTTTTTAATATAAAATTGGCAAAAAATTCATTTTATTTAAAAAAAAATACGTTTCGATCCCAAATATTATGACTTTTGACTTGAAATAAAATATGGTAAAATTTGGAAGTAACCTTTCGCACGGAATTCGCAATTTTTCAATTTCAAACGCTAATAATTTGAAAATTGCAGTCACAAATTTTGTAGAAGAATTTACCTAATATAGCTTTCAATTTTTTAATTTTGATAGTTTTAATTCAAATTGTTCAATTCTAAGCATATTCGTTTGTAAATTATACAATTTTTAATATGTGAATATAAAATTATGCAATGTCGAACACTTGTAATTTATAATTTTTTAATTTTCAATAATTATCAGAATTTGAAATTATTCAATTTTGTATTCTTCAAGGTGACTAACAAGTATTTCAATAGGAAATTATTCCATTTTAAACGCTTCAAATTTCAAACTGACTACTTGAAATTTTACAGTTTTACAAGTTGTACATCATTCAATAAGTGAATTCCTATCGGAAGCAAAAAATGCTGAACAATTGTATATTGGCATTGCCCTATAATTATTAGTATTTGAATTCAAAATTGTTTGTTCGAGAAAGTTTTTAGTTAAGCATTTTTCAATGATATAAGCTTTCAAATTGTAATCAAATATTTTTACATTCTAGAAATATTCATGCAAACTCAATTTCGAAATTGTTTAATTTTAAACGCTAATAGTTTGAAAATTGTTGAATCACCATGGCTTATAATTTAAAATTATTTTTTAATTGTAAATTATTCAATTGAATGAAAATTTTATTTTGAAATAGTGCCTGTTTTATAATACTTCTTCAAACTTATTAAGTTTAGATGGCTCACTATCTTCAAATTTTAATGAAACTAAAAATTTATCAATTTAATGACCTCCACTTTGAAATTATGCAATCAAAAATATTTCCGATTTGTAGATTTTCTAATTTCGAAAGCTTCGTATTTCAATTTATTCATTTTTTTAGGCTGTTAATATTCAGCATTGTTTCATTACAAGAGCTTTATATTTCAAACGCTTCAAACTGAAAATTTCGGAAATTTTAGGTCTCTTAATTTAAAATTCTACAATTGTCAACGATTTAAATTTGTAACTATAATATTTTGCTTGTCTAAAAAAAAACAAATAATTTCATAAAAAATTAGAAAGAATGTAACTTTTTCAGTAAGAAGTTACTACCCAACACTAATTGACATAATAGACATTGAGATAGAGAAAGAGAGTCAGTGAGATGGAAAGGGAAAGAGGATGAGGAAAAGAGAGAGGATTATGAGCAAAAAAGGGTTATTCAAAATTGATTTCGAATCTGTCACTTTTGACGGATTCAAATTTGGAGTGTAAGGTTTCTCGTTCGATCACTGAAGTTAAGCAGCGCTTGTCACGTTCAAACTCGGATGGGGGCCGTTGCATTATCAGGCTGTATTTATCAGCGAGAGTAAGCTGACAAATAAAATAAATAATACTAATACTATAAAAAATATAATTTTCTGCGCCTGGCCAAGGCAAGTGCACAGAATTTATGAATGGCGGTTTGTTGCTTTTACGAGCATCAACGCAGTTACGCAATAACGGACAAGCGATTTCTTGTTAAAATGAAACGTTAATGCCGCCTCGGTTGCCATTTGCAAAAACTCGTGGGCGTCCGTAATTGAAAATTGTTTTACGAGTGCCCGAAGTCCCATGCACTCGTGAAACCTCGAAACCGTTTTTTTTTTTTTTTTCGTCGAGAAGCTCTGTGGGTTATAAAGGTGAAGAAATGAAAACGAACAAGTGAAGAAGCACCTCGTATATCACACAAACCTTCACTGGCAACTTGTTACCAACACTTTTTTTTCGCCTTGTATACTATAGCTATATACTGCCGTACTTTTCAAAAAAGGCTCTATGTTCATTTTTCAACGAAAAATTAGTTTTTATATCGTTGGATTCGTAATGAAGAAACGAATTTCTCTCTATAAAAGGTAATTATAAATTAGGAGATAATTATACCCTAATTAGGCTATCTACACAAACTTTTGTTAAATCTGGAGAAATACTGTCGAAGAAAGGTTTTATTTACAAAAAGGTAAGTCTATCTACACGAATTTCAGTATTGTACAGTGAAGAAAAAACGTATGTACATAGAGAAGTTCTTCGTCCTGATTCTTGCTCAGTTTCGTTCAACTTTCTGGAACAAAAAATGTATCTACAGTTTTGAATTTTAAACTCATTTTTATTGCAATCATTTGAGTGATCATTTAATTATTTATTAATAACATTAATACACAATGATAGGTAATAAATAAGTTATAAAGTTATAAAAACTATTTATCGATCAGCTTTTAGTATGCTGTCTATACTCTTGAACAAATATACTAAGGAAAAATGTTCTTTTTTCTCCAGGTCATGGATTTAAATTCAATTTAATTTGAAATCGTTCATTCCTGAAGTATTTATTGCTAGAAAAAATAAAATTTGGAGCATTTGTTATTTAAAATTGTTGTAGATTTTCAAAAAAGGTTGAATAATTGTTGCGTTTTGATTGATTCAATTTTGAATTTAAGGTCATGTATCAGGTGCAAATACCTACATTACCGACATTTTTTTCTACAAATACATGTTCACACGAAATGATTTATCGAGTTGAAAGTTTCGAAAATAAAAAATGCCTGGCAAGTATATTTTTATTGTAATTTTTGTTGTTGTAAGTTTAATTTTTGAAGTCAAATGATTTTTGTTGAAAATAACCGATTTCCGGTGGAAAAAAGCTAACATACACTATTATTGTTGTGCCGATTGTAAATATTCATTGAAATCAAATGATTTTTTATTAGCAATAGCAATTTTAGACGAAAACACTAGCATAACATACCAAAAATTGTTTAAAATTGTAGATATTCTTCTAGAGCGCGAGCATAACCTAAAATTGTTCAAATAATTTTTATCTTTTCTGAAATCCAATGATTTTTTTCTTAAAAGTACCGATTTCTGGTATAAAATGCCAACAAAAGAAAAATTTTTACGAAAATCTTGAATTTAATGATTCTAAATGGTAAGCTGAAGAAATACGATTATCTGTAAAATATTATGAGTTTTCGTATTACAAATACCAAAACGTTAATATAACCATAAATTGTTTCTGGTGTAAAACGCTAACGTTACCTAAAAAAAATAAAATTGAATAGCAGTTCGAACTCGAAAGTTCATTGCCTCACTTACCCGATTCGGGTACTGTTTCTAGGTGGATATTTACTACCAATGTGGGCCCACCACACCTAAAATAATTAAAAAATCATGGACCTTTAAAATCGAATTATTGTTATTTAAAAGTATTAATTTCCGGTAAAAAAAAGCCGCTGACAAAACCGAAAAATATTTATTCTTTCAAGTCTAATCATTTTTATTAAAAATACCCATTTCCGGTGAAAAACGCTAACATAACCTAAAATTGTTGAAAATTGGAAATCTTGATGATGATTTTTCATATTAAAAGATTTTATTTGTTGATTTAATTTTTAAGATTTCAAATTTAATATATAAAACAACTACAGTAGTAATGGAAATTCAGTCATGTTTTCAACAACAATGATTGCGTGATTTTCGGGATATATCATACCACTTTTTTTAGATAGGAAAATAAAATAAAATATTATTCATAAATAAAATGTTATAAGAACAAAAATATCTCAATTGTGTGAGATATATATTTTTTCTCTTTCGCGACACTGTTGAATCAATCACCTTAAATTTTATTTCTTCTACTTTTTTTTTGCGAAAATCTTCGACAATTTGCTTTTTTCTTTGGCTCGTAGTATCTTTAAGCTACTCATAATTTTGTATTAATATCCGCGAGTTTTGTGGAAAAAAATTTACAATAATTAATTAAAAATACTAATGTATGTAAAAAATAATTTAAGTTAATCAATAGTGAAGTCACGAGACGTGTTAATAAATTAAATTTCAAATTAATTATTTTACGTATATTTGTGCTGTGAATTAATGATTATTCAATCTAGGTTGTATTATCCACTGTAGGGAGAATTCCCTTATATGTATTGTAGGAGATTTTGAGAAAAATAGGGGTAAAATAGGGGAACAAGAGGAATAGGGGACTGACTGAACTCAGAAAACGATTGAGTTGAATAAACAGAATTTTTGATGGTTCAACAGTAGAATATAGTTATTATATATGAAAAACAATATATTTGGTTGACATCTATATATTTAGGTTATTTTAACCAAATAGTTTGGTAGATGGAGTATATGGTTGAATTAACAATAAAATTTAGTTGGCACAATCATATATTTTGTTGCATGAAGAAAAATTTGTTTGATTCAACCAAAGCTTTTTGGTTCAAGGAAAAATTTTTCTGAGTTTGTGATCCCTGCATCGAGAAAAAAATGTTTATCATTCAACAGTATATCATCTAATTGGCCGCATTTATTTGATTTCAGGAAATATTTTGGTTAATTGAATAAAATTGTTGTTTAGTTAGCAAAATTCGTTTGCTTTAATCAATAAAAGTTTGTGGTTGAATGGTTCTGTTGATTTTAGAAAATATTTCATTGATTAAAAAAAAATTTGGTCATGTGGGGTCAATTTGGAAATTCCTAAAATCATAGTTTACAGTACTGATTCTAGATTCTTGAAACAGTTTTGAGTAATTTATCGTATCAATTTAGGGAATTTAGGTGTGTCTAATTTACCCCACATGTCCGAAATTATCCCGTTTGATGGTACTGGATTTAACTAAAATATTCTCTTGTACCAACCAAAATATTTGCTTGGATAAAGGAAAATATATATTGTATAATCAACCAAACTTTACTAACAAAAAAATTTTCTTGGGCCAACCAAATATTTTGTTGCCCATGTAATAGCCATATTCTAGGGCTGAATAAAACAAAATTTTACTGATTCAACCAAATCTTTTTCTGGGTTTGGAGTATGTAAATATGGTGATTTCAGAAGCCCCCGCGAATCTAGGATCCATTGCACGTGGAGTCAATTAGTTAGGAGTTAATGACCTTTTGCTAACTGCGGCTGGGACTATTACGCAAGACTGCGACGAACTAATGCATCGTTCTCAATTATGCATAAAGCTATGTATATTGTATGTATATAGTGGGAGAATCCCCGGTTCCTGTATCTATGTGGCATACAGCCAACTTCGAGAGCAGAGTGCACAAATTATAATTTATAACAAAGGAGGACAAAGCAAGCGTGGTAAAAAAATACGATTAACATTCTTATCAATCGGGAGTTACGGTTACGAGGAAACCATCCATCATCTTGTTGCTTCTAATTGTTAAGAACTGCGGAATCGTAAAAGTGAGTGATCTAAATTCGCTGAATGAGGCGATAATTTTATCGAATTAATTATAATTTATGTTCATAGAAGGATCAGCTTTAAATTATGTTATTTAAATCAGAAATAGGATGCAACGTAGTGATATAGCTGAAAAAGTGCTTTCACTTTCTAATTAATTTTCAATAAAGGAAATGGCATGATTTTCAATTGAATTTAAGTTACCTATGACATTAAGACTCAGATTTGAAGGTGAAGATCGTGAAAACGGAAAGTAAAACTGGTTAATAATAAGCTGTTTCTGTATGTAATGACCTAGCAATAAGCTTTGGGTAATTTGTATCGTAAATCTACCGTTTAGTGCGAATAATAATTCAATAAGAAAATCGATGCGTATCGTAAGATTAATGTGATAATTGCTGTGAATATATCATTAGTGAGAAAAGATCGCTTACTTAGATACCAATATTCACTCGCACAGACAGCGTTTTGCACATTTAGCAAGCTATCACTTCCAGGCAAATAAATACCTTCCTAAACTATTAATTTTCAAGAAATTCCGCCTATTCAAAATTAAGTGTTTTTCAAATTGAATGATTTAGTTGTTTTGAATCAAATTGATTTTCTTTGAAATAGCTTAACTGAAAAATTGCACACTGTGCAATTTTAAACAACAAATTTTAAACTGCAATCAAAAACTTCCAATTTTTGATGTTTTCATAGACGCAAAAAATAAAAGTTAATTACTGGGGTACATTAAAACATAATTATTATCTCGTGCAGAATAGTATCTTAGAATCTGGCAAAAATTAAGAAAACTTTAGACACCGCCAAAAATGAAAAAAAAAATCGTCATTCGAAAAAACTTTTAAAAACCTCGGATAATAATTTTGTAAGCCTATTTTTCTCGCGAGATTTAAATCGGTCGATTCCGCATTCAGTCCACTTCATTGGGGGTCCCAAATCACTAATTCTAAATTTGTGTGTTTTCGACACAACCTATTCGACGAGTGACAAATCAGTCGAAAGTCACTTTCTAAATCAGCCAATTTGACTCACAGATGAACCAGAAAAAAGAATTTTCAACATAATAGTTAGATTTTGAACAAAAATGATGAATTTCAAACCAAAAAGATGAATTTTCGACCAAAAAAGAGGAATTTTCTACAAAATTCCAACCAAAAAGTTAAATTTTAGACAAAAAAAAAAACAATTTTCAATGAAATAGTTTAATTTTCAACCAAACAGATGTATTTTCAACAAATTCAAACAAGAAACAAATGAGTTTTTCGCCTGAATATTAATTTTCTAATGAAAGAGATGAGTTTTTTACAAGGAAGATGAATTTTCAACCAAAAATGGAATACTTAAATTTTCAGTTAAAAAAATTAATTATCAGCAAAAAAAAGGAATTTTAAATAAAAAAATATTGATTCTCAACAAAAAATATAATAGTTGATATTTCAAACAAAAACATTCTAATTTCGATTAAACAACAGTTGATATTTTAAGCAAAAAATATTACGATTTTAGATTCAAAAAACAATGAAATTCAACCAAAAAAGACGAATTTTCAACCAAATTGTTGAATTTTTAACTAAAAAAGATCAATTTTCAGTTAACCAAATTAATGTTTAGGAAAAAAAAGACCGAACCAGTAACTTTGAATGATCTAAAGTGTAACTGTCGTTGATTGAATCAGTAATTTTGAGTGATATAATAAGTAACTTTCGCTAATTAAATCATTCCTTTTGAATGATATAACCGGTAATTTTCACTAATTAACTGAGTAATTTTGATTGCTCTAATCCGTACCGTTCAATGTGTTAACCAGTCATTTATAATTAATTTTAATCATTTATTAAAATGTAGGATTCTAATGAAGAATTTTAATTCAGAAATAATTGTACTATTTTATTAAAACAGTCAAATCAGTCACTTCTATTGACTGAACATCAGTCGTTTTATGTGACTGTTTGATTCAGTTAGTAATATTGACTGGTTTATTGATCAAAACTGTTTGTTTTGTCAGTAGAAATGACTTATTTTGTATTCAAAGTATGCTTCCCAGGCGGAAATATTATATATAGTTTATATATAGGGTGAAGTATTATATATAATATTCATTTGTTTTATACATTTTTTATATAAAACAAATGAATATTATATATAATACTTCACACTTTATATAAACTATATATAATATTTCCGCCTGGGTTCATTGATTTAATCAGTCAAATTTTAACTGATTTAAATTTAAAGTCTAAACAATTCCATCTGTCAAAACGGACAATGTTAACTGTCTCTAGAATATTATAAATTTTGAAATAATGTTCGAAAAATGTTCTGAAATTAAACAAAACTTGTAGAATTAGTATGGAGAACTCGTTACGTATAAGAATAACGTGTCCATTTAAAGTGAGAGCACGTCCATATACACCTGAGCCTGAGCGCAAATACCTTGTACTTTTGATGGCAAGTGGGCAGAGGCCAATGTTATTGCCCATTACCTACCGAAAAAGTTCGTAAAAATTTTAAGGGAATTAAATTACCCACTGCCAGTTTTGCCTCTGCGAATCTTCCAAATAAAGAAAGTACTCATTGCGCTCTCAACATTTTCGTGGCTTTCTTTTACGTGAAAATTGCTGTTCGAAGTTCTTAAGGCGCACTTTTTACACTGCGCCATGAGCCAAATTCGAGATGACATTAACCTCGATAATAAACGGAGATGACTCCTTGTCAAGTTCACTATACTTATGTTTTTACTTAATTAAGTCTTAACATTCATTCAACTTTTTCAAGTGAGGACGTTTGAATTTGTCAGGCAATCAAATTATTTGCATTCAATTGCATTTCAGGAATTTTTTTTTATGAGGCCCACGGCGGCCGTACGTCAAGGACAAACCTAGAAGTCAGGGAAAAGTCAAGGAATTTTATTGGTCAGGGAAAGTCAAGGAAAATTCAGGGACTTAAAATTTTTGTTGGAAAAGTCAGGGAATTTCTATGAGACACTTTAATAATTATCAAAGATAATAAATTGGAAAAGTTTAGTTTTTCTTTTTAAATTGTTTTATTCTGCTTATAACAGATTCTATGTTAAAAATTGTACAAGATTAAAATTCTGCTCTTGGAATACTAATGGCTAGGGGACGATTACGTAACTTTCCCACATCCCACATCCTACATCCCACTTTCCACTTCCCACTTTTCACCTGTATAATTTTTTTTAAATTCACGCCATACGTCACGCTTGACTTTTGAAACGTCACTGATTACGAAAAATCATGACAGGTGAAAAGTGGGAAGTGGAAAATCGGATATGGGAAGTGGGATATGGGAAAGTTACAGAATTGAGAAGATGAAGTTTTCGACCATCCTGATATAATATTCTTGTTAGTAATTTGTTTGCCTTATATTTCTATTTCTATTACTTTTTTCTCAGATTCTTCCTCCTGACGACTACATTTTTAGATAAAAACTTTATTATTTAGTTGTAAACTCAACTATTTTAATAGGAAATTAACTTTTTTATCCGAAATTCATATTTTTGTGTTAAAAATTCAACTGATATCTTTTTTTGGTTGAAAATTGAACTACTTTTTTGAATAAAAGTCGTCTTTCCGGTTTAAAAATTCATGTCATTTGGTAGAAATTTTGTCTTTTTTGGGGGGAAAATGTAACTGTTTGGATTAAAATAAAAATATCTTTTTTCTCGAGGATTCAACTTTTTTATCTGAAAATTCGTCTTTTTTTTATTGAAAATTATTTTTTTACTAAAAATTTAAATAATCCACTTGAAAATTTATCATTTTAGTCGAAAATTCATCTCGTTGGTTTAAAGTTTAACTTTTTTCTGGAAAACTCTTTTTTGGGTTAAAAATTAATTTTTTAACTGAACATGTAAATATTCAATTTTTGGATGAAAAATTTATTTAAAAAAAAAATTTTAATCAAACTCCTCAGGTAAAAGTTAAACTACTTGGTTAAAAATTCATGTTTTTGTTTGAAGATTCATCTCTTGGGTTGAAAATTTAACTATTATGTTAAAAATTCTGTTGTTTGTTTGGTTCAAATTAATTTTTTTTTCTGAAAATATAACTTTTCCATTTTTTTGTTGAAAATTAATCTGTTTTAATTTAAAATTCGTCCTTTTGTTATAAAATTAATCTTCTTCAAGGAAATTTCCTCTTTTTTGATTAAAAATACAACTGCTGGTTTTATGGTTCAAAAGTTCAACTTCTGGGTTGAAAGTTTAACTACTTTGTTAAAAATTCACTTGTTGGTTTGTTTATGATTCATAATTTTAGTGGAAAATTTGTCTTTTTGGTTGAAAATTGGTCTTTTTGGGTTAAAACTTCCCCTAATTTGTTAAAATTTTTTTTTTTACAGATTCATCATCATATTCAACCATTTTTTTGAAAGTTGATGTATTTTGTTAAAGATTCGTCTTTTTTTGCAGGAAATTAATCTTCTTGGCTAAATATCTTTCTTTTTTGTTGAGACTTTATCTTTGTAGGTTGAAAACTCTACTATTTGGTTAAAAATTCAACTATTTTGTTGAGAATTTACCTTTTTTGAAAAATTCTACTGTTTTAGGTTGAAGTTTGACATTTATTGTTTGCAAATTCGACTATTTGCTTGAAAATTCATTTCGTAGGTCAAAAATTCCAGTAATTGGATAAAAATTCAACTGTTTTGTTGAAAATTTAATTATTTTTTTTAAAATTAAAGTCTTTTGTTAAAAATGCATCTTTTTTAATTGAAAATTCACCGGTCTTCTAAAAAATGTAATCTTTTGGTTGAAAATGTAGCTGTTTTTGGTGGAAGTTTAATCGTTTTTGATTGAAAATTTATCATTGTAGGTTAAAAATTCAACAATTTGGTTAAAAATTAAACTATCTTGTTATACGTTTAATTAATTTGTTGAAAATTTAAGTTTTTTGTTGAAAATTCGTTCCCCTCTTTGTCTCAAACTCCGTCGCTCCCTTTATCTTTTTCCCTTGCCTTACATGACAGAAGTACCGTGGAGGGGATTCTAAAAAATGATCGTAGAAGCTTGCGGCTTAAAAGCTCGCTTAAAAATTAGACTTAAACACGACGAAGGGCTAATATGCAAATTTCAACAGACAACATTTTAGCGTGCAGCAGCTTCTTTGGCGCTGATCGTTGCCCCAAGAAGGTGAGAAGAAGGTGAAAGGGTCAGAAGGTGAATTTAGAGACCCCATCGGTCCTTGGGTCAGGCCTTGTGGCTCGAGTCTCGAGACGATCGGGACTCTTGAACTTAGCGCCGGAAGAATGCTTTGAGACTGTTACACTACGCACAAAGTGCATTTGCAATTTGCATGCCTTTCAAGAATATAATTATCTTTACTTATTCCGCTTTCTTGTTATTTATTTGCCTAGGCTCACATGTAGGCAAAGAATGCTCCAGATGCTGTCTACGAACTTTTTTTTTGTTTTCTGTTATTTTGACCTACTAGGGTAAATACATCAGGAGTGGGCCACTTAAGTTTATTATTATAGTAGGTTTTACTTATTTTTCGGAATATTTCAATGTATTTCAAGGATTTTCACCAGGTTTAAGGGTTTTTCTAGAATCTATAATTATTTCAAAAGATTTGCGGGATTTAAAAGTTCTTAAGCTACACTCAACTCTCGATATAAGATCTTATATAAGGTCTTATATCGGGAGTTGAGTGTATTTTAACCGATTCCAAAGATTTTCGAGATATGAAAAATACGTCAAGGATTTCAAAGAATTTCACAAGATTTAATGGACTTTACAGGACTTTTAATTATTTCAAAGGCTTCAAGAGATTTTAATAATAATTTTAACAGATTCCAAAGAATTTCAAGAGGTTAAAAAAATTTCAAGGAATTTCAAAGAACATTGTAGCATCTCCAAAGATTTCAACGAATTTCTAGAGAACTTTAGGGAAAAAATCAATTTTATTTCAAGGGAATTCTACGTATTTCAACTACTTCAAAGGATCTGAAGGAACTAAAATATCAAAGGATTTGAAAGATTTTGAGTTATTTTAAAATATTCCAAAGAATTTCAACAACTTTTTCAAAGAGTTTTGTAGGATTTCCAAATGTTTTAAGCTTGATTTCAAGGGGTTTCCAGAAATTTCAAAATATTTAAAGGATTTTATTGAACTTTTAAAATTAAATTCGAGGGATTTAAACGTTCCTTTTTTAGAGAACTTTAATGAATAAGTTTAATTCAATATATATTGAAGGGATTTCAAATTTTTTCTACTTATTTTAATAGAATATTACGATTTACAAAGATTTTAATAGATTTTCAGGGATTTCATTGAATTTCCAGAGAACTTTAGGGAATAAAATAAATTTTAGTTCCAGGGATTTCTATGGACTTCCACAACTTCAAGGGATGTAAAGGAACGTAGAACATTTTAAAGGATTTCTCCAGTTATTTCTGAGGATTAGCGTGATTTTAAAAGATCTTATGCTATTTTTAAAGATTTTACAGAATTTCAAATGATTTCAAAGAATTTTGTAGAATTTCCAAAGATTTGAAGCTCGATTTTAAGATTTTCAGGCGAGAATTAGAGGGCTTAGCCTACAACTGAAGAATAGCCTACTATTGGTGCCATCTTCCTATGCCTATATGAATCAAAGTATTTAAAAGGAATTATTTTCATTTTAACAGATTTCAAAAATAATTTTCCTAGATATACATCCATTAGATTAAACTAATACATCAGTCAAATTAAATTACTTGAAGGTACAATATTCCCAACACTGTCAATCCGGTTATTCGATATCCGACTCTGGGTGATGAAATCAGCCTACGATTTATTCAGCTGTTCGGTAGTCGAACCCTTGCACATAAGACAGATCCGATTACTTTTAAACTCCTGAAGAAAAAAACCGTATCATGCATTGAAACGTAATTTGATTGATTATCTGCCTTAATTTGCGCAGATAAACTTACATTACAATGATCTGGGACATTTTAGTCATAATGATCAAATATCTATAATATTTGAGATATATATTCTCTAAATTTTTGTTTTAGGCACCAAAAAGAGGATAGAGGAAGTTTTACAACCTAGAACCATTCACGATATACCTGAACAAGTTCTCAACTGTGGCCTTACGTTGCCTGGTAAGTTTTTAAATAACTTTATTATTATTTATGTGGTCCTGAATATTTACAAGTTGACTAAGAAGTTTAGAGCCGAACTTTTCAAAACGGAAACGAAGTTTCTAAATGTAATTTTAAGGCAGCTGAAATTGCTGCTCCAGTTACTTGAGTACAGTTCCCCTACTACGCGGCTTCCCCTCACGCAGCCAAACTGCTGCCGCCGATTCTGGCCAGCGGGAGTCGCATTCAATTTAAAGACTAAATGTTATGACGATTTTGTTTTTTGAATGGTCCAAAGTAAAACACGATCATCGTAGGTGCACATAATAACGTATATTTTACAGCACTTAAACTGGTTAATTTTGATCACCGAAAAACGCAATTTCAGAAAATCATTATTAATTTAAATTCTATGTATTTATGAAAAAAAATTTTATTCTGCTTTTAATATGTTAAAATAGTATTTTTAATTAACTTTCATAAACGGATTGCGTAATATTTATCATAGTATAGTTCACAAATATTTATAATTGATTAATGTGGAAGTTAAAACGAGCACACTTTGAAATTATCATGTTTGATTTTCAATTGAACACTTATTCTTTATAAAGAATAAGTTGTTATATGTTATTTGCCTTTTTAGGGCAAGTAACAAATCGTTGGAATCGTCAAAATTTGGAGATTTCGAATATTATATTTCTAAATTACCGAGTGCTAAATTGAAAATTTTGTATATTTTGAACTTCAGTCCTCGTTAGGTACAAAGGACTCCCGCTGTCTCGGTTCGGCGACAGCAGTTTGGCTGCGTGAGGGGAAGCCGCTCTAACTATCCTTGTGTTCGTACGCAAATAGAAACGACTCGCGAATAGCGAGGGCGTGTGAACCGTGTTTAAAGATTCAATGCGTTCCTTGGGTGTGTCCTTGCTTCCGCATATTCCTCGTCGGTCACCACCACCTACTTGGTAGATAGTGGCTACTAAGCTGGCGAGAATCACCTAGAATTCTCTTCATTTCATATGTACAGTCTTTACTCCTATAGGACTTTAGTAGGCACCTATGTGCCAGTATATACTGTCCCTTGCCTAAGTACTAGTACCGTTTTATGAAATTCCCTGAATGACACTATGCGCCCGTAAAATTATTAACTTCGCGCTTCCTAGTGTGTTGTGAGGTGCTAGCTGCCATCAGCTCCGAGGCTTTGCGGAAGAACCGGAATAGAGATAAGGATTCTTGATTGAAAACCTACGTTTAATGTTGTACTTGTCCCTAAGAATCCTGTTTCCCTTGGAAAATCAGCTAGAAACTTGTTTCTTGTCTTCTTTTTCTGGAGAAACGTCGGCTGCACTCTAAAATGATGCGAAATAAGAAAAAATAATAATTTTTTTTGCGTTACGGTGCTGATCAGATACTTATAAGTAGTTATTATTGATGTTAGTTTTTTCGCTGTACATAGTATTAAATCAATATTTGAAGGGTGTCGCGGCAAAAGCATGTAAGTCCATCGGGATAAATTTTTTAGGAAAGAGAAAAAAAACTTTTCAAAAATCGAATTATTAAAACAAAACAAAATGAGAAAGTACCTGCGAGATTTGATGGAGCTCTAGAGATCTCGGTACACAAAATTTGTAAAAAGTTAATATTTTTCGAGATACAGATCGTCAAAAGTCGACTGCTGTCAAAACCGTTTAAGTCTATGGATTAAAAAAATTTTTAGATTCCAATTAACATAAAAAATACGCCTGAAATATTATAAACGCATTATAAGACAAATAGAAGACTGAAAAGTGAAAAAATCTTTTCTTTAAAAAAAAATGGATTTTACAATACTACAGTGTTATTTTTGTACAAAATATTTAGTTTCTTTGTATTTTGTAACTATTTAATACAGCAACAGAATGTAATTCAATACAAAGATTTAAATGTTCGTAGGTATGATTAATCACAGTTTATCGAGATAAACACCCACTTCTGGTTTGAATTTGGATATATCCTTTCACCACAATGTACTGTAGAATTTTAGATAATTTTTAAGCCAATAAAACGTTAAAATGTGCTTTCAAAAAATGACATATACATGGTTATGTCGTGACACCCTTCATTTTTAAAAATATTGATTTTTATGTTTTTAAGTTGTAAAAACATTATCTCTAGCTCCACTGGTATTCGAACCGAGTTCTTCACATTGCTACAGAGAGGACGATATTCATGTTAAACAGCCTTCTATAAGCTAATTCCATCGTAATTATTTATTTCCTTAAGATAAATTTTGGATACATTTCAATTCTATTTTTTAGTTTTACGGAATCCTTTTAAAAGATACATATTTAGAAGGCTTAGCTGTTTAGAAAAGATTCCAAAATAATTAAAAATTTGCAAATATTTCAAAAAATTGAATGAAACCGTAATTTTTACAAGATTTTAAAATATTCAACTATTTTGTTGAAAATTCGTCTTTTTCAAAAATAATTTTAAATTTGAAAATATTTCAAGCAAAATGGGGATATTTGAAGATTTTGAAATAAAATTTAGAAGCGTTTTAAGAATTTTTAAATGTTGCAAAAGAATAAAAAAACGTTTTTAAGATTCATGGGAAAAATTCAAATTATTTTTTATTTTGAAAAATGATTTCTAAGGGAAAATTGAAGAAGATTTCCAAACATTTCAAATGATTTCATAAAATTTTTAAAAGATAAAAAATTTTAAAGCAAAGTATTTTCAATTTTGCAAGATTACACAATTTTAGAAAATTTTTGAATCAGTTTAAGAGACGTTTAGAAGTTTTGAAAAGATTAAAAATTAATTTATAACTTGTAAAGGTTTCAAAATATTTAAAACCAAATGTACATTTTTGAAGATTTTGAACAAAAAATGTAAATATAGTTTTTAATTTTTTTGGTATTAGCGAGTATTTATTGATTATTAAAGAGTTATTACAAAGAACCATTATAAAAATTATTTATTTTAATGCTAATAGAATTTTACATTAACTATATTATAAACCATGTAATTATAATTAAACTGTCATAATAAAAGTTTTCAAATAATTTTTTGCAATTACTCTTGAATAATTAATCATTAATTAATCGCTAATACCAAAGGCATTACAAATTATATCGAAGATTTATTTGCCAGTTAAAATACTAAAAAAAATTAACCAAAGACATGTTTATAAAAATCAACAACTCAGAAATAACCGGCAAGTTGGTTGGCGAAATTTAGTAGACACCATGATTAGCATTTATTTATTTTTATCAAGAAATAAGAAAGGGAACAAACCTTGATTCTCGAAAATTTGTCGAGAATAAGATCTGTTCTGTAATCGGTAAAGACAAGTATGTTAATTCGCGTCCGTTAAAATCTCTGCATAGAGGTAACGAGTCATTGATTCGTCGGTACTAATCGTTGAATGTCACGTTAATGGAAGCTTTATTGATAATTATCTTGACGAGACACCTAAGAAAGTGCATGTGCCTAAATGACTCCCCTGTAGATCGTTTCAACGTAGCAATACCGGCGATGCTAGTAATCAGTCGGTATTTGTAATTAAATGGCATTTAAGTGTAATCAAATTAAATAGTCTGTGTACACTTAGCGTGAACCGTTAAAAAGGCCGAAACGATCCTTCGATCACTGAACACGTACACTTGGAAAGAGAGAACGGTTTTATTGCTAATTTATGATGAAAATAATCCGCATCTCGCTTTATTATTTTTCAATCTCCTTTTTGCGCTGCGATTACACGCCTCGCTGAATCGCCAAGTGAATTTATCAAGACAGATCATTTACGGCCAAGAAGACATGGTAATGCACCTTTTATTCACATTTAAGTGAAAACTCCTGATGTAATTAATAATTAAGAAACATTGAATTAATTTCCAATATTATATCAATCTTTTCATATTTTATCAACTTCGACTTCAACTTTTAATTACATTTTGTACTCTTTTGTTCATGGAGAATAAAATTTTCTTGATTAATTAGTCTTTGCTTGTGTCCTAAGGGTTAAACTGTCGAATTAAGTGGTCTTTAATTTTTATAGAGTGGACTAAGAAGTTAGAAATCGAACTTTTCAGAACGGAAACGAAGTTTCTACTTCTAATTTTAAGGGCAGCGGACAGTTCTGCAATCCCACTACGCGCTTCCCCTCACGCAGCCAAACTGCTGCCGCTGACTCTGACCACCGGAAATCCTTTTTAGCTAATGAGGATTAAAATGGGAAATATAAAAAATATCATTTTAGCAATTGGTAATCAAGTAAATGCATTAATCGTAAAGGCTAAATTCGATAACGATTTTGTTCTTATGAATGATCCAAAGTCAAACACGATTATTTGCTCGACTAAAAGTAATTTAAAGGATCTATCTGAATCAAAGGGGGCCCTTTTCAGAACACCAAATATTTAAAAAAACGCAATTAAGTTTTTGACACTTTTGTTCATGAAGAAGGAAAGTTTCTTGATGGATTCATGTAAAAGGGAGCAAATTTTGCGATTTCTCTGTGAATAAGATTGTCAAATTGATAAACGTATATTGACCGAAAAACTAGAAAAAATCTCATTTCCTACTATAAAAGAGGGTACTTTTTGCACTGTGGACTAGAATCTAATAGGTCAAATACATGGATATCAGATACCTGCTCTTGTCCAACTTGGAGAAGTGCATAGAGATATCGATCGCGTTCGACTTTGAAGAATTTCTGCAGAATCAAAGATAAACTAGCCATTTGGAATTCAGTCTCATCTCAAGTGAATTTTTTTTAATTAAAAATTTAAAAACAAACTTCAACTAGTTTTCTAGATATTTATAAAACTAATACAGACAATAAATAAGGAAGTGTCTGCGTGTACCGAAATTTCTGTACAAATATGGGTGTGTCTACACAGAAGTCCGGCTATCCGTACCGAAGTTTCGGTACAAATAGCCCATTTTCCAGCCCCCCCTATTCGTATAAAAAAAATTCGGCTATTTGTACTGAAATTTCCGTACACGTAGCCACGGCCAATAAATAACCATATTTTATTGATGATAGAGCATCCAAATTTAGAGTTAGCCTGGACTAAGAAACGGAGAAATGACCGGGAATTTTTTTGACCGGAAAACCCGGGAGATGAGAGGAAATTTATTGTTTGATCGGCAATTTGGTTAATTCTTAGTTTCACTACAAATACCTAATTTCTAAAATGATATGATTTTGATGTATCGAATTAGACAATTTTAATTTTGAATCCTGAAAAATTTTTATTGTTTAATTTGTAACCTGAAATCTTTCCAAAACAAATAGCCGCATTTTTTCGGTACACATAGACACTGCCTTCAAATTAAAAGCTTTTTTAGTTGAAATTTTAATGTTTATTATTTTATTCATTATTTTAGTTATTATTTAAAGCTTTGCAAATTCAGTAATTTCAAACTTAAATGATAAAAATAGGATAGCTTCAAATTAAAAACCGGATTAGTTGAGAAATTTTAAGTTTAAAGCCTTCAATATTGAAATCATTAAACCCTTTAAGATTTTGCAATTTTATTTAAATTTGAAAGCCTAAATGGTTGCGGAAAGTTAAGTTTGCAGCATTCAATATTGAATAATTTTAAATTTGAAGTTTCTGAAATAGAAGATTATTCAAACAAAATCATTTCAATACTTTAATTATTATTGTTTGAGACCGATCGAAGTCAAATAATTTAATATTAAAAATGTTTAAATTTCATATTTTGAAATGAGAATCGCTTCAATAAATTGAATAAGTGTGAATTTAAACCTTAAATATTATACAATTTTCAAATAAAATACTTTGGATATTTTTTAATTCAAGACGCTAAAAATTTCATTATTTTATTTAAATTTGACTATATTTAAAACTGGTATCTTGTAAAATTTTGTTGTTTTAATTTGAATCAGTTGAAACTGGAATAAATTTTACATTTAAAAATTCAAAATTTTTAGATTCAAATTTAAAAAAAAAGTTGATTGTTCAATACAAAAATTAAAGCCTTTTACTTGAAGATTCAAAATAGAATAGAGTTAATATTGTAAAATTTTTAATTTATAGCCTTAATAGTTAAATAATCTATTTGAAATCGTTCAAAATTTAATTTAATTCTAGATTGAAAATTTATAAATGCGACAATTTATAATTTCAAATCCTAATAGGTTCCCAGTTTTTTCTTTTTGAATTTTTCAAATTGTCAATAACTTTAACATAAAATTGTTCAATTTTAAAAGTTTCAATTTTAATTAATTATATTTGGAATTGTTTAATTAAAAATTGTTGTTGGAGCTCTCGAAATAAAAATGGTTTAAACACTGTTTTGTTCAATTTAGAATTATTTATCTTAAAATACTATATCTTATTTAAAGATTTTAACATTACAACTGATCTACTTTTAAAGGCTTTCAATTTAAAAATGTACAAATTTGAATTGATTTTGAATTATTCAATTTTGAATCTTTGATTTCAATAAAAAATTGTAAACGTTTCAAAATTGTTTAGCATTAAATTCGTTAATTTGGACTTTTTTTTCTTCAATATCTCAAATTATAAATTGCTTAGATTTGAAGGTTTGCATTTGAACATTTAAATGACTCGGAAAAATGTTTTTAAACAGTCGTTAATTTCGAAATTTTTTTATACTTCGAATGAAAAATTGTTCAATTTTGAAGGTTTCAATTTGAAAATTGAAATTACCGGGGAAAGATGTTTCAAAATCGAAAAATGAGCGGAAATGCTTGTATGAGACTTGTGTTTCTTGAGTTAGTCTTGAGTGGCCACCCTGAGTTTCACATAAATCCTTATGTCGATTATGTCCTTTTGCCGTGCTACCCTGTCACTGTGAAAGCTTTTGATAATTTCAGATACGCGGGTAAGTTTCAGGAAGCGAAGTAGAAAAAGAAGAAGACTGAGACAGAAAGGACAGTCTTATATAGGAAGAGGAAAGTGCGGACTGCGGACATCTTTATCGAGGCACGGGGTGCTCGTATTTCCACACGTCTGCTTTCACGAAGGAACTCCTTAGGCTAAGTTACACGCTCGCTAGTCGATCTTGAGCCGGTCTAAGCACTGTATTAGCGTGTGTTCAAGAAAGAGGAAAAACGAGGTTCCACCCCCGTCCTCGCGCTTTCCTCGCCACCGGCTCGCCGCCGGCTCACCGCGATCTTCCCCGACTCGACGGGTTGTCAACATAAATCGTAAATCAGATCTGGGGAAATTTACAGTGTCGTTACTCTAGTCTTGTCGTGGGACGTCCCATACCGACGCACGAGAAATAATGCTATCGGGATGTGACAGTTTTACCTTGAAAACATTTTTCACTATTAAGTTATATCAGCCAATTTTTGTCTTTTATGGTCGTTCGTATCAATGGGGTGCATTCCATTTCTTACTATTAGGCTCTTCAAAAATTAAAATCTCTTCATCATTCGAATTCTAGATTCCTGTTACCGACAGTTACCGACATTCAAGAAATTTCGATAGTGCGTGTTTGTCAATTTGTGTTGAGTTTAGAAGTTTCAAAATACTTCTAGATTTATCAGGGACACGAACCACTGAAAGTTCACGAATGTAGGTAGATTATTCCTACCTTACCGACATCGCAGCCATTCTACAGCTGTAGTGGTTCGTGTCCGTGCTAAGTTTCTAGAATGTTCTCCAAGGGTCCCGATGACGTCACAACTTAAGTGGTTCGTGTTCGTGATAAGTTTCTAGAACATTCTTGAAACTTAGTACACACACGAATCACTACAGCTGTAGAATGGTCTCGATGTCGGTAAGGTAGGAATGTTGAGTTAGAAACCCCCTTACTCATCTACTAATGTGGATATTGTCGGTAATAGAAATCTAGGATTGGAAACACATCTTTAAAGCTATCCTTTCTTAAAAAATCGTATTCACGAGATATCGCATACATTGTTGTTCCAAACTAGCCAAGCTGATGAAAAATATCAGACTACTCATTCCGAATTTCGGGACGACGAGACACTTCGTAAATAAAATTCTTAACTTCTGATGATTTTGAAGATCAAAAGTCAAGTTTTCAATTCTAAATCTTCCAAGTTTAAGAAATTTCGAATGTAAAGCATCAAAATTACAGAATTTTTAATTGTAAATCTTAAAAATTCCAAAATTTTAAATACTGCGTGAATATGACTTTCAGTGACTCTTTTCAGTTTGTTCTTTTGAATTTTCTGAAATTTTGTAAATCGAATTTCCAAATGAGGAATATTATTTCTTAACAATTTTTTTTAAACGAGAATATTTAAATTGGAAATGATTCTTCAATAATAAAGGCAACAATTATGATCTTAACTTTCTGACCATATGTTTTAAAAATGATAAAAGGATTCTATTTATAACCTCTTAACCATATTAAATGAGGTTATATGTATTTACCTACTAATAAAGATTACAAATTTTATGCACCATCAATTTAGAAAATCAAAATTTCCAAAAAAGTAATTTTATTTCAAGATAAAATTTATTTCTGAATGTTTTTTTTAAATATTGTCGATAATAGAGGAAATTTTAATTTAAATGTTTTTTTTCAATATTGGCAAATCATTGTGTTATTAACATTTTGTCACTACGCTATAATTTGTAAAGATAAAAAAATTAAATTATGGACAAAAACTGATTTAAAAAAATAAATTGTCGGTACTTTTATCTTGAAATTTTGATCAAATATATAGTTACTTGACATTTGTATTGAAAAATTTGTTCATCCTTAAATCGAAAAACGGTACGTGCACGTAGAGCACAACTGCTGATGCTGGTTTATAATAAAAAATGTGCAGTTCAGTCTGATAGTGTCTATAAAATAAGGCTCTATGTATAAATTGAGAAAAGTAAGAAGAAAAGAAAATGTAGAAAATGCTTTGCAGCTTATAAATTATTTATTGACCTCAGTGTCGGGGAATTTTTTCTCACGTTTCCTGATTTTCGACTTTCGCGTCAAGTTGCGTATAAAGGCTTAACGCGTGACAAGTTCCAACTTTATAGAGAACGTATGTGTCTAAGCAAGCATAAACGCAGAATTCAGGATGCGACCTAGATCCCAGGAAGGCTCGAGTGCTCACCTGTGCTCTGGTCAAGTTTCGCCGTGACCAATCGTTAATTATTTATCGAACTTATCGGTGATCAATGGGATTCAATGCTCTTCTTGTGGGATGCTTCCGACGACGAATTCACTCGAATTCACTACATACGGACCGACCAATTCCTCTCAACCTAGAAATGGAAATCGAGATTTCTCGTCACAGATTACAGCAGATTACAGTTGAATAAATACATACATTTTCCATCAGTGACAAATAGATTTTATTGGTATCGTATCTGCAGTTTTTCGAGATGAAGATAAGGATAAAGATTGATTGAGTCTTTGGTGCTATGCACACTGTTTTGCACCTAAATATCCTTTCTGATTTTTCAAAGGACCCCGCACAAAGCACAAGAGAAAGTGGTTACCAAATTTTTCAAGAGAACTTGGACCAATTATGACTAGTTTGTTTTTGGTGTGGGGTCCTTTCTTAAGGTAGACTCTCACAAAGCCCCTTGCGCGTGTCATTAGATGCGCTTGCGCCAGACGATATTCAAATATTCCGCCAATTCATCTCAGAGATATTCCCGCCATGTCGTAGGGGCGTGGCTTAAGCATGCGGGCGCTTAGTGAGGACCTCGGTGCCGAGCAACAGGCGCTTTATGAGAAATTGAAATTGAATAATCTTTTGACTTAAAAACATTCAAAGGCAAATAATTTTAAATGAAATCCTTCATAGTAATAGAGAATGTAAAATTTGAAAAATATTTAAAAATGCAAGGCTTCAAGACTGAACAATTCTAAATGAATAAATAAAATAGTTATAATAGTTAAACACTAATATTAACAATATTCACAATGTTTATTTAATTATAAATGATACCAATTTCAAAGTGCTGAATTTTCAATTTTGATCGCTAATACAAATTCAACTTTACCACTTCGTCAGTTTTAATTTTGCAAACGATTCAAATAAAAAAAGGTTTTAATTTCACTATTCTAATTGAAAATTTGTCTTGTTTTTAACTAAGTTTGGAATTAGTCAATTTTCAAAGTTTCATGGTTTCAATTTTTCCATATGAATCATCGGATTGTGTCGGCACATGGATTGGTTTGAGGTTTCTCGTTCGATCACCAAAGTTAAGCAGCGCTTGGCACGGTAAAACTCGGATGGGGGTTGTTGTACTAGAGGGGTGTATTTTTCAGCTTTTAAGCTACCTTTACTCTCGAAATAATATTTAATAATACTAAATTACCATACAAGTTTTAGATCTGTTTCCAAAATAAAAAAATAATATAAATTTTTGTTTATCTAAATCATTTAGGAGGACATAAAATGATATTCTGTCGAAAAAAATTTGTTTAAGGAGTTAACTACCCTTACACGTCACCCATTATTCAGAAATGTAAAAGACAGTTTAGATTTTTGAAATTTTCTATTTAAAAGAAGTCAAAAATCTTTTTTTTGTGCCCTGAATTATAGGCTGGGTAAACATTTCGGCATGACCCCTAAAACCCACCCTTATTACATGAACATAAAATGTTAAAAATGACAATTCCGATATTCGCTAATAAAAAGACGTCAAAAATCTTTTCTTTGTGTGCCTCTAATTATATGCCGGGCGAAAACTTTCCGTATGTTTGGATAAAAATGCACGTTTTTGGTTGTAAATTAATCTTCTTTGATTGAGGATTCTCCTATTTTATTAAAAATTCGTCTTTCTTGGTTGAATGTAACTGTTTTTAATTAAAAATATAAATATTTTTTGTTTGAAATATCAATTATTACATTTTAATTGAGAATTTATCTTTCTTGATTGGAAAAACTGTTTTAAAAAAATTGATCTGAAGGCTTGAAAGTTTAACAATATGAATAAGTTTTTTTTTCTTTTTGGAATGAAAAAAATTCTTATTTATTGAAAATTCGTCTTTTTGTTTGGAAAATTCATCATTTTAGTTGAAAATTTATCTCTTTTTTTGAAAATTGGTCTATTTTATTGAAAACGTGTTCTTTATTGGTTCAAAGTTAAGTTTTTTTACTAAAAAATTAACTTTTCCAGTTTTGGTTGAAAATTAATCTTTTTTATTTGAAAATTCAATTTTTTATTTGAAAATTCATGTATTTTGTCGAAAATTCGCCTTTTTTGGGCGAATTCATCTTTTCAGTTTACAAATTCATCCCTGCTGGTAGGAATTTCATCTTTTTTGTTTGAAATATCAACTATTATATTTTCTGTTGAGAATTCATCTTTGTAGGTTGAAAATTCAACTATTTAGTTAAAAATTCAAATATTTTGTTGAAAATTTAATTATTTTGTTGAAAATTCAACTCTTTGGTTGAAAATTAATTTTTTTGTGTTGAAATACCAACTATTACACTTGTCGTCGAAAATTATTAATCTTTTTGTTGAAAATTTAACTTTTCGGGTTGAAAATTCAACTGTCCGTTTATGAAAGATTCTACGTCGAAAATATGACAAGATTAAAATGCTGGTATTTGAATTTTAATTAATATATAGAATTCCTGAAAATAAAACAAGAATTCGACGATCAAATTTTGACAACGACATCAAAATGTTCGTATTGCAATTCCTAAGAACAAAAAAAATGTTTTTCTTTGGACAAAAATAAAAAAGAGGAAAGAAAAATGAGAAGGCAAGCAACCAAATCCCCTTCCTTCTCTTTTTTATTTCTTTTGTCTTTTTTATTTTTATTATTATCAAATCACAATATGAAAGCATTTATAATATTTACCATCGTTTCGGTG